>OZ035871.1:4480705-4634167 GCA_964034905.1 Itoplectis maculator
AGTCAAAACTAATTAAAAAAATATTTGTTACCCTTAAAAAAAAAAAAATAGTTAATCTGTTCCAAAAATCTGACCAAACTCAAAACTAATTAAAAAAATATTTGGTACCCCTAAAAAAAAATTAATTCAACTGTTCCAAAAATCTGACCAAACTCAAAACAGCTTCAAAAAATATTTAGTACCCTTAAAAAAAAATTCCAAAAAAATCCACCAGTTCCAAAAATCCGAAGCAAATTTCCCGAAGCTTCGGAACCTCGCGACTCGAATAAGCGACGAGGGAGGATGGAGGAGGGAGGAGAATATCTAGGCGGCAGGGAGGAGGAGGAGGGGGGGGGAGGGGGGGGGGAGGGGGAGTACGAAGAGGGAAGAGAACTAGGCGTTTAACGGACGCGCACGTGTCCCGCCATATTGCGTCCCGTGTCGTTCGATAAATAGGTGGGTAAGCGACTCTCTCTCCCTCTCCCTCTCCCCCTCCCCCCTCTCCCTCTCTCTCTCTCCCCGCAACGGAAACCCGTGTTAATTAACGCTGAGCTTCGGGGACTGATTTACGTGGCGTCTAATTAGCGGGGCTGACGGGCGATATAGTATATAGGCATTTTGATTGGCCGAGCTCCTTCTTCTCTCTCTTCTTCCCTCAGACAGAGACACCAATATATATATATATACCCACACCTATATATATAGAGGCGAGCGACCCGGACGATTGGCCTTCCACTCTTTCCTCGTTACTACGGAATCGTCCGCTTCTTGTCCTTCTTCCCCCCTCCCCCCCCCCTCAATCGCCCCCCTCCCCTCCCCCCTCCCCCTTCTTCTATTTTCTGCGTCTGAAGCGAATGGTCCCCTTTTCCAATCCTTCTCTCTCTCTCTTCTTCTTCGCTCCTTCTCTCTCCCTCTCACCTCCCCCCCTTGCCCCCCCCCTCTTTGCCCCCCCCCCTCTTTGCCCCCCTCCCCTCTCCCCCCTTCTTCTATTTTTCTGAGTCTGAAGCGAATGGTCCTCTTCTCCAATCCTTCTCTCTCTCTTCTCTTCTTCGTCGCTCCTTCTGTCTCCCTCTCACCTCCCCCCTTTGCCCCCCTCTTCGCCCCCCCCCCTCCCCCCTCCTTCTATTTTCTGCGTCTGAAGCGAATGGTCCCCTTTTCCTTTCTCTCTCTCTCTTCTCTTCTTCGTTCCTTCTCTCTCCCTCTCACCTCCCCCCCCCTTTGCCCCCCTTTTTGCCCCCCTCCCTTCCCCCTCCCCTTCTTCTATTTTCTGCGTCTGAAGCAAATGGTCCCCTTTTCCAATCTTTCTCTCTCTGTCTTTGCCTCCTCTTCGTCGATTCTTCTCTCTCCCTCCCCCCCTCTTTGCCCCCCCCTCCCCCCTTCTATTTTCTGCGTCTGAAGCGAATGGTCCCCTTTTCCAATCTTTCTCTCTCTCTCTCTCTCTTTGCCTCCTCTTCGTCGCTCCTTCTCTGTCCCTCTAACCCCCCTTTGCCCCCCTTTTCGCCCCCCTCCCCCCTCCCCGCGCTCATTTCTCTCTGAAGACGCGATTTATGCGTCTGACAATTGGTGGAAAAAAAAAATAAAAAGGGGACCAGGGGCACCAGGGGGACCAGGGGTACCATGGGAACCATGGGTACCAGGGGGACCAGGGGTACCAGGGGGGGCACCGCGAATATTTCGAATGCGAGAAATATTTCGAATGGAAGAAATTTCTTGCGAGGTTTCCCGTTGGTCAGCACGCCGGAAATTCTTGCGACTGTCCGGCAGCAAAAATCCGGGAGAAAAAAAAATAAAAATAAGAGACGCGGTCGCCTCGTAATTAGCCGAGGCTCGAAGCTCGTTATACTCGTCGCGGACGAGTTAGGATCGCGTCGCGAGATAAACCGAGAAGTAACGGAAGTCTCTGCGCCTGCGCAGATGGAGCGAGTGACTCGGGGATTCCCGGGAATTTAGAAATTCTCGGAGGTATTCGCAGTCGCCTTTTTAGAATATTTCTTGACCTTTAAGGGGGATATTTAAATTTTTATTTTATATTTTTATTTTATATTTTTTACTGAATGCATAATACCTCAAGAATATTGTGTCAATATTTCAAGTCGATCGGAGCAAAATTGACGACGTTATGGGTATTTTTCTACTCGCGGATTGTTGTACCTTCGCTGCCCGAATCCGCCCGAATTGGGGGGCCCCCCATCCGCGGCACCATTTTTTAAAAATTGCATTATACTTAGCTTTTGTTGGTATTTTGAAGTTTTTGTTGGTATTTTCGTACTGATGATACTGATGAAGCGGTGAGGCCTGTTTACATCCTTTTCATGATTTTTGCTTTCACGATCGCAATTACTTAATTTCGCAGATGATAAGGAAAAGGGAAAAGGGATTAATGGTTTAATTTCATTAATCCCTTTTCTATGTATTAATGGGATTAATGATTTAATTTCATTAACCCTTTTTTAAAATCACTATTCCATTATTAAGATAATGTAATTAAGATAAGATAATAATTAAATTTCGCAGATGATAAAGAGAAGAGTAAAGGCATTCATAATTTAATTTAATTAATCCCCTTTTTATCTATTAATGCGATTAATGATTTTATTTCATTAATCCCATTTTTTAAATCATTATTACATTATTAAGATAATGCAATTAAGATAAGATAATTATTAAATTCCGCAGATGATAAGGAAAAGGGAAAAGGGACACAAGGCAAATAAACGAACGACATTGGCTTAATTTTCTAAAAACTTGTATTGTTTTTCTTTATTTTTTAATTAATTAATAAACGTGTGTTCGCGTGTCTGTGTATTTTTTTTCTTTTTTTTTTGTTGTGGGTGGTCAGTGTCGTGTGAGTGTCTCGCGTGTGCCGCAATATCTTACAAGAGTCCGGGAAGCCGACTAGAGAATCCCGGTCCCGGCTTAAAAGTTGAGATAAATCAAATAACAAAATTAACTAAACGCGAATTGATCACTTTTGTTGTTTTTTTCATTTTTCCTTCAATTTTTTTTCGTCTCTGATCCATCGACCGCCGCGTCCCAAAACATTCGTCGTTTCCCGTAAGTAGTAAATAACCATTTATATCACACAAATCTTTAACAATATACAAAATGTACCTATATACAATTTTTAAATTACATTCTTCGTAGCTGCGCCATCTTTTTTTTTTTTTTTCTCTTCGTCCGCTTCTTCGCCTTTCGTCGTCATCGTCGTCGTCGTCGCAGTCGTCTTCGGCTTCGAGAAATTTGAGAGTGAAATGAAAATGATTTTTTTTTTTTTTTTTTTTTTTTTTTTTTCGGGGGCCTTGAAAAAGTTTTGCTAATTGCGAATTTAGGAAAAAATGGCTGAGGAGAAAAATGTCCGCATTTGAATTTTATTTTTGTGGGTGGGGGCCATTTATTCCTCGGCCATTTTTAACACCGGACATTTTTTTCTTGGGCCATTTTTGGACTGATACCATTTTGCAAATTGCGAATCTAGGAGAAAATGTCTGAGGTGAAAAATGGCCACCTTTAAATTGTATATTTGTTAGTGGGGGGACCCTTTTTTTCATCGGCCATTTTTTTCCCCAGCCATTTTTTTCATCAGACATTTGTTCTTGGGCCGTTTTTGGACTGATACCATTTTGCAAATTGCGAATCTAGGAAAAAATGTCTGAGGAGAAAAATGGTCGCCTTTAAATTGTATATTTGTCAGTGGGGAGACCCTTTTTTCCTGGGCCATTTTTTTCCCCAGCCATTTTTATCATCGGACATTTTTTTCTTGGGCCATTTTTTCCTGGTAGCATTTTACAAATTGCGAATCTAGGAAAAAATGTCTGAGGAGAAAAATGGCCACCTTTAAATTGCATATTTGTCAGTGGGGGCCTTTTTTCCTTCGGCTATTTTTTTCACCGGACATTTTTTCTTGGGCCATTTTTTCCTGATACCATTTTGCAAATTGCGAATCTAAGAAAATATGTCTGATGAAAAAAATGGCCACCTTTAAATTGTATATTTGTCAGTGGAGGGGCCCTTTTTTCCTCGGCCATTTTTTTTCACCACACATTTTTTCTTGGACCATTTTTTCCTGATACCATTTTACAAATTGCGAATCTAGGAAAAAAATGTCTAATGAAAAAATGGCCGCCATTAAATTGTATATTTGTGTGTGGGGGACATTTTTTTCCCCAGCCATTATTTCGACCGACCATTTTTTTCACCGGACATTTTTTCTTCGACCATTTTTTTTATACCATTTTGCAAATTGCGAATCTAGGAAAAAATGTCTGATGAAAAAATGGCCACCTTTAAATTTTATATTTGTGAGTTTGGGACCCTTTTTTCTTCGGCCTTTTTTTTCCCCAGCCATTATTATTATTATTTTGACTGACCATTTATTTCACCGGACATTTTTTCTTCGGCCATTTTTTTTATACCATTTTGCAAATTGCGAAGGTCGATTCGTCGAACGCCTCTGATTCGTCCCCCCATTATTTTTTCACCCCCCCCCCCCCCCTCCCCCTCCCCCCCTCATTATACTTATGCAAAACTTTTGCAGAGGCTCCGAAGTCTCATCTCCATTTTTCTCTCTTTTCTCGAAGACGAAACAACCCTCTTGTTTATTATTATTATTTTTTCCTTCGCTAAAGAACGAAACGAGTAAACGCATAACGATCAGTTTATCTGTGTTGGTTTTTTTTTTGTGATTTTTTTTTTGTTTTTTTTTTCGCTGTTATGATACAGTTTACATCCAAGAGATTTTTTTTTCGTCGCTTTCGTTTCTTATATTTTTACTTGTTCAGTGTTTATTGAGCTCCTCGTCGTGTCCGGGGTATTTTTTTTTTTTTCTCGTGACATTTTTTTAGCACGGTAGACATTTTTTTTTTGAGTCGTTAAAATTACACATTTATGTTACATTTATTGCGGATGATCTTACACTTTCGTGACCCTGTTAATCACCTATGTCGCACCCTTCGTCCTCCCACCCCCCCTTTTTTTTCAACCCCCAAATTAGGGGTTGGTCTCTGTTTCCGTGAAAATTTTAAGTACGCAGAAAATTGAATTTCTCGTCGATATCGATTCTCGCTCGAAAAAAAAATCGTAGATTACTGATTTTGTGAAAAAAAAAAAAAAAAAAATTGAGGCCGTCTGCAATGTTTCGGTCTAGAAAATGGAAAAAAGGGGATGAAAAGCTTGAAGGTGAAAAAGGGCCACAAAAAAAATTCAGTAATCGATTCTCGCTCGATAAAAAAATTTAGTAATCGTTTTTGGTTCGATCAAAAAATTCAGTTATCGATTCTTGCTCGATAAAAAAATTCAGTAATCGATTTTGGCTCGACAAAAAAAATTCAGTAATCGATCCTGGCTCAATAAAAAAATTCAGTAATCGATTCTCGCTCGATAAAAAAATTCAGTAATCGATTCTCGTTCGATAAAAAAAATTCAGTAATCGATTCTCGCTCAATAAAAAAATGCAGTAATCGATTTTGGCTTTATAAAAAAATTCAGTAATCGATTCTCGCTCGATAAAAAAATGCAGTAATCGATTTTAGCTCGATAAAAAACTTCAGTAATCGATTCTCGTTCGATAAAAAAAAATGCAGTAATCGATTCTCGCTCGTTAAATTAATTGCAGGTTCCTAGATTACCGATTTTACGAGGGAAAAAAAAAAAAAAAAAAAAAAAAAAAAAAAAAAAAAAAAAATCGAAGCCGTTCGTCTTCAACGTTTCCGTCTGGAAAATCGGCAAAAGGGGGAATAAAAAGCTCGAAGGTGAAACAGAGCTCACAAAAAAAATTCGGTAATCGATTCTCGCTCGATAAAAAAATTGCAGATTACGGATTTTACCAAAAAAAAAAAAAAAAAAAAATCGAAGCCGTTCGTCTTCAACGTTTCGGTTTAAAAAATCGAAAAAAGGGGGATGAAAAAGGGCTCACTAAAAAAAAATCAGTAATCGATTCTCGCTCGATAAAATAATTGCAGGTTCCAAGATTACCGATTTTACAAAAAAAAAAAAAAAATCGAAGCCGTTCGTCTTCAACGTTTCGGTCTGGAAAATCGTAAAAAGGGGATGAATAGCTGGAGGGGTGAAGGGAGGGGGGAGGGGGGGGGGGAAGGAAGGAAGGGAGAAGCCGGGGAAGCGTGAAAGTTGTCCCAGGTCAGGGAAACAAGGGACTCCTAACGAACTTAGGGGTCGACGAGGCGAAAGGGTCGATGATTTTGAAAGAAAAATAATTTTCTAAGGGAACAACCGACCTTCGTCTCCGGTTTCTCGGTGTCCTTTAACGATTCCTTCGTCTTCGATTTTTTTTTTTTTTTTTTTTGTCTCGAAGAAACGAAGGTGGCAGGTGAAGGCCTCAGCTCTTTCCAATTTGAAATGGTAATTGCGATTACTGGGCCCCATTTCGTAATTCCAAATGGTCCCCCCTTTGCCCCCCATTTTTAAAGGGCACCAAGGCTTCCAACGACGCTCGTTAATATTTTGTCTCGGAGGAGACTTGCTTATTTTTCTGACGAGGAGAAAAAAATTCAACGAGAAATCGAAGCGAGAATTTTTTTTTTGGAAAAAAATGAGCAAAATTCGAATCGAGAATTTTTTTTTCTATTTTAGGGAAAAAATGATCAAAATCGAAGCTAGAATTTTTTTTTTCTATTTTAGGAAAAAATTAGCAAAATCGAAGCGAGAATTTTTTTTTTCTATTTTAGGGAAAAAATGAGAAAAATCGAAGCGAGAATTTTTTTTTTGTATTTTAGGGAAAAAATGAGCAAAATTCGAAGCGAGAATTTTTTTTTCTATTTTAGGGGAAAAATGAGAAAAACCGAAGCGAGCATTTTTTTTTCTATTTTAGGGAAAAAGTTAGCAAAATTCGAGGCGAGTATTTTTTTTTTTTATTTTAGGGAAAAAATGAGCAAAATTCGAATCGAGGCGAGAATTTTTTTTCTATTTTAGGGAAAAAATTAGCAAAATTCGAATTGAGGCGATTTTTTTTTTCTATTTCAGGGAAAAAATGAGCAAAATTCGAATCGAAGCGAGAATTGTGTATTTTCTATTTCAGGAAAAAAATGAACAAAATTGAAGCTTTTTTTTTTTCTATTTTAGGGAAAAAATGAGCAAAATTCGAATCGAAGCGAGAATCTTTTTTTTTCTATTTTAGGGAAAAGGCGAGAATTCTTTTTCTATTTTAGGAAAAAAATGAGCAAAATTCGAATCGAGGCGAGAATTTTTTTTTTTCTATTTTAGGGAAAAAATGAGCAAAATTCGAATCGAAGCGAGAATTTTATTTTATTTTAGGGAAAAAATGAGCAAAATTCGAATCGAGGCGAGAATTTTTTTTTCTATTTTAGGAAAAAAAATGAGCAAAATTCGAATCGAGGCGAGAATTTTTTTTTTTCTATTTTAAGAAAAAAATGAGCAAAATTCGGAATGAGCCCCTTAAGACCCTCAGTGATATTCCCAAGACGCCTTAAGGGGTTCGTAGAATCTGAGCGCGAGTTCCAAATCCTTCTCAGGACCTTCCCTCTTCCTATATTGAGCAATAGGTATTTTTTTTTATTTATTTTTTTAAATCCTGACCTACCTCGAAACCTGACCTACGTCACTCATCTGACACTTCTTCACCTCCAAAATCCCACAAATTAATTTTTTTCTAAATTCACTTTCAAATTTCATAGAAGAATATTTTATTCGAATTAATTTTTGATCGATCGAAAAATGGGATCCGGAAGTAACCGAAGTGTCATGGCGGCGACCCTCGTCTCCGTGTTTAGTACACTTCAAGTAAAAATATATAAGTACTATCTGACTCTCTCCACGTGCGACATTTTTTTTTTTTTTTCGGAGTCCGTGCTAAAAATTGTGATTCGTGTCTGTTGTGATTTGCGTCTCGCGCGGTTCGAGTCCCGCTCGTTACGAGTATACAATTCCCGAAATTACGAGCGCACAGTTTCGTTCTTCTCCTCTTCAATAATAATAATATATCTCCTCTCACTTTAAGTGTCTTAATTGTTCATTTTTTCACCCTCCTCATTTCACTTAGTGTCTTTAACCGTAGATCCACCAAAAAAAACTCACATGTCACTCGAAGTTCTCTCATCACTCTTAATCGTCCATCACGCGGCCATTTTTTTTTCACTGTCGCGGACGTCACGAAGAGTCGATGAGGTCGGATGACCCTTCAGTCGATAACCTCAGCCGATGACCTCAAGTCGATGTCCTCATGTCGATGTCCTTAGTCAATGACCTCAATGACCTTAGTCAATGACCTCAAGTCGATGTCCTTAGTCAATGACCTCAATGACCTTAGTCAATGACCCAATGACCTTAGTCAATGACCTCAATGACCTTAGTCAATGACCTCAATGACCTTAGTCAATGACCTCAATGACCTTAGTCAATGACCTCAATGACTTCAATGACCTCAATGACCTCAATGACCTCAATGACCTTAGGCGATGACCTTAGTCAATTGACGAAAACCCACGTCAATGACCTCAATGACCTCACTGACCTTAGTCGATGACCTTAGTCAATGACCTCAATGACCTTCGTCGATGACCTTAGTCAATGATCTCAATGGCCTTAGTCAATGACCTCAATGACATTAGTCGATGATTTTAGTCAATGATCTCAATGACATTAGTCAATGACCTCAATGACATTAGTCAATGACCTCAATGACCTTAGTCAATGATCTTAGTCAATGACCTTAGTCAATGATCTTAGTCAATGACCTTAGTCAATGACCTCAATGACCTTAGTCAATGATCTTAGTCAATGACCTTAGTCAATGACCTTAGTCAATGACCTTAGTCAATGACCTTAATCAGTGACCTTAATCAATGGCCTTAATCAATGACCTTAATCAATGACAATCAATGACCTCAATGACCTCAATGGCCTCAATGACCTCAATGACCTCAATGACCTTACTCGAGGATCTCAGTCGAGGACATCATCAATCGAGGATCTCAGTCAATGACCTCAATTAATGACCTTCATCGGTGACCTCAGTCGCAGGGTTCGCCCCAATGGGACCACTCCTGATACGGCGGCTGCTGCTGCTGCTGCTGCTGCTGATGCTGAGGATGCGGCTGATGCTGAGGATGAACGAGGTTCATCTGCGGATGATGATGATGATGGTGATGGTGATGCGGATGGTGGTAGTGCGGATGACCCGGTGGCGGCGGCGAATAGGGTTCCCCCCCGACGCCGACGTCTACGACGTCGACCTGACCCGTCGGCGGCTGCTGCTGCTGCTGAGGATGCGGCTGCTGCTGCTGCTGATGCATCGCAGCGCCACCTGGCGGATTAGTACCAGGCGACTGCTGCGCATGCGCCACCGACGTGGCTGGGTGTCCCGACGACGTCGACGCGGACGCTGCGGGCGACGTCGCGAGCTGCTGCTGTTGCTGCTGCTGCGACGCCGCTGGTTGCACCTTCTTCGGGCGACCGACCGGGTTGCCGCCTCATTCGCGGCTCCGTCGCGGACGGCCGACCTTGCCCTTCCGCACCGGGGCGCCGCCGTTGCCGGCCGCCGCGCCCGCCGCCGTCGCCGCCGCCGCCGCGCCCGACGACTTCATCATCTTCAGCCAGTCCGGCTCGCACACCGGCGAACCAGATAGTAAAAAGTATCTGGAAGCAGAAGGGGGAAGAGAAATTCGTGAGACTTTATAATAATAATCGATTCTAATAATAATAATAATAATAATATGCTCGATTTTAACAATAATAATAATGATAATAATAATAATTTCTAATGATTGTATGATTCTTGATGACTTTATAAATAATAATAATAATAATTCCTAATGATTATATTATTCCTGTTGATTTTAATAATAATAATAATTCCTAATGATTATATGATTCCTGTTGATTTTAATAATAATAATAATTCCAAATGATTATATGATTCCTGATGATTTAAATAATAATTCCTTGGCGTTTTTTGGGCGAACTTTTTTTTTTTTTTTTTTTTTCGATTTAACCAAGTTTTAAAAGCCTATCCTATGGGAAATTTTCTAAAGAAAAATGCGAAAAACGATTTTTTTGGTTTTTTTTTTTTTTATTTTGGGATTTCAGTGAAATTAATGTAATTTTTTGTTGGATTGATGAAATCTGGATTTTTTTTTGCATTCGAAAGATAAGACTTCAACGAAGAGGATGCTGCAAGGCGGAATGCGATATCTTGATTTTTCGATTTTTCGCAGAATTTCAAAGTTGACCCTCGAAAATCGCAAATTATTAGAAGGAAAAAAAAAATTATTAGAGGGAAAAAAATGTTCGACCTCGCTGAGTTTAAAAACCCTATCTGATGGGAAATTTCCCGCTGATTCCAAAAATGACAGTTGTTTGCCCAGAAAATAAAAAATTCGAGGAGAAAAAAACGTTTTTTGTTTTTTTTTTAAATAAATATGAAGAATTTGACTTACTTATCGCCTGTGACGAGACCCTGGCCACATTTGCTGCACGAGAAGCACTTTACGTGAAAGACAGCGCCGCCGGCCCTCGTAACGAACTCGTGCGACGGTATCGGCAACCCACAGGCCGCGCACGTACCACCGAACAACCTGAAACCCCATAAAAAACACCATCGTTATTAACAATTTTGCAAAAAATATAATAAAATTAAAAAAAAATATAGTAGTAATAAAGGTGGTTTATTGATAATACAATATACAATACAATTGTTTTTTTTTCTTCCAATATTATCGTATTTTACAATTGTATTATCGTTGTATTATCAATGGGCCATCGAAAAGAATCGGACCTATTTCCAGGCTATAAATGCCCAGGTAATTTAATTTAAACCCAGAGTGAAGATTGTATCGAATCGTCTCTGGACCATCCTTCCCCCAATAAAAAAAAAATCATCGTTATTAATAATTTTGCAAAAAATGTATTAATACATAAAAAAAGGCATCAGACCCATTTACAGACTATAAATGCCCAAGTTATTAACTTTAAACCCTGGGTGAAGATTGTATCGAATCGTCTCCCCCATAAAAAAGACCATCGTTATTAATAATTTTGCAAAAAATGTATTAATACATAAAAAAAGAATCGGACCCATTTACAGACTATAAATGTCCAGGTAATTAAATTTAAGCCCTGATTACAGACAATTTTGTAAAAAAATGTAAAAAAAATAAAAAACATATATAATAAAACATATATTACATTAAAATAAAATAAAAAATGTCATGTCAAAATGTAAATACATAAAAAAAATAATAAGACCCATTTACAGACTATAAATGCCCAAGTTATTAAATTTAAAGCCTGGTCGAAGATTGTATCGAATCGTCTCTGAAGGAGAGAAGATACATTTGCGTTTAAAGATTCGTGGATCGAGTACATATTAAAGTAGCGCAAACCCGTTGGATGCGTTGGATGCACCGAAGCATGGACCAACCCTGGAGCCATCTAACCCCCTCCCCCTCAGCCTAGACGCACGCGTATTCAACGGTAATGGCAGCCGATGTTTGCGGAGCGTCCGCGCGGGTTTCAAAGTACGCCTCATAAAGCCCGATGTTTATGCAGCAATTAGCCGGCGCGTACGCAACGCCACGGTTTACATACACCGTGGACCACGTCCCGACACAGTGGACCAGCCAATCCAGCGCTCTGATTCGTCAGATTCGCAGTCTATATTTTTTTTCGCTAATTTCTTGTCGATTAACTTTCATAATTTATGGGATTTTTTTACATTATTATTTTTTTGTGAAAAAAATTAGGGGAAGTACTGACGGAGTGGACCAGCCAATCAGAAGCTCTGATTCGTCAGATTCGCTGTCTACAATTTTTTATTCGCTCATTTCTTGTGGATTATCTTTCACAATTTTTCTGATTTTTTTTACATTATTATTTTTTTGTGAAAAAAATTAGGGGTTATTTTGACACAGTGGACCAGCCAATCCAACGCTTTGATTCGTCAGATTCGTGATCTACAATATTTTTGTTGCTTTGATTCGTCAGATTCGTGATCTACAATATTTTTGTTGCTCTGATTCGTCAGATTCGCGTTCTATCATTTTTTTTTCACTCATTTCTTCTCCATTATCTTTCACAATTTTTGTGATTTTTTTACATTATTATTTTTTTGTAAAAAAAATCAAGGGTCGTCCTGACAAAGTGGACCAGCAAATCCTCCGCTCTGATTGGTCCGATTCGCGATCTAGAATTTTTTTGGCTCTGATTCGTCAGATTCGCGGTCTACAATTTTTTTTTGCTCAATTTTTATCAATTAACTTTCACAATTTTTCTGATTTTTCCACATTATTATTTTTTTCCAAAAAAAATCAGGGGTTGTCCTGAGATAGTGGACCAGCCAATCCGATGCTCTGATTCATCAGTTTAGCCATCTACAATTCTTTTTCGCTCTGATTCGCCGGATTCGCAGCCTACTTTTTTTTTCGCTCATTTCTTCTTGATTTATTGTCACAATTTTTTTAATTTTTTCACATTATTGTTTTTTTGTAAAATAAATCAGGGGTCGTTCTGACACAATGGACCAGCACATCCGATGCTCTGATTCGTCAGATTAGCAGTCTTCAATTTTATATACCCTCTTTTCTTCTCAAATAAATTTTCCCAATTTTTGTCATTTTTTTTAATTCTTTTTTCATAATAAAAAAAAAATATCAGCATTCTTTTTTCATAATAAAAATCATTATCAACAGTAATATTAATCAAATATAAAGCTTGACCTGATACAGTGGAGGGAAAGTGCAGCTTTTCATTTTTTAATTTTCGTGTAAAAAAAAATAATGCATGTTCAATATGGCGGACGTGATAAAGCGGAGGGAAAGTACAGCTTTTTATTTTTTAATTTTCGTATAAAAAAAAATAATGTTTAATTTTCGTGTAAAAAAAAAATGCATGTTCAATATGGTTGACGTGATAAAGCGAAGGGAAAGTACAGCTTTTTATTTTTTTATTTTCGTGTAAAAAAAATAATGTTTAATTTTCGTGTAAAAAAAAATAATGCATGTTCAATATGGCTGACGTGATAAAGCGGAGGGAAAGTGTAGAGGAGATCGTCCGGTTTCAAGCAGCGTGTCGTAATTCCAGCTGTGGATGCCGCACGCGAGAAGGCGAAGGAGAAGGAGGGGAGAATCGTCCGGAGAGGAGAAAAGGGGGAAGGGGGGGGGGGCTCGTCCCGCGCAATTACCAGCGACCATCTGTTCTATCCGTTCTACTTCATCGGCGAGACGTCGGCTCTCTAATTAGTAATTACGAAGAAATCGAAAATAGAGCAATTCGTCGCTGTGTATATTTATATACACATATATACACTCGAATATATATATATATAATACTGTTTGCTCGCTCAACTAGATTCGTTTCGTGTCCAATGAGACAAATAAATTCTCTGAAAAAAAATGTAATTAAACTCTATAACAATGTTAATTTTTTTTTTTTTTTTTTTTTTTTCGCTTACAACGAATTAATACAATATTCCGAATAAACATGAGACCCATTATGCGAGGTTCTAATTAAATTTCTACAACTCGGGCCAATTAAGCCCCGGCAATTAATATCGCATTCAATTATTTGCATTTGCATTTAATTTCTATTGTTTTAATTAAATGCAAATACGTTATTAATTAGGTTTTTTCTTTCTGTTGGGTGATGAGAGTTGTCTTATCAGTGGTCGATGATCTTGGAGCTATTTGGACCAATAAAAAAAAATATTCGTCCTTATGAATACCTAATTTTTATTTTTTTTTAGGGCGAATTAAATTGCTTTTAATTCTACTGTTTTAATTAAATGCAAATACGTTATTAATTACTTTTTTCTTTCTGTTGGATGATGAGTTGTCTTATCAGTGGTCAATGATCTTGGAGCCATTTGGACCAATAATAAAAAATTGGCCTTATGAAATTTTTTTTTGGTTTTTATTTTTTTTTAGGGCGAATAAAATTGCATTTAATTCTACTGTTTAAATTAAATGCAAATACGTGATTATTATTATTACTATTACTATTATTATTATTATTATTTTCCGTCACGCGATAAGAGTCGTTTTATCAGTGGTCAATGATCTTGGAGCCATTTGGACCAATCAAAAAAATCGTCCTTATGAATAACTAATTTTTATTTTTTTTTTAAGGCGACTTAAATTGCATTTAATTCTACTGTTTTAATTAAATGCAAATACGTTATTAATTTTTTTTTACTTTACTGATAAGAGTCACCTTATCAATGATCAATGATCTTGGGTCTACTCTAAAAAAAAAAAAAAATCGTCCTTATGAATAATTTTTTTTACTTTTTTTACGGCGAATTAAATTGAACCTATGGTATATATATGGTATATATATGGTATATATATATAATCATTATATATTTTAATTCTACTTTTTTAATTAAATGCAAATACGTGATTAATTTCTTTTTACTTTACTGATAAGAGTCACCTTACCAGTCATCAATAATCTTGGGTCTACTCTAAAAAAAAAAAAAAAAAAAAAAAAATCGTCCTTATGAATAATTTTTTTTTTTTTACGGCGAATTAAATTGAAGCGATGGTATATATATATGGTATAGTATATATATATGGTGTATACATATATATAATGAGGCCTGCGTGGGCCGCTTTGGGTTCGAGAAAATGAGTTCGGAGTCGACGACAAATTGCTTGGGTAAAAGGGTTTCTTTGGGCTCGGACCCCCCACACGTTTTTACCCCCCTCCCCCCCCCTTCCCCTCCCCCCTTTCAGTGCCCTTCGTCTTCGTCTTATCCATCTCCATCGACTATATATATATATATAGGCTGTTATATATATAGGGGCCCCACGGCGATGCAAGACCTAATAAACCTAATCGATTTAAAGAGCTCGGTCGGTAACGTCCCTCTCCCCCCTTTCCCCGCGTTTCCAATAACCATTTAATTCAGTCAATCAAAATTCCTATTAGCTCCCCGAACGCAATTTCGCTGAATATATTCGAGTCTAGAAATTCCGTCGGATAACATTGGACCAACTCAGCGACTGTCTCAGAATTTTGGTTCATTGTTACGATATAATGATAAGATCATTGTTATCAGTGTCATAAATTGAAATAAATGTAATTCTTTAATAATTCTAATAATAATTCTTAAAAATTCTTAAGAAAATAAAAAAAATTAAAAAAAATTGTGGGACCAATCGGCGATTCGCCAGCGAATTAAAAATTGTGTTTTGGTTCAATTTTGGTTTTAAGACATAATGATAATGATAATGATAAGATGTTATCGGTGTCATAAATTGAAATAAATTTTATTTTTTAATAATTCTAATAATAATTCTTAAAAATTCTTAAGAAAAAAAAAAAAAATTGTGGAAAAGAAAAATTTTTTGGTTCAATTTTGATTCACACATAATGATAAGATCATTGTTATCACCAAACCAAAAGTGTCATAAACCAATATAAATTTAATTCATTAATAAAAAAAATAATAATAAAAATGTGGGACCAATCGGCGATTCGCAAGCGAAAAAAAAAATTGTTTTTTGGTTCAATTCTGATTCACACAATGATAAGATTATTGTTATCAGTGTCATAAACCAAAATAAATTAAATGATTAAAAAAATAAAATAAAACAATTAATCAAAAATAAATAAAATAATTAATCAAAAATACATAAAGTAATAAAAATGTGGGACCAATCGGCGATTCGCAAGCGAAAAATCTCGTCGAGCGATATTGGCGCGATCTTCGATTCATTTTAATGTAATTAACGTTTTGATTGCGTGCTTTGTTTTCCCCTCTGTTCCCGCGTCCGTTCCGTGCCAGGAGAAAGAGAGGGGGGAGGAGGGAGAAGGGGCATCGATCAGTGGCCGGTGCCCCTTCCGAGTGTTGGTTTCACCTGCACGCGAACCCAGCATTGTGCGAGTTCGCGACCTGCTTCACCCCTCCCCCCTCCCCACTCCCCCCTCTCCTCCTCCTCATTTCACTCCTTCGCTCTTTTCTTACTCCAGCCTCGAATATACCTATATACATCAGTATTCATGCATATACCTATATATACCTGTATACCTATATATACCTATATATATTTATATATACCTGTATACCTATATATACCTATATATACCTATATATACCTATACAGGGTGATTCAGAAAGTTTTTGTCAGCCGTTGAGGAAAAATAGTTAACCATTTCGGGAACAAAGTTACTAAGGCGTTTTTCGTAATTCGCAATATTTATTTATTTACAAGCATTAGAAAAAAAATTAACCAATGGGGACAAATAAATGAATAAATATTTAAAAAATACTATTTATTTATAGTATTCATAGTATTTTTTAAATATTCGTTTATTTATGTTCCCATTGGTCTACTGGTTTATTTATTTATTTATTTGTTCCCATTGGTCTCTTTTTTTCAAAGTTTCAATAAATAAATAAATATTGCAAATTACAAAAAACGGCTGAATAATTTCGTTCCCGAGGTGCTAAAATATCATTCTTCAATGGCTGACAAAAACATTCTGAATCACCCTGTATATACCTATATATACCAGTACCGAATATATATATCAGCCTCGCAGAAGAAACAGCTAATTTAAATGGATTAATTAAGTTAAATTGGAATCCTTTTTGCCTTTCCTGTAGAAAACAGCTTCGCGGAATCGAGTAATTGTCGTAGCACACAAATCGACTCGTGCCTTAAAAAAAAAAAAAAAAAAAAAAAAAAAAAAAAAAGTTTTACCGAAGAAAAAAAACTAGCTGCGGTTTTACGACACGCGGATTCCGACTAAGCTGTTACGGTCGGTAAGGAAGAAATCTTCATCAATCGCGGTTACCATTTTGCCATGGAAACTGTGACGAAATTCCTCGTTACTCGAGCAAAGGGATATTGTGTGGATATTGCGTCGTCGGTGCAGCGATTTGCAATAATACTCAGCGCTGAGAGGAAACATTGGAGGAGGGAGGAGGGGAGGAGGGGAGGAGGCGGCGTCGGAGCTCAGGGCTCGAAAGCAATATAAGTGAAGTACACTGCAATTAATATATCTTGATTAGTTTTCAACAGAGTTGCCTTTTTGTTCGCCCCTCCTCCCTCCTCCCCCTCCTCCCCTCCTCCTCCCCCTCCTCCCTCATCCTTGTATCCTCACTTCTCGTTCCTTTCCACTGCCACTTCGGCAATGTCGGAACGTGTGCCATCCCTTTCCCTCTCCTTCTCCTCCCCCTCCTCCCCATCCTCCTCCCCTCCTCCCCTCCTCCCCCTCCTCCTCCCCTCCTTCTCTTCTCGCGCCTTCCATTTACTTATTGCCAATAAGTAATTATATTGTTCTCCAGCGTGAACCAAGAAACCCGGGGGAGCAGGGAGGGGGGAGTGGAGGGAGGAGGGGGAGTGGGGAGGAGGTGGGGGGCTTCTCATTTTTTACATCCCCGACGGCGCCGCCAGGTGGAACACTTCCTATCTCTACTCATCCCTCTTTCCTCTCTCCTCCTTCCTCCTCCTTCACCTCCCCTCCTCCCCTCCTCCTCCCTCCTCCTCATCCACTTTATCCCTCTCGAACACTTCTCGCTCGCGAGAAACCTAATTACGATTTTTACACTCTTCATCAACAATTACATGCCCCCTCCTCCTTCCTCCTCCCCCTCCTCCCCATCCTCCTCCCCTCCACCTCCTCCCCTCCTTCTCTTCTCGCGCCTTCCATTTACTTATTGCCAATAAGTAATTATATTGTTCTCCAGCGTGAACCAAGAAACCCGAGGAGCAGGGAGGGGGGAGTGGAGGGAGGAGGGGGAGTGGGGAGGAGGGAGGGGGCTTCTCATTTTTTACATCCTCGACGGCGCCGCCAGGTGGAACACTTCCTATCTCTACTTATCCCTTTTCCCTCTCTCCTCCTTCCCCTCCTTCACCTCCCCTCCACCCCTCCTCCCTCCTCCTCATCCTTTATCCTTCTCGCACACTTCTCGCTCGCGAGAAACCTAATTACGATTTTTACACTCTTCATCAACAATTACATGCCCCCTCCTCCCTCCTCCTCCTCCCCCTCCTCCCCATCCTCCTCCCCGCCACCTCCTCCCCTCCTTCTCTTCTCGCGCCTTCCATTTACTTATTGCCAATAAGTAATTATATTGTTCTCCAGCGTGAACCAAGAAACCCGAGGAGCAGGGAGGGGGGAGTGGAGGGAGGAGGGGGAGTGGGGAGGAGGGAGGGGGCTTCTCATTTTTTACATCCCCGACGGCACCGCCAGGTGGAACACTTCCTATCTCTACTCATCCCTTTTTCCTCTCTCCTCCTCCTTCTCCTCCTTCACCTCCCCTCCTCCCCTCCTCCTCCCTCCTCCTCATCCACTTTATCCTCCTCGCACACTTCTCGCTCGCGAGAAACCTAATTACGATTTTTACACTCTTCATCAACAATTACATGCCCTCCCCACCTCCCTCCTCCCCCTCCTCCCTCCTCCCTGGACGATCGTATCTTCGAGTTCTCGGAGGTCGCTCCACGGGGTCAATGAAGAAATATTGCAGCGGACTCCTTCCTCTTCTTCAGCATCGAAGGCGCCTTCGGTTCTTCAGGTCAAAGCGATCCGCAAATGTATATACACTTTTTTTTTAAGTGCATACAATGTTTTTTTTTTTTTTTTTTTTTTTTTTTTTTTTTTTTTTTTTTTCGAATCTAATTTCCTCGGGTAATGAGCGATTAATTACTTTAATTACACGCCCGGGACGAGGCAATAAAGAGGCGCGTTCCATCAACGTCGACCCGATATCTTTATTTCACCGCGCGGATAATAACGCTGACAAATGGATTTCGGTCTCGACGTGTGCGTGTCCCTTTTGTGCAGTGCGTCGAGAGCTGGGGTTGAGACGTGGCCGACCTGGCTCGGATCCGGCGCGAATTCGCATTTCCAGTTTGCCTCAGACGCACTGCCAACTTTAATTCGCTACGTGATTCTCGTCGCGAAAGTTTTGGTGCGACGTGGAAATTGCGTTACATGTGAATTCGAGCCTGCGATATTATTACACGTGACGGTTAATCGAGTCACGTGACTTGTCTGTGGAAATTTTGGATCATAAGGAAGATCTAGCGGAAGGTATTTCATAGATCATTATCGATCCTTATCGATCCTTATAGATCCTTGTCAATCGATACTGGTCAGTCGAGTCACGTGACTAGTCTCCGAAAATTTTGGATCATAAGAATGATCTAGCGGAAGGTATTTTATCGATCCTCATCGATCATTATCGATCGTTATCGATCCTTATCGATCCTTAGGGGGGCTTATCGATCCTTATCAATCGACACCGTTCAGTCGAGTCACGTGACTTGTCTCTGGAAATTTTGGATCATAAGTAAGATCTATCGGAAGGTACCTCATCGATCATTATCGATCCTTATCGATCCTTATCGATCCTTAGGGGCCCTTATCGATCCTTATCAATCGACACCGTTCAGTCGAGTCACGTGACTTGTCTCTGGAAATTTTGGATCATAAGTAAGATCTATCGGAAGGTACGTCATCGATCCTTATCGATCTTTATTGATCCTTATCGATCCTTATCGACCATTATGGATACTTATTGATCGACACCAGAGATATCATTAATACGAACCTAGAAAATTGTCGTGGAAAATTTTCGATCATTCGTAAGATCCACCGGAAATCATCTCATCGATCATTATAGATCCTTATCGATCCTTATCGACCCTTATCGATCCTTATTGATCCACACGATACAGAAATTAATATGCAACCATACAAAATTGTCATCGGAAATTATTCGATCATACGTAAGATCCCTTCGCCGTAAGATCCATATAGATCCTTATCGATCCTTACCGACCATTATCGATCCTTATCCTTATCGATCAACACCAAAGACAGAATTAATATGCAACCATACGAAATTGTCATCGGAAATTATTCGATCATACGTAAGATCCATATAGATCCTTATCGATCCTTATCGATCATCGGCCAAATAATGAATATGCAATTATAGGAAACAGCTGCGAGAAACGAGTGCCTGGAAAACATTTTGCCATCGACTTGTTGATCGTCTCAAGAGCGGTTTTCGTTGGCCGGTCGCCTCGACCAATGAGCTTCGCCTTAATTACTTTATGCCTCGAGGCTACAACACAAACACACACTGAGCCAATCGCGAGGGCTTTAATATATCTGCTCCACATGTCTCTGTCTCCATCTCTCTCTTCTCATATCCACGTCGGTTGTATATTATTATTACACTGTGTATTTATACTCCGCGTAATGTAGTCGCGTTAATTGACGCAATTACCCGAGGTAATCGCGCCGACGCGTCTCTGGTATGCGGCGTATTCCCATTTAAACGGGACGGACCGGTAAGTATGATTATTTGAGCGACAGGCCAGGCCCAGGTCGGGCCCTGGCCGGGGAAACAGAACTATCAATCGTGGACCAGGGAAGGGGCTGGATAGGAAACGTGTGGGCAAACGACATCGTAAAAAAAAAAAAAAAAAGTAGGGGGGGTCAAGTCGGGGGTCAATAAGGCCATCCCGGCGTAATCAACGTCACGCGACAGGACAAATTAAAACATTTGCTTTGAAATAAAAAATAAAAAATAAATAAATAAATAAATTCAAAAAAATTAAATTTTTAAACAGGCCGGGTCCAGGTCGGGCCCTGGCCGGGGAAACAGGACTATCAATCGTGGACCAGGGAAGGGGCTAGAAAAGAAATCTGTGAGCAAACAATATCATTAAAAAAAAAAAAAAAAAAAAAAAAAAACGTAGCGAGGATCAAGTCGGGGGTCAATAGGGCCATCCCGGCGTAATCCACATTACGCGACAGGACAAATTAAAACAAAGTTGCTTTGAAATAAAAAATAAAAAAAAATAAATAAATAAATTTAAAAAAATTAAATTTTTTAAACAAGCCGGGTCCAGGTCGGGCCCTGGCCAGTGAACCGGACTATCAATCGTGGGCCAGGGAAGGCAAACGACATCGTGAATGACATCGTGAAAAAAAAAAAAAAAAAAAAAAAAAAAAAAAAAAAAAAAAAAACCCATAGTAAGGACCAAGTCAGGGGTCAATAAGGCCAACCCAGGCTAATCCACGTCACGCGAGAGGACAAATTAAAACTTAGTTGCTTTGCAATTTCATCAAAGCCCGACTCGGACCCGACGAGGGAGAAAAACTGGCCTGGCCAATCTCCTTGAGCGGTTTTCGCAGCAGCAACGACTGCTGTGGAGGAGGGGGGAGGAGGGGGAGGGGAGGGGGTGGTGGGAGGCATAAAGTCGAAGGGAGAGGAGAGAGGAAGGGCTCGCATGTCCCCCTCCCCTCCCCTCTCCTTCCTCATTCGTGTAAGTGAATTGTTTCGGGGATTTCGTCGGTTCTGTCCCCTCTCTTCCCTCTTCGCTAACCTAGAATCGTTCTGCGGTCGACTTTCGTCCTGGAAAAATTTCGGCTGGAAAATTACTCGTGTGTTGGTTTAATCCAGCGGCGAATGTGGCGACCCACGGATCGATGCCTTTACCCAGAAGGCGCCACGGCTCTGTTTGTGTCAGCGAGATTCGCTTACATCGAAGGTGACGTCGTCGTCGTCTCCACTCTCGCAAATAGGATCCCGACCAGTTTTCCCCCGACAAACCTCCCCAAAGCTTTTTCCATTTGGACGAAATAATTTTGCGTCGAAGTTACTTCTGAATACTAAAATATAGGATATTTATTTGCCGGTTATCCTCTGTAACATTTCTGCTCGTTAAAATAACGAAGCCAGAAGTGTATTCAACGGTTGCGCCTGGTCGGGATCGGGGCCGGGCGAAAACGGGTTGCGTATCCATCGCCCGACAAAAGTTTCTAAACGGTACGGTAATAACAATAATAACTTTTGTAACTCTCGCTGCTGCTGCTGGGAGATGCTCCCACGAACGCTATATACCGATATATATACATGTATATAGGTGTATATACATAGATATAGGGGTACATAGTTGGCCGACACAAAGTCGAGTCGATATATAAACGTACGTGGCGCGAGGCCGAAGCCGGAGCCGAGAGAGAGAGAGAGAGCCGAAGCTCCGAGCCACGTTGGCTTCGCCTTCCAGACGCGTAAATTGAACGTCCAACTTGTATTTATATGATAATAAGCGTTCCGCCGAGCCGTTTAAATATACCCGGTGGTACCTAACTCGCTACTTAAATACCGAACGATTACGACCAGCCCCGAGTCGCTGCGACGTCACCCGGCGACGCTAGAAGCGCCAGAACGCTGCCCACCACAGCGAAAGCGCCCCCTAGCGGACTAGTGCAATCTATGCACTTTTCTATCTCAAACGCGGCTCCCAACAACGAATACCGGTGAATATTAATAACAACCGGCTCGTTGGCTCCGCTGGCTTCATCCTTTCGCGCTTATTTACATATTTACGGAGCCTTGCCCGAACTTTGGCCAAGTTTTAAACCTCGCCTCACCCTTTATCCACGGGAAAAACGTAGGAAGGGGTGTTCCGAAGGCGACAGAAATATAGGTCTTACTACTTTCGCGACTCGGTTTCCGCCCGGCGACTGCTGCAAAAATGTCTCCGGTCTCCTTTGCCACTGGTAAGGCCACCCCGACCAGTTTACAGGCAAATGTGCGCAATGGCCGCCATTCGGCAATGGCGGAGCTTCGCGGAACGGATGGGATTGGCTAACGTCTACGCAATAAAAACTTTTCAGAAACGATGATAATAATAGTTACGATAAAAATAATAATAGCAATAATAATAATGCCGGGCAATGATATCCGGGCGAGGGTTTCCTGGAGTCGACATTTCTGCGCATGCGCAAATGGCTGCGGTGATTGTGTGGCATTGTACATGTGTCCTCCTCAATTCCGTCGTGTCTTTGGACGCGGCGCGTTTGCTTGACACTCGCCCGGTTAAACGGACACGTTCAGCTCGGCGCGCGGCGCGCTTTATGCAGGGGAGCGGGGAGGGGTGGAGGAGGGAGGAGGGAGTGGGCGGCGGGGGCGTCGTCTGTGTGAAAGGTGGTAGCATTCGCGGGTGAAACGGCAACGTCGAGTGACAGAGAAGGACACGAGGAGACCCAAGTCAGGGGAGATGAAGGGAGGAGGGAGGAGGAGGGGAGGAGGTTTGCCAGGAGGTTGGTTATAATTTTAATGACGGCGTGTCCGCGCGCGCAGACTATTAAGAATACGCGTCGCTAGAAACTTTTAACGAGACGGTGCCTCTCTCGGGGTCTCACTCCCTCGCAGGGAGCTGGGGAGCGCGAACGGGGGTCCGGGAAACGTTAGTGAGGATATACACCGCTATATATATGTATATGTAGTTATAATATAGCACAGCGCATGGTATATTAAAATACATAGCGAGATGACGAGAGATCGGGGAGGAGGGAGGAGAAGGAATGAGGAGGAGGTGGAGGTGGGGAGGAGGTGGGAAGGGGGTATGGTAGGAAAAGTGGCGAAAGTGGTAGAAGGTGAGAGAGAGAGAAAGAGAGGTGCTACGGTCATCCCTCTCGGCGATCCCCAGGGAGGTGGAGTAGGGAGGTGGGGAGGAGGGGAGAGCATTATGTATTTTATAATGATCTCACAACAAAATTGCAATTTGCAGCGAGAACGGGTGGACGATGTCGCTCGGGCCAAAGCGGTGCCCGGCGAAGCACGTACCTCACCTCTCCCACCTCCCTCCTCCCTCCTCCCTGCGTCTCTCGCACCGGGAGAGAGACGACCACGTGGTCCACTACCCTCGCTGCATGACCCGCGACGTCCCGTCTCGCGTTTCAAAGCCGTCGCCACCTTTTCTCCTCCTCCCTCCTCCCCTCCTCCCTCCTCCCCTCCCCTCCCCACCCCTCCTCCACCCACCTTTCTTCGCGTTTATACTATAGCATTTTTCTTATTTACGCATGCAAATGTAGCATTCAGGTTTTTTTGCTTCTTGGACTTTTTTTTGCCACTCGTCTCCTCTTATTAATCTTGTAACCATTATGTTGGGTTAGGTTATGTTTGGTTGGTAGCAGCTTCTTCGTGGCTTACAGGCAATGTAAACCAGTGGTCATTAATTTTGTACTCGTTAATGAATCAGAGTTGGCAGAGTCTGCGTCTTCTCAGTGCCTTCCAGGGAGTGGAGGGAGGGGAGGGGAGCAGCCAGGGAGTGGGAGGTGCCGGGGTGAGTACTCCTCCACCTCATCACCTCCCGAAGAAATTTTATTTAAGGGATGATCGTTGACTAAATGGGTCGAAAAAAAAAAAAAAATGGCGTCTTGTCTTCTGATGCAACAGAAGAAAAGCTGAGGGTATTGAGTCACGTCGTATATATATGTATACATATATCCAGTATATATATATATCTATCGTATAAATATGTACACATACATATGTGCACATCGCCTCCCGAAGAAATTTTATTTAAGGGATGATCGTTGACTAAATGGGTCGAAAAAAAAAAAAATGGCGTCTTGTCTTCTGATGCAACAGAAGCAAAGCTGAGGGTATTGAGTCACGTCGTATATATATGTATACATATATCCAGTATATATCTATATCTATCGTATAAATATGTACACATATATATGTGCACATCACCTCCCGAAGAAATTTTATTTAAGGGATGATCGTTGACTAAAAGGGTCGAAAAAAAAAAAAAAAATGGCGTCTTGTCTTCTGATGCAACAGAAGCAAAGCTGAGGGTATTGAGTCACGTCGTATATATATGTATACATATATCCAGTATATATCTATATATATCGTATAAATATGTACACATATATATGTGCAAATCACCCTCCCGAAGAAATTTTATTTAAGGGATGATCGTTGACTAAATGGGTCGAAAAAAAAATAAAAATGGCGTCTTGTCTTCTGATGCAACAGAAGCAAAGCTGAGGGTATTGAGTCAGTGAGGCGCTTGACGCGAGCCACGCGTCCACTCGACGCGAAATTACTTAGTCCGAGCGGACGGCGAAGGAGGAGGGAGGAGGGGAGGAGGGAGCGTGAGTTGGGTTTCGATTTATCGATCCGCCACGAGCCTCCTGTTTCCCCCCCTCCCCCCTCCCCCCCTTCGCGATTGTACTACAGTGGCCACTATATAGTCACGTTACGCTCCTCAGGTTCTTCGGCCTCTGACTTATAGACCTGTGTGGTTAGACGGACTCCACTGACGCAGCGGTCAGAGTTAACTCTTCTGGGTCGATTTGCAGGTCGATAAGGCGACACCCTTAACTGGGTCAGGGGTCACATTTATAGTCACTGATAAGGAGGAATATTTACCTAAGCGAATATTTTCTGGTTTCGAAAGCGTTGAACGCCCCGAGTAAAAAATCTGTAACGTTACATTCGGTCCTAGCCAGGGCCTGATCAGGGCCTTGTTGGCCATGTCAGGACCTGACCAGAACCTGACTTCGGTCATATGTAACGCTCAGCGAATATTTTTTGGTTTCGAGGGGTCTTGTTACCCAGGTCAGGGCCTGACCAGAACCTGACTTGGGTCATATGTAACGCTCTGTGAATATTTTCTGGTTTCGAAAACGTCGAACGAAAACCCAAATAAAAAATCTGTAGCGTTACGTTCGGTCCTAGCCAGGGCCTGATCAGGTCCACATTGGCCACGTCAGGGCCTGATTTGGGCCGTATGTAACGCTCATCGAATATTTTCTGGTTTCGAAACCGTCGAACAAAAACCCAAATAAAAAATCTGTAGCGTTACATTCGGCCCTAGCCAGGGCCTGGTCAGGGCCTGACTTGAGCCGTATGTAACGCTCAGCGAATATTTTCTGGTTTCAAAAACGTCAAACAAAAACCCAAATAAAAAATCTGTAGCGTTACATTCAGCCCTAGCCAGGGCCTGATCAGGGCCTGATCAGGGCCTAGTTACCCAGGTCAGGGCCTGACCAGAGCCCGACTTGGACTCTATATAACACGTCTTTCCACTCAGAAAATTTCAAAAATCCAGGGAGTGGGGAGGAGTAACGGACAAGGGAGGAGGGAGGAGGGAGGAGGGGAGGGGTGGGGAGGAGGAAGGATGACGAAGCGAGCGAAGAGATGTCGTTCAATCTACATAATCATTAACAGAAAGGAAATTTATTTAACCCTTAGGGGACGCTCGATTATATTTCTCTCTCTCTCCTCTCTTTCTCTCTCTCCTCTCTCTTTCTTCTCTCTCTCTTTCTTCTCTCATCCGGCGGCTAATTTGAATACATTCGCCCGGTAGGTAAATTAAAATCCAATTTCGGTGTAATTTCGTGCTATTAAATGCGATTGGACGTCCCTCTCTCTCTCTCTTCGGCCTCCTTCACTCCCCTCCTCCCTCCTCCCTCCTCCCTCCTCCTTCGAAACCGCGTGTCGCGCGAACCATACGGAAGGAAAAAGAGAAAGAAAGCATCGCCAACCGATCTCCTCGTCGAGAGCCGCCGGCAACTATTAATCACTTTTTGCTTTTGCCTCTCCTTCTCTCTCTCTCTCTCTCTCTCTTTCTATCCTCGTCGCTTGTATCCGACGACCAATCGCGAGTGCTTTATTTTATAACGCTTCGCGTAGCACGGTAGCCTTTTTTTTTGTCTTCCTCCTCCTTCTCCTGATTTTCTACACGTGTCTCTCTTTCTCTTCCAGTGTGTAGCTATATATATTGAATATATATGTAGACATATATATGTCTCTCTTTATTCTCGTCCTTCTTCCTTCTTGATTTTTTATACGTGTCTCTGTCTCTCTTTTCCAGTATATATCTATATAAATAGTGTATAGCTATATCTATAGTATATATATGTACACATATATCTCTCTCTCTTATTCTCGTCTTTCTTCCTCTTAATTTTTTACACGTGTCTCTGTCTCACTTTTCCAGTATATATCTATATAAATAGTGTATAGCTATATCTATAGTATATATATGTACATATATATGTACACATATATCTATCTCTTTCTTTATTCTCTTCCTTCTGCCTCTTAATTTTTTACACGTATCTCTGTCTCTCTTTTCCAGTATATATCTATATACATTAGGTGTCAAATAATAATAATAATATTTTTTTATTTTTTTTTTACGGCAAAAGTATGTATTCTGGCCTTAATACACACCTCCCATGCAGAAAACGCGCCTAAATACATATATATATTTTTTAATTCGAAATTTCATGTAATAAGAAGACCTCGATTGAGGCACCTCTAAACATTATTTGCCAGCGAATTCCTTTGGCACAGTCAATTGTTAGGTCAACCCGTTGAGTTTGAGCCATGAAGCCCAAAGAAAAGTGCGATAATCTTCGGATTTTTTTACTTTTCCTCGATAACCCGAGAAATACAATTTTTTTGTTTTTCTGATTTTTACTACTAATTATCGCACTTTTCATTGGTCTTCATGGCTTAAACTCAAGAGGTTGACCTAACAATCAACTGTGCCAAAGGAGTTCGCTGGCAAATTATGTTCAAAGGTGCCTCAACCGAGGTTTTCTTATTACATGAAATTTCGAATTAAAAAAAATATATATATATATTTAGGCGCGTTTTCTGCATGGCAGGTGTGTATTAAGGTCAGAATACATATTTTTGCCGTAAAAAAGAAAATAAAAAATATTATTATTATTATTATTATTATTATTATTATTTGACACACCCTAATATATATATCCCTCTCTTTATTCTCGTCCTCCCTCTTAATTTTTTACACATATCTCTATCTCTCTTTTCCAGCATATATCTATATCTATCCTATACATATGTATATCTATACATATATATATCGCTTCCTCTCTCTCTCTTCTTTCTCAAGTCTTTCGATGCGTCTTCAGCGACCGACGATCGAGAGATGAACCAAGCACACGTTTATATACCAACACATATATATATTTATATATACACACATATATACATGTACACAGACGTGTATATAGGAACGTACGATCCACAGTGCGTGAACACGATGCCGTAACACCGACGTGGCTCTCTCGTCGAGGCATTAAATAATCGTCCAATCAACGTTCGGGGAACTCCAAAGTCTTTAGAGGGCAATCTGCATGTTAAGAGGCCGTTAATGCCTTTTCGCCTAGCCGCTCTATCTCCCTTCCTCCTCCTGCCCCCCTTGCCCCCCTCCCCCCTCCCCCCTCTCACTCTCTCTTCGTCTCTCCATCGTCGTCCCTCTCAGCCGCTGCTGCTGCCCGCCAAAGTCATCTCGCCTCGCATGTATATTTATATATATGTATATATACGAAGGGGGGGGCACACATAGAGGGGGCCCCTCGGATTCATGTATATAGGACACTTATATAGCACCTGCACTCTCCGCTGTATAATTATCCGTTAATCCAGGCGGATACATCTCTTCGCGCGTTTCCATCTCATTCAATTAATTTTTCATTCTGAGGGGGGGGGGGGGGGAGGGGGGCCCCCCTTTTTGTCCCGTCGAAGCAGTTGAGTCTCTTTTGCTGCTTTTTCGAACAATTTTCCGCGAAGAGTAATCAGCTGTTTTATCGCATACATTTTTCGCCCCCCCTTTTCAAAAAGGGGGGCCCCCCTTTTTGTCCCGTCGACGCGGTAGAGTCTCTTTTGCTGCTTTTGCGAACAATTTTCCGCGCCGAGAAATCAGCTGTTTTATCGTATAAATCTTTCGCCCCCCTTTTTAGAGGGGGGCCCCCCTATTTGTTCCGTCGAGGCAACCAAGTCTTTCACTATTTTCGCGAACAATTTTCCGCGCCGAGCAATCAGCTGTTTTATCGTATAAATCTTTCGCCCCCCTTTTTAGAGGGGGGCTGAGGAGGGGGGCCCCCTTCTTTGTCCCGTCGACGCGATTGAGTCTCTTTCACTATTTTTGCGAACAATTTTCCACGCCGAGCAATCAGCTGTTTTATCGTAAAAATTTTCGTACCCCTTTTTAGAGGGGGGCCGCCTCCAGAGGGGGGGCTTTTTAAAGCGGGGTACGAAGGGAAAATACGATGCTTGTTGCCGAATGACGCGAGTAAAAACGTCCACCAGTTCTTATATTCCGGGTCATATATATATATATATATATACACAGGTCGAGGGGGACAAAAGGGGGGGGGGCAGGGAGAGGGGAGGAGGGGGGCTTCGATCGAGCAAGACGAGCAAATCGAGCTGAGCAAACATAATTTATTGGAAATATTGTGTACCCACTCGCGATACTCACTCCCGCCGTTCTGCCCCCCCCCTCCCCCCTCCCTGACCCTGTGCCCCCCTCTCCCTGCCCCCCCTCCTCCCCTGAAGCTCTCACTCTTCGCCTCTGTCGCACCTGACTATATATCTGTATCCTGTATTTCATATATCCCTTGTGGGAACTCCGTGGCTGCGTTGCCCTGCATTCTCCTCCCCCTCCCCCTCCCCCCCCCCTCCCTGCCCCCCTCAGCTCCCCACTTGCATCGTCCATTTCGTCCCGGTTGCTCGTTATACAGGTACACAGATGCGTCTCGTTCCATCTCTGGTAATTGCTTATTAAATTCCTAGAGCGAGGGTGAGGGCGGGGAGGAGGGGAGGAGGGGGGTTGGGGAGGTGGGGAGAGGACGAGGGGAGCGGCGAGGGATGACGTCGCCCTTACCTCGCCCTCTCGGCACCCAGCCACGCGCCCTTCGAACAAGCGACTCTTCCCCGGGAGGCAGAAGGACAAGGGGAGCGCAGGGAGCGGAGGGGGGAAGAACAAGCCACCCCTCCCCTCTCCCGACCTCCACCTCGTCCACCCCTGGAGCTTCGTCTCCTCGGGCGCCGGGTCTTGTCCGACAGAATTGTTTTCCTGTTACCGTGAAAATATGCCGAGGGAGAGGAAGGGAGGGGTGGGGAGGGGTGGAGGAGGAGGGGGTGGATCTTGCGCGCCGTAATTGGATTATTAATTAGATTGTTAATGAGACAGATTCCCGCGCTAAAGGGGCTCCCACCCACCCTCTCCCCCTCCTTAACCCCCGAAGCAGGGTTAGGGAGTGGGAATGGTGGTAGGGAGGAGAAGAACGAGAATGAACGTCACGATTTAAAAAATCTTTGTTTTATTCTTTTAATTGAGGTTAGTTCAGTGGCTTTTGATTTTTAGTTTTGAGATGTCACCTTCCCCCCTCCTCCAACCCCCGGAGCAGGCTCAGGAAGTGAGAATGGTACAAGGGAGGAGAAGAACAAGAATGAACGTCACGATTTAAAAAAACTTTTTTTTATTCTTTTAATTGAGGTTAGTTTAGCAGCTTTTGACTTTCAGTTTTGAGATGTCACCCTCCCCTCCGGAGCAGGCTCAGGGAGTGGGAACGGTGCTAGGGAGGAGAAAAACGAGAATGAACGTCACGATTTGAAAAATGTTTTTTTTTATTATTTTAATTGAGGTTAGTTTAGTGGCTTTTGACTTTTAGTTTTGAGATGTCACCCTCCCCTCCGGAGCAGGCTCAGGGAGTGGCAATGGTCGTAGGGAGGAGAAGAACGAGAATGAACATCACGATTTAAAAAATCTTTTTTTTATTCTTTTAACTGAGGTTAGTTCAGTGGCTTTTGACTTTTAGTTTTGAGATGTCACCCTCCCCTCCGGAGCAGGCTCAGGGAGTGGGAACGGTCGTAGGGAGGAGAAGAACGAGAATGAACGTCACGATTTGAAAAATCTTTTTTTTATTATTTTAATTGAGGTTAGTTCAGTGGCTTTTGACTTTTAGTTTTGAGATGTGAGGTAACCGAGGCCACCGGAAATAGGGGTAGCAGCGTTTTGTCATTCCCGTCACGGCTGAATAATTTGATATATTAGGTACACATAAGCGACGGCTGATCGCGGTTATTAGGTTGGGTACACGCTGCCAACCGACGACGCGAGACGACGGCGACGGCCCCGACCCCTGACTCTCCTCAGCAACCCCCTTCAACCCCCTTCAACCCCTGCTCTCTTCATCCCTTTTCCTCCCTGCGACCTTCTAGCCGCAACCGAGTAATTCACGTTCCTAGTTGCTATGCCGCTCGCACTCGCGAAATAGGATTATTATTACAGCGCTGTACCACCCCCTGAGGTAGGGGGTGGGGGGTGGCAACCCTTGGCGTCCCTTTCATTCCGACACCAGCCGACAGGCCGTGACGTTTGGAATTTTAAAACCCAACCGGAGAATCCGAAATAATTCGTGACAATACAGCAGCAGTGCAAATATTTCCCTTGCAATTCACATCACGAATTTAATGAAGGGTAGTTTGCCTTCGTTTTTTTTAGCTCGAGTTCGATTTTTGTGAGTTTTGAGGGGAATTTTTGATTTTTTTTGGGAGGGTGGATGGGTTTTTTGGAATCGGCGGGAAATTTGTCGGAAGATAGCCTTTTTGAAATTTTTGATTTTGCATAAATAAATTTGCAAAATTTCCGTTGCAATTCACATCACGAATTTAATGAAGGGTAGTTTGCCTTCGTTTTTTTAACTCGAGTTCGATTTTCGCGATTTTTTTATTTTTTGGGAGAATGGATAGAATTTTTGGAATCGGTGGGAAATTTGACCGACAGCGTTTTTTAAATTTGCGAAATTGACTTTTTTTTTTGGGGGATGTTTCAAAGGGTCTCTTCAAAAAATATTTTATTTAATATTTTATTTTGTATTTTTAGGGCCCTTCTAAAAATTTGCGATTTTTGAGGGTCAACTTTGAAATTCTGTAAAAAATCGAAAAATCGAGATATCGCGTTCCGCTTGTTCACATTTTCTTCGTTGAAAAGTCTTCTTTCGAATGCAAAAAGAAAATCCAGATTCCATCTATCCAAAAAAAAGTTAAATCGATTTTAGTGAAGCCCCAAAATTCGAAAAAACCAAAAAATCATTTTTAAGGCGAGACGAAATGAAACCAGTCATTTATTCTATTTTGGTTGATTTTTTTTTTTTTTTTAGCAGAGACGTTGCGCAAAGAAAACGCGAATTTCTCAACAAAGGCCAACGAATAATTTATTTTGTAACTGGCAAAATAAATAAAACGAATAATTTATTTTATCCCGGATGAATTTTTTTTTTTTTTTTTTTTTTTTTTTTTTTTTTGATAAAGGACCTTCGTCGATAGCCCATTGATAATACACCGATAATACAACATTAATATACGATAATATTGGAAGAAAAAAAAAACAACAATTGTAATATATACTGTATTATCAATAAACCACTTTTACTACTACTACTTTTTTTTTTTTTTTTTTTGGCAGAGACGTTGCGCAAAGAAAACGCGAATTTCTCAACAAAGGCCAACGAATCATTTATTTTGTAACTGGCAAAATAAATAAAACGAATAATTTATTTTATCCCGGATGATTTTTTTTTTTTTTTTTTTGTAATATTGGAAATTTTTTAATTTAATTTAATTCAATTTAATTTTTTTTTTTTTACGATAATATTGGAAAAAAACAATAATTGTAATATATAGTGTATTATCAATAAACCACTTTTACTACTCCTACTTTTTTTTTTCTTTTTTTTTTTTAGCAGAGACGTTGCGCAAAGAAGACGCGAATTTCTCGGGAAAGGCCAGTCGCTTCCTCGTTCGCACGCTCGGCGGGTTAAGAGGCTCCGGTCGCCTCAGCCTCGACGCTGAACGAGGAGTCAGCGAGGAGGTGTTTTGCTAATTATTGATAATAGCCAAGTCCCGACGGCGGGGCCGGTTAACGGAGCTCTTGACACCTCCTGACGTACGGCCTAACCGTATCCCGGCGTGGGAGCCTCGCCGTCCGCCTCGCAAAAAAAAAAAAAAAAAAAAAAAAAAAAAAAAAAAAAAAAAAAAATTCCCTCTCTACTATTTGTCCCAACGTTTACCACTCAGTCACTAAAGACTGAAAATTCGCGCGAGAAAATTCCAAACAATTATTTATATTTTTTTTTTCAGTGAATAATCAATCGAGGCGCGAATTACGCCTCGCGGCATATTTTTTAAAAGCCGCGGGTGGCTTTTTTTTAATCCGAACGGCTTTGTCATTCGCTGCCGTATTTATTTATTTTTTCCTTCTACCTCTCACTTTGCCCTCCATGTTTTTTTTTTTTTTTTTTTTTTTTTACTCTCCAAGCAAAATGTCCGCCGACCAACGCGACTCACATTTGCCTCTGCGCTCCATGAATTTTAATCCTCGCGAGGACCGTTATGCAAAAAAAAAAAAAAAAAAAAAAAAAAAAAAAAAAAAATGGCTCTTCGCTTTCCCCTTCGGTTAATATTTTTTCAAGCGTCCAGATTCGTCTCTTCGTCGACGTAAAGCAAAGAAAACAAAATTTTTCCGCCAGACGATGAATACGAAATCTATGAGAATATCTAATGGACAAATTTTTCGCATTTCTATTTGCTGAACCAACATCGCTGTTTCCACTGAGAAACATTGACCATCGTCCAGGGCGATAATTGTCCGCCATTTTTTTTTTTTTTACGAAGCGTCGAAGCGGCTTTCAGCGTTTTTATCTTTCCTCCGACGATTCGCCATTTTTTTTTTTTTTTTTTTTTTACGAATCGGGACGCTTGAAAAAATATTAACCGAAGAGGGAAGCGAAGAGGCGAGAGCCATTTTTTTTTTTTTTTTTTTTTTTTTTTTTTTTTTTTTTTTTTTTTGGAGGAAGCGTCGAAGCGGCTTTCAGCATTTTTCTCTTTTCCTCCGACGATTCGTCGCCTCAATTTCTGCGCTCCTATCGCCCACGGCCGAAAAACTACCCCTGGAGCCCCACCCCCCCCCCCCAACCCCCAACCCCTGACTCACTTCGCATGCGGCGAGCTGTACGGTGTACGTCATTTGCTTGTAAAAATACCGGAGCTAACGGCAATTTGCGAAACTACGCGCGAATTAACGCGCAGCGTTCGCTCCGTGTCTCTTAATCCGCGAAAGCGATACACACACCTGGGGGAGTGGGGGTGGGGGGTGAGGGATGGGGATGGAACAGTCGGAGCAACGAAGCCTTTGCATACACCAGGCGGCTTATTTTTTTCCAGCTTCTTTTTTTTTTTTTTTTTTTTTTTTTTCACTCTATACTGTCTCTATTTCTGTCTCCTGGTTTTTCCTCATTCGTCCGAATACAAATATATAAGGCTTTTTCCGTTTTTCAAGCGAAGAATTTTTTTTTTCGATTTTACGAATTTTTAGAAGCTGTTTTTTTTACGAAAAACAAATTTTGATTTTTTTTTTTTTTTTTGTTTACTCTATTCTGTCTCTATTTCTGTCTCCTGGTTTTTCCTCATTCGTCCAAATACAAATATATAAGGCTTTTTCCGTTTTTAAAGCGAAGAATTTTTTTTTTCAATTTTACGAATTTTTAGAAGCTGTTTTTTTACGAAAAACAGATTTTGATTTTTTTTTTTTTTTTTTTACTCTATTCTGTCTCTATTTCTGTCTCCTGGTTTTTCCTCATTCGTCCAAATACAAATATATAAGGCTTTTGCCGTTTTTAAAGCGAGAATTTTTTTTTCGATTTTACGAATTTTTAGAAGCTGTTTTTTTACGAAAAACAAATTTTGATTTTTTTTTTTTACTCTGTTCTGTCTCTATTTTTGTCTCCTGGTTTTTCCTCATTCGTCCGAATACAAATATATAAGGCTTTTTCCGTTTTTCAAGCGAGAATTTTTTTTTTTCGATTTTACGAATTTTTAGAAGCTGTTTTTTTACGAAAAACAGATTTTGATTTTTTTTTTTTTTTAACTCTATTCTGTCTCTATTTCTGTCTCCTGGTTTTTCCTCATTCGTCCTAATACAAATATATAAGGCTTTTTCCGTTTTTAAAGCGAGAATTTTTTTTTTTCGATTTTACGAATTTTTAGAAGCTGTTTTTTTACGAAAAACAGATTTTTATTTTTTATTTTTTTTTTACTCTATTCTGTCTCTATTTCTGTCTCCTGGTTTTTCCTCATTCGTCCTAATACAAATATATAAGGCTTTTTCCGTTTTTCAAGCGAAGAATTTTTTTTTTTCGATTTTACGAATTTTTAAGAGCCGTTTTTTGGACGAAAAAAAAAATTTCGATTTAACGAAGCTTTAAAGCCTAAACGATGGGAAATTTTCCGCTGATTCCAAAGATGACGGTTATTCGCCTGAAAAGTTGAAAATTCGTGAAAAATGCAAAAATAAAAAAAAATCTTATTATTTTATTATAATATGAATTATTTTATTCATATTATAAAATAAATGATTCGTTGACCTATCTTAAAAAATAAAATTAAAAAAAAAAAAAAAACAAAAAAACAAAAAAATTCAACCGGAATAAAATAAATGATTCGTTTCACTTATTCGCGAACAGGTGGATCGAGTAGCGAATAAAAAACATTAAAAAAAAAATATCGAAAAGCGCGGAACGAGCGAGAGTCGTCGAGCGAGTCGAGGGAGGAGGGAGGAGGTGGGGAGGAGGTTGGCGCGAGGAGGTACACCCGCGGGGTGTGAAAACAATTACGAAAAACGTGCGGTGAGCGGCGGACGGACGGACAGACTGGACGGAACGGACAAACGAAGCGACAAAATTAATGGGATTTTCGCGCTGCGCGCTGTTTGCCAGAAGTGGGGAGGAGGGGAGGAGGGGAGGAGGGAGGGGAGTTGGGAAGGTGGCGTTGCAGTATGCAGCACCTCTTTCCTGCCCCCTCCCCTCCCCCCTGCACTCGGTTCTGTATCGGCGTCACGCCGCTCCCCCTCCCTCCTCCCTCCTCCCTCCTCCCCGGTTCCGTCTTTGATGGATCCGGTGTCTCGCTCGCGAATTTTTACCGTCCCTCTTCCGCACGGTCCGCAACTCTTTGCCCGATAAAGTTCGGCCCAGCCGGACCGCTCCTGCCCCTCCCCGCTCCCCAGCCTCCTCCCTCGCACGAGAGTATTTTTCAATTAGCGGAAAACAAAGGATGTCCGGGCAATAATTGCAACAAAGCGAAAACAAGAGGAAAAGAGCGGCTAGGGAAGGAGGGAGGGGAGAGAGCCTCCAGAGTAATTGCCCGGCGTCGCTGATTCCTCCTCCCTCCTCCCTCGCCTTCGCGCTTCGCTGCTGCGCCATTGCCACCCTCCTTCCTATATATAACGAACACGTAGCCTTCTGTTATCTACCGGCAGAACTACTGATGTCGCTTTTGTCGAAGCTCGCCACCTTTTTTTTCGACGGATTATCCTCCTCCCTCCTCCACCCTCCTCCCCACCTCCTCCCTGATCCGGGCTGCGAAGGTGTCGCTATGTTGTATGACATATATGTGGATGTCACCATGTTTTCGACTGCATTGCGGCCTGCAACGAGGTTCTCACCCGGCCAGGGAGGGGGAGGAGGTGAGGGAGGTGAGGGAGAGGGTGAGGGAGGAGGTAGAGCGTCAAAGAAGCCAATTCCTCGGATATGGGAAACGAGTTATTTATTATTCAACCTGAATCCTTGGCACGAATGTATCCAGGATAGTGTTGCGACGTTTCGAAGGTGAGGGGAGGTGAGGGAGGAGGTGACGGAAGGTGAGGGAGGAGGCTTCAAGATGGTCCTACTTAGATTTCTTAATTCTGAGCTAACTGAGGGTCTTACAATTATCCTAAGCCGAATGAGTCCAGTGTTGCGACCTTTCGAAGGTGAGGAAAGGTGAGGGAGGAGGTGACGTAAGGTGAGGGAGGAGCACTAGGATGGTCCTACTTGAATTTCTTAATTCTGAGGTAACTGAGGGTCTTTCGATTATCCTTAGCCGAATGAGTCCAGTGTTGCGAGCTTTCGAAGGTGAGGAAAGGTGAGGGAGGAGGTGACGGAAGGTGAGGGAGGAGGCACCAAGATGGTCCTACTTGGATTTCTTAATTCTGAGGTAACTGAGTGTCTTTCAATTATCCTTAGCCGAATGACTCCAGTGCTGCAACCTTTCAAAGATGAGGAAAGGTGAGGGAGGAGGTGACGGAAGGTGAGGGAGGAGGCTTCAAGATAGTCCTACTTAGATTTCTTAATTCTGAGGTAACTGAGGGTCTTTCAATTATCCTTAGCCGAATGTGTCCATTTCTGCGACCTTTGAAAGGTGAGGAAAGGTGAGGGAGGAGGTGACGGAAGGTGAGGGAGGAGCACCAAAATGGTCCTACTTAGATTTCTCAATCCTGAGGTAACTTAGTGTCTTTCAATTGTCCTTAACCGAGAGTCCAGTGTTGCGACCTTTCAAAGGTGAGGAAAGGTGAGGGAGGAGGTACCAAAAGGTGAGGGAGGAGTACTAAAATCATCCTTCTTACATTTCCTAATTCTCAGGTAACTGAGGATATCTATCAATCCGGAAATAAAGTCATGACAATTTGTGAGGGAAAGAAGGACAGAAGGAGGCTCAACAGAGGCGCTGAGGAATCCGAGGGAGGAGGGAGGAGGGGAGGAGGGGAGGAGAAGACACGTGGAAACATTAAGAACGTGTTTATCTCGCGAGTTCTCGTTGGAACTCACGTTCCCGAGCTTCGTAATACGGTAAACGCGAAAGCTTCACCTCCCCCCCTCCTCCCCGTCACTCCCGGAGCTTTCTAATATTAACCTCAAAGAGTTGGCCGCGCCAGCGGCTAGACGGCTGTCAACGAGAGGGAGACATAAACCGCCACCTAATATCCCGGGGATGACAAACGTGACGCGCATATATATACACTGGGTCGTCCCTTTGCGGGGGGAACAGGTCTGAAGCGTTTAGAGGGAGAGGTGAGGGAGAGGTGACGGGAGGAGGAGGTGACGTGGAGGTGACGGGAAGAAGACCACGGCTTCGGAGGTTGTAAGGCGGACACTTGCCGGAGCTTCATGAGCGAATAATGCGGCGTCCCTGACAGTGCGTATTAATCTCGCGTGCAGCCGGGGAAACTCGCCAGGCCCGCGTTTGTCCCCTCCTCCCCGCTCCCTGAGGCTACAAATGACCGGCGAGATATGAAATATCGCAGGTGATCCGGCTAATGAATTGCGACGGTAACGAACCGAGGGTTGGGTTGTTATTAATGCCATCGACGAAAATACTACTTTGACTACGGGACACGACTAATTTTACACGGGATCTGGCAGGGAATGCCCGTGTAAAAAATAAAGGAGTCATTAGTTTGGCAGATGGAGTAAAAACAAATGATACAATCTTGAGAGAAAATCTGTGGCATTCTGTTACATTGTGACCAAGTCGGGCCCTGGCCAGGTCCGGGTCAACCTAGTCCGAGCCTGGTCAGGGCCTGGCTTGGTCGAGAATTTTTCAATCTAGCATTTTTCAAAACTGGTCAGGCCCTGGCCAGGTCCAGGTTAGCCTAGTCCGGGCCTGGTCAGGGCCTGGCTTGGTCGAGATTTTTTCTATCGAGCATTTTTCAAAACTGGTCAGGCCCTGGCCAGGTCCGGTCAACCCAGTCCGGGCCTGGTCAGGGCCTGGTTTGGTCGAGAATTTTTCAATCGAGCATTTTTTCAAAACTGGTCAGGCCCGTGGCCAGATCCGGGTCAACCCAGTCCGGGCCTGGTCAGGGCCCGACTTGGTCGAGAATTTTTCACTCGAGCATTTTTTTAAACTAATCAGGCCCTGGCCAGGTCCGGGTCAACCCAGCCCGGGCTTGGTCAGGCCCTGGCCAGTTTTCGGAAAAGTGCTCGATTTTCATTGGACAACCCTCTGACCGACCTTTCTCGGCTCTCCGTTATTTCCTGGGTTTCGAGTGGAGAACCGGGACGGGGTTTGGAAGGGAATTGGAAGTCCGGCCGCGCGCGGTTAGTTTCCGGGGAAATGATATTTGACCATTGCCTGGGATTCTGGATGGATATCCAACGTGTTTGGCCGGTTACCGCGGAGGCCCCTCAGCAGCAGCTCTCTCTCCGCGCGCGGTACACAGAGACCCCCATAAACTCCGCTGTACTCCTGCGTTCTACGGTTAATGATATTTGATTAACCGGCTGAACGCGTACGCGAAGCTTACTTATACGCCGATATATAACCGAGTGTGTATAACCTGGTCGCAGCAGACGAGGGACGCCCGACGGAAGATGAGGCACCGGCAATTCGAGCCCCGGAGGCAACGGTGCATTCAAACAAATCGTTAATTACCGCGAATGTAATACTACCCCCTTTCCACCCCCTTACCGCCCACCCCCCACCCCCTTTATCGCTGTGTGGGGCGAATATTAAGTAATAAATTGAGGACTTTGACGAGGATCGTCCCTTTGACATTAAATGCTTGAATTTTCTGAGCGAAGACAAAATTTTCATCCCCTAAAAAATTGCATTCACCCCTAATAGAATTTTTTTAAATATGTGGATTTTGTTTAATTTAACGAGTTCGCTGATTAACAATTACATTTTTAAAATTTCGTTGATTGTGAATACTACCCCCTTCCCACCCCCCCCTCCCCCCATCCGCCCCCCACCCCCTTTATCACTGTGTGCGGCGAATATTAAGTAATAAATTGAGGACTTTGACGAGGATAGCTTTGACATCGAATGCTTTAATTTTCTGAGCGAAGACGAAAATTTTCATCCCTTAAAAAATTGCATTCACCCCTAATAGAATTTTTTTAAACACGTGGATTTTGTTTAACGAGTTTGGTAATTGAGAATTAAATTTCAAGAATTTTGATAATTGTGAATTTTTTTTCAGGGGAGAAATTCGGCGAATTTAATACTACCCCCTTTCCACCCCCTCCAACCCACCCCCACCCCCTTCATCCCTGTGTGGGGCGAATATTAAGTAATAAATTGAGGACTTTGACGAGGATTGCTTTGACATTAAATGCTTTAATTTTCTGAGCGAAGACGAAAATTTTCATCCCTTAAAAAATCGCTTTCACCCCTAATAGAATTTTTTTAAACGCGCGGATTTAATTTGACGAGTTCGCTGATTAATAATTAAATTAAAAAAATTTGACATCAAGTCAAATTCTTAAAATTTAAAAGCTCGAATTCTCTCATCGAAAGACAAAATTTTCATCCCTTAAAAAAAATCATATTCACCCTAAAAAATGTCATAGAATTTTTAGAATTTTAAAAATTCAATTAAACGAGTTTCGCTAATTAAAAATTAAATTATAAGAATTTGACATCAAATGCTCGAATTCTCTCATCGAAGACAAAATTTTCATCCCCTAAAAAAATCGTATTCACCCTACAAAATGTCATAGAATTTTCAAGATACAATTGAACGAGTTTCGCTAATAAACAATTAAATTTTAAGAACTTGACATGAAATGCTGGAATTTTCTCATCGAAAGACAAAATTTTCATCCCTTAAAAAAATCGTACTCACCCTAAAAAATTTCATAGAATCTTTAATATTCAATTGAACGGGTTTCGCTAATTAACAATTAAATTTTAAGAATTTGACATGAAATGCAGAAATTGTCTCATCGACAGTCAAAATGTTCATCCCTTAAAATATCGTATTCACCCCAAACAAAATTTTTTCAAACCCACTAATTTAATTCAATAACGATTTCGCTAATTAACAATTAAATTTCAAGAATTCCTACAATAGTGAATTATTTTTCGCGGTGAAAATCCTGTCTAATTGTGAGGGGGTGTGACACGTGCGGCTAGGGGTGAGTGGTGAGGGGGTTGAACAAGCGCAGTGGGTGGCAAAGGTGAGGGATGAAGTCGAGGCTAAGGGGTGGATGAAGGGGGGTGAGAAAGGAGTCTCGCGGGCAAATCGAGCGAGCGAGACGGGGGTGGAAAGTGGGGGGGAGGGGGTAGGTGGGTGGAGGGTAGGTGGGTGGAGGGTAGCAATTAACTTCTCCTCGCGAGATTAGAGCGAGATATTACGAGATATCGAGCGACTTAACGGCAACACGCGAGAGACTTCAAAGGCGGTAATAAACTGCCTCTAATGAACCCCTTATCGCCGTCGCTGTGCCACCCCCACATTCACCCCTAGCCTCGTGCCACCTATCAACCCCCCTCGTCTCCCTTGCCACCCCCTTTAAGGCGTTTTTTTCCGCTTTCTCACATCGAGCTAGGTTCGGGTTTTCTCGGTCAGCTTCGGGTGGGTTCGGATTAAGTCGAAGGAGACCTTTGGATTACCTACGAAGCTTTGAAAGCTTTAAGATTTTGCAAAAATTTATTTGTGCTAGACAGGGCCTGATTAGGGTTGAGGTTACCTGATCCAGGCCCGACCAGTTCCTGGTTTGGGGCAGGAATGACAGAATGTTATGATAAGATTTTGCAAAAAAAATTTCGCGCTAGCCAGGGCCTGATTAGGGTTGAGGTGACCTGATCCAGGCCTGACCAGTTCCTGGCTTGGGCCAGAAATGACAGAATGCTAAGGAAACATTTTGCAAAAAAATTGTTTGTGCTAGCCAGGGCCTGGTCAGGGCCGAGGTGACCTGGTCCAGGCCCGACCAGTTTCCGGCTTGGGTCAGAAATGACAGAATGCTAAGGCAACATTTTGGAAAAATTTGTCTGTGCTAGCCAGGGCCTGATTAGGGTTGAGGTGACCTGATCCAGGCCTGACCAGTTCCTGGCTTGGGCCAGAAATGACAGAATGCTACGGAAACCATTTTGCAAAAAATTTGTCGCGCTAGCCAGGGCCTGGTCAGGGTTGAGGTAACCTGATCCAGGCCCGACCAGTTTCGGGCTTGGGCCGAAAATTACAAAATGTTACGTCAGTACATTTTGCAAAAAATTTCTCGCGCTAGCCAGGCCCTGACCAGGGCCAAGGCTATCCGGTCCAGGCCCGACCAATTTTCCTAGCTTGGGTCGAAAAATAACAGAATGAAGATTTTCTATCGGAAACGTTCCTCGAAAAAAATAAAAAATGCTACGTCAACATTCTGCAAAAATTTCCCGCGCTACCCAGGCCCTGACCAGGGCCAAAGCTGCCCCATCCAGGCCCGACCAGTTCCTATCTTGCCCCAAAAAATAACAGAATGCTACAGATTTCCTACCTTCCTCACAAAAAAAAAAAAAAAATCAAAATGCGACGAAATGTCCTCCCCCACCCCTCCCCCACCCCTCCCCCAACCCCCATAAATATCTGGAAATGGGAGAGAATCTACGACGGAAAAGTCTTGGCATCGAGTGCAGCCTCCGAGTGGAGGCCGCAAAGAGGCTCGTCACGTCACGAGCGGCAGTCACAACGACTACGAAACGTTGTCCTCGTCTTCGTCTTCGTCTTCCTCGTCTTCGTCCTCGTCGTCGTCGTCGTCGTCGTCGTCGTCGGAGGTCCTCGTCGTGCCTCGTCGCGCGTCAAGCCCAATCATGTTGATTCAACAAAGTACCTACCCACCTACCAAATTGCTGGAATTTGGTATTCGGCCAGAAGGGTGAGGGGGATGAAGGGGGTTGAAGGGGGTGGGTTGAACCAGGGGTGCGGAGGGGAGCCATATAGAATAAAGGGGGAAGGGTAACGCAGTCTCTGGGTTTTCGGATTGCTGCCTGCCTGGATGCGGAATACAGAGACGACGAAGAGGACGAAGAAGGGGATGAAGAAAACCCTGAAGAGGAACAGAGACAACGAAGGGGTGGGTTCTGATTGCACATCTAGGCCAAAACCAGAAACGCGTCCACCGGAAAGACGCCCGATGATTGGCCGACGACGTCGTCGGCCAACCGCCGAAGGACCCTTCCCATGAGTTTCACCCTCACCCCTCTCTTCGGAGGGGGTGGGGGGGGGGGGGGGGGGGGGGTGGAAACCACCCCCTCAGCCCACACGCGTATGAACACACGTGACAATCCGGCTTCGGGGATGTTTCGCTCGCTTCATGTCTCTGTCTCTGTCTTCTCTTCAGTTTTTCGCGTCACCTCCTCCTCACCTTCCGTCACCTTCTGTCACCTTCTGTCACCTTCTGTCACCTTCTCCTCACCTCCTTTTCTAACCCTCCGCTCCTTCAGTTGACGCTGTCTCGCTCTTTCGGCTGAAATGTCCTCCTTTCAAGCTTTTCCGTCACCTTTCCCGTCACCTTTCCTCACCTTCTCTCACCTTCCCTCACCTCATTCTCACCTCCTCCTCACCCCTCCGCAGCCTCAGTCGACGTTGTGTCACTCTTTCGGCTGGAATGTGCTCCCTTCAGTCTTTCCCGTCACCTTCCCGTCACCTTTCCTCACCTCCTCCTCACCTTCTCCTCACCTTTCCTCACCTCCATCGCCACCCCTTCGCAGCCTCAGTCGACGTTGTCTCGCTCTTTCGGCTGAATTGTCCTCCCTTCAGTCTTTCCCGTCACCTTCTCTCACCTTCCCTCACCTGCCCTCACCTTCCCTCACCTTTCCTCACCTCCCCCTCACCTCCTTTTCCACCCTTCAGTAGCGTCAGTTGACGTTGTCTCGCTCCTTCGGCTGAAATGTCCTCCCTTCAGTCTTTCCTGTCACCTTCCCTCACCTTCCCTCACCTTCCCTCACCTTCCCTCACCTTCCCTCACCTTCTCTCACGTTCCCTCACCTTCCCTCACCTTCTCTCACCTTCCCTCACCTCCGTCTCACCTCATCCTCACCCCTCCACACCCTCAGCTGACGTTGTCTCGCTCTTTCGGCTAAAATGTCCTCTCTTCAGTCTTTCCCGTCACCTTTCCTCACCTTCTCTCACCTTCCCTCACCTTCTCTCACCTTCCCTCACCTTCCGTCACCTCCTCCTCACCCCCACTCACCCCTCCGTAGCCTCAGTTGACGTTGACTTGCTCTTTTGGCCGAAATGTCCTCCCTTCAGTCTTTCACGTCACCTCTTCCTCACCTTCTCCTCACCTCCTCCTCACCTCCTCCTCAACCCCTCCGCAGCCCCAGTTGACGTTGTCTCGCTCTTTCGGCCGAAACGTCGACGGGGAAAGGGGTGATTGGACGCATCTCGGTGATTGTGGCTCACCCCTCCCCTCACCCCTTCCCTCACCCCTCCCCGTCACCCCTACGCTACGAGCCACCGAACCGAACCACCCCCCTCCCCCCGCGAGGCGACCACCTACCCCTTCGCCCTACCACTACCATTTCTACCCCGTTGACGCTGCGCCACCCCCTCACCCCTTCCTCACCCCTCCTCCTCCTCCTCACCTCCTCCCTTCACCTCCCCTGTGTCACCCTACATGGCTGTAAATCGAGTTTACCCTCTTGCCGTAGCTCAGCCCTTCAATCAAACTGATTGAAACATTCCTTGAATCCAAAAGAAACGAGGCATCCCCCTCCCCCTCCCTCACCCTTCATCCCACAGGAGGAGGATGAGGAGGAGGGGAGGGGAGGGATGTCTCGGTTCCTCCAGTTGGATTCGACCGACTTTGTCTTTGTTTCCTGGTCGATCTGAACCGACACAGGAAGTTGCTGCTGTTTTCTCCACGCAAAACTTTCATCCCCCTGAATTTCCCTCTCGCTACCCCTGTTTTTCATCCCTTGTTTATTTAGCCTCGCATTTTTTTATGTTTATTATTGCGAAAGATAAACGATTTTTTTGGGGGTTTTAGTATCAATTGTTTTATTTTTTGAGGAACGATTGAGATTTTGGGAAGTGGAGTGAAATTCAGAGGACAACTTTCATCCCCTAAATTTTCCTCAAGCTACCCCTGTTTTTCATCCCTTCTATTTTTAGCTGTCTGTCATTCTAGACGATAAACGATTTTTTCATCGAGGATCTTTTGCATAAATTTACCAACGCTAGCCAGGCCCTGTTCAGGGACAAGGCCACCCGGTCCGGGCCCGACCAGTTCCTGGCTTGGGCCGAAAATGATGCTACATATTTTTCCAATTATTTTTCGAGGAACTTTTGCATAAATTTACCCGCGCTAGACAGGCACGGATCAGGGCCAAGGCCACCCGGTCCGGGCCCGACCAGTTCCTGGTTTGACCCAAAAATAATGCTACAGATTTTCTAATTATTTTTCGACGATCTTGTGCATAAATTTACCCGCGCTAGCCAGGCCCTGGTCAGGGCCAAGGCCACCCGGTCCAGGCCCGATCAGTTCCCAGCTTGGGCCGAAAATACTGCATTTTTTATAAATTATTTTTCGAGAATCTTTTGCATAAATTTACCAACGCTAGCCAGGCCCTGACCAGGGCCAATGTCGCCCGGTCCGGGCCCGACCAGTTCCCGGCTTGGGCCGAAAATGATGCTACGGATTTTATAAATTATTTTTCGAGGATCGATGAGCGAAGGAATTGAGTGGAGCCTCTTGGACCAGATTTTCCAGGGATTCTGTATGACCCTGTATTTTCGTATGTGCTATATACAGGCCCCACTTGCCAATGGCGTCCAGTCCGGATTCTGTCGAGGAGAGTAACGTGGTCAAATATTGATACTGCGCGACTAAATCGTTCCGCGGCTATGCCAACAGATTAGAGCGTACGTGTCGCAGTCGGGGCTGGCTCCGGGCTCGCCCCGACCGGGCCATGTTATATATTCTGCTCTACAAACGACATATATCAGTGGTCCGAGTGAAAACCGAATCGACCATTGAGATTTTATTGTAGAATCACGTAAAACCCATTTTTTTCCAAAACGAAAAAATAGGTCCATTGACCCATTTTTGGATCAATGAAAAAAATGGGTCTATTGACCCATTTTTGGATTTTATTGTAGAATCTATTTATTTGTAGATTTTATTGTAAAATCACGTAAAACCCATTTTGATTGTCTAAAACGAAAAATAGGTCCATCGACCCATTTTTTGGATCACCGAAAAAAATTTTAAAAAAGGCCAATCGACCCATTTATGGATCACCAAAAAAAAGGTCTATCGACCCATTTTTGAATCACCGAAAAAAAGGTCCTTCGACCCATTTTTGGATCACCGGAAAAAAAAAAAAAATAGGTCCATCGACCCATTTATGGATCACCAAAAAAAAAAAAAAAAAAAAAAAAATAGGTCCATCGACCCATTTTTCGATCACCGAAAAAAAAAATAAATAAATAAAAAAAGGTAGAACGATTTTAAAGCTAAAACGAAAAATGGGTCCATCGACCCATTTATGAATCACCCAAAAAAATTAATAAATAAAAGGTAGAACGATTTTAAAGCTAAAAAGAAAAATGGGTCCATCGACCCATTTATGGATCACCAAAAAAAAAAACAAAATAATAAATAAATAAAAAAAGGTAGAACGATTTTAAAGCTAAAACGAAAAATGGGTCCATCGACTCATTTATGGATCACCGAGAAAAAAAAATAAATAAAAAAAGGTAGAACGATTTTAAAGCTAAAACGAAAAATGGGTCCATCGACCCATTTATGGATCACCGAAAAATAAATAAAAAAATAAATAAATAAATAAATAAGGTAGAACGATTTTAAAGCTAAAACGAAAAATGGGTCCATCGACCCATTTATGGATCACCAAAAAAAAAACAAAATAACAAATAAATAAATAAAAGGTAGAACGATTTTAAAGCTAAAACGAAAAATGGGTCCATCGACCCATTTATGGATCACCCAAAAAAATAAATAAATAAAATGTAGAACGATTTTAAAGCTAAAACGAAAAATGGGTCCATCGACCCATTTATGGATCACCAAAAAAAAAAAAAAAAAAAAAATAATAAATAAATAAAAAAAGGTAGAACGATTTTAAAGCTAAAACGAAAAATGGGTCCATCGACCCATTTATGGATCACCAAAAAAAAAAAAATAATAATAATAATAAATAATTAAAAAAAGGTAGAACGATTTTAAAGCTAAAACGAAAAATGGGTCCATCGACCCATTTATGGATCACCAAAAAAAAAAAAAAAGGTAGAACGATTTTAAAGCTAAAACGAAAAATGGGTCCATCGACCCATTTATGGATCACCAAAAAAAATAAAAAAAAAAAAAGGTAGAATGATTTTTCACAGGAAGATCGCGTTTCGGTAATTGGCTGTTGGCGTTGCGGCGGCGAGAAAGAGAATCGAGGCGCGTTTTCAGTCCGCGCGGAGAGACCGTCGAGTATCCGACGGACGAGGCGAGCGAAGGGAACATGGGTTATATACCCGACTATACTATATACTATAGTATAGCCGACGGTCGGCTTCGTCTCCGCGAAGAGAGAAAGAGAGAGAGAGGGAGTCGCCGCGCACACGTCGATCTATTCCGGGCGGGCGGGTCCAACTAAGTCGGCGTCTGTTTCTCATTAAATTGCGCTCTGACCTCGAATCCTCTAAATTTGGAACGCTGGGTCCCCGCGTGATAACCTACCAGGGTTCTGTCGTGGCTTCCGTCGCCAGTTTCTATGTTCAGAGCGTGAGAAAATCGAGATTTCGGAAGGATCGATCGAAATTGTTCTATTACTTCTGTTAAATTTGGCCCAAGGCGGGAACTGATCAGGCCCTGGCCAGGGATACAACTGGCCCGACCAGGGCCTGACTAGCATGGTAACGCCGACGAATTTTTTTTCGCATTTTTCCATTTCCGGAAAAAAAATTTCCAGTTCTGATACATTTTGGCCGAAGGCGGGAACTGATCAGCGTGACTGACCAGGACCTGACTAGCACCGAAAAAAATGCTACGAAGTCATCTTTGATGGTTATTCTGTCGTGGCTTCCGTCGCCAGTTTCTATGTTCAGGGCGTGAGAAAATCGAGATTTCGGAAGGATCGATCGAAATTGTTCTATTACGTCTGTTAAATTTGGCCCAAGGCGGGAACTGATCAGGCCCTGGTCAGGCCAGTGGTATTCCTGGCCAGGGCCTGACTAGCATATTTTAAAGCTGACGAAAAATTTGTCGCGTTCTGTTTTGTTACACTTTGGCCCAAGGCGGGAACTGATCAGGCCCTGGTCTGGGGTACAACTGGCCCGACCAGGGCCTGACTAGCACCATTTAAAGCCGACGAAAAATTTGTTGTATTGTGAGAAGATCAAAAGGATCGATCGATCGAAATTGTTCTGTTACTTCTGTTACATTCGGGCCAGGATAGAAACTGATCAGGCCTTGTCCAGGGATAACACTGACCCGACCAGGGCCTGACCAGCACTATGATAACTCCAAAAAATTTGTCGCATTCTGTTCTGTTAAATTTGGTCCAAGGCGGGAACTGATCAGGCCCGGCCTGGGACAACACTGGCCTGATTAGGGCCTGACTAGCCCCGAAAAAAATGCTACTAAGTCATCTTTGACAGTTATTTCCATAAAGGATCAGAAAGGATCGATCGATCGAAATTGTTCTGTTACTTCTGTTACATTTGGGCCAGGATAGGAACTGATCAGACCCCGGCCAGGAATGACACTGGCCTGACCAGGGCCCGATCAGCGCCGCTATAACGACGAAAAGTCTGTAGATGTTACATTTGGCCCAAAGACAATCCCTGGTCAGACCCCGGCCAGGGATACCACTGGCCCGACCAGGGCCTGACTAGCCCCGAAAAAATCCTACGAATCCTACAGTAAAATGATTTCTTACCTCGTGTAGTCGTGTTTGCAGAGGATCATTCCGGATTTGGTGTAGCAGGAGTTGCCCATGTCCGCCAATGTTGCGCCGCAGTAAGAACACTTGAGACACGAGTTGTGCCAGTAGCGATCTAACGCGTGGAAGAGCCATCTCTCGACGATCCGGCCGCCGCAACCTGCGCAATTCTGGCTGCTCGGCGGTCCGCTCGGTGCTCCGGGTTCCTGCTGCAATTCAATCCAAAAACACACCAACCTTAAAATCGCAAAATCAATTCTTCAAAATTTATTAAATTAAAGAATCGACTTAAATTGGATCGACGAAGAGAGTGATTTTTTTTTTTTTTCCGAGAATCGAGTTCGAGTAGAAAATCCGATCAGGCCCTGGTCGGGACCTGGTCAGGACCATATTAGAGTTTCATTCTCAATAAACCGAACCTTAGAATCGCAAATTTAATTCCTAAGAAATCTTAAATTCATGAATTTTGTATCGACGAAAAGAAAGATTTTTTTTCAAGAATCGAGTTCGAGTAGAAAATCTGATCAGGCCAATATTAGAGCTTCATTCTCAATAAATAACAACAACAATAATAATAATAGTAATAATAGCCATGCCAGGGCCTTTAATTCAAGTATTTTGGATCGACGAAGAGATTTTTTTTTTTTTCGAGAATTGAGTTCGAGTTGAAAATCTGATCAAGCCAATATTAGAGCTTCATTCTCAATAAATAATAATAATAATAATAATAATATTAGTCATGTCAGGGCCTTAAATTCAAGAATTTTGGATCGAAGAAGAGAGATTTTTTTTTTTTCGAGGATCGATTCCGAGTAGAAAATCTGGTCAGGCCCTGTTCGGGGCCTGGTTAGGGCCATATTAGAGCTTCATTCTCAATAAATGATAATAATAATGACAATAATACTGATAATAACAATGATAATAATAATGACAATAACAATCATAATAATAATTATAATAAAAATGATAATAATAATATTATTAGCCATGCCAGGGCCTGACCAGGGCACGATTTGGGCCGCACGTAACGCTAAAAAATTTTCCACTCGCGTTCCACAAAATTTCGTCGCGAGTCGAGAAATCGGTTGCGAAATCGCAATTACACCAATCGAAGAGCCGATCCCACTTATTTTCGTTTGAAAATTGAGCCGTTCGTCAATGGACGTCTCCTTTAGCCTGGGTTCACGCATCCGTGTCCCTTACGCAAAAGTCAATCTCTTTTCCACGGACGCAGTCGCGTGGAAACGTAGAAAGTTTCAGGAGTCAGTTTCTGATGATTCACACGATGAGGAAACATTTGCCCAAAGTACTCAGTAAACAAAAAAAAAAAAAAAAAAAGAAAATTGTTGGAGGAGCAAAAAAGGCTACATCCAGTTAAAAAAAAAAAAAAAAAAAAAAAAACATTTTTGGAGGAGCAAAAAAGGCTACATTTAGTTAAAAAAAAAAAAAAAAAAAAAAAAAAAATGTTGGAGGACCAAAAAAGGCTACGTTCAGTTAAAAAAAATAATAATAATACAAATTGTTGGAGGAGCAAAAAAGGCTACATTCCGTAAAAAAAAAAAGAAAAAAAAATTGTTGGAGGAGCAAAAAAGGCTACATTCAGTAAAAAAAAAATAAATAAATAAATAAAAATTGTTGGAGGAGCAAAAAAAGGCTACATTCAGTTAAAAAAAAAAAAAAAAATGTTGGAGGAGCAAAAAAAGGCTACATTCGGGACACGACTTTTTCGTTGGAGTCGCGACACGAGCGAGGAATTTAAAAGACCGCGGAATCCCGAAACCGGAGCAGCAGCAGCAGCAGCAGTAAGCAGCAGTCGCTTCGAGGAACCTCGAAAGTCAAGGATGTCCTTGCGGTTTGTCGCGCGAGCCGGCGGTTCGCCCGGGGAATTCATTCGAGTCGCAGTAAATATCCTCGGCTCCTCGCTCCTCTTTATCCTCCATTCTCCTTCCACATTACATATATATATATGTCTAGATATATGTGTCTCTCTTCATTATGTTGAAGTTTGCATCGATGGAAAGCAACGAAAATTATTATTATTATTATTATCATTATTATTATTATTATTATACATATTTTTTAATATTTTTTGAATGAACCCTATTAGGTTCACTGAAAAAGCCTATAAAAAGCCTATAAAAAGTTATTACAGCGATTGATCGTTATAATAACTTTTTAGAATTGCTACAATAATTTTAGAATCGTTAGATCTTTTTTTTTTCGTTGAAAGCAACGGAAAATATTATTATTATTATTATTATTTTATATTTTTTTAATTTTTCAATGAACCCATTACTGTCTATAAAAAGATATTGCAGCGATTGATCATTATTCATTATAATAACTTTTTTAGAATTGCTACAAAAATTTTAGAATTGATAGATAATTTTTTATTTTTTCGTTGTATTTCAACGATGTAAACTTTAATAAAATAAAATGATTCGATCGATTCGATCGATTCTATCGATTCTATCGATTCTAAAAGGTAGCGATTGATCGTTATAATAACTTTTTTAGAATAGCTACAATAATTTTAGAACCGTTAGATATATATATTTTTTTTTTATTTTTGTAATTCAACGATGTAAACTTTAATTTAAAAAAAAATGATTTTAGCGATTCTAAAAAGTTATTACAGCGATTGATCGTTATAATAACTTTTTAGAAACGCTACAATATTTTAGAATCGATGGAATAATTTTTTTTTTATTGTACTATTTCAACGATGTAAACTTGAATTTAAAAAAGATTATTCTAGCGATTCTAAAAAGTTATTACAGCGATTGATTGTTATAATAACTTTTTAGAATTGCTAGAATAATTTTAGAATCGTTAGATAATTTTTTTATTTTTTTTGTATTTTAACGATGTAAACTTTAATAAATAAAAACATAATTTTAGCGATTCTAAATAGTTATTGCAGCGATTGATCGTTATAATAACTTTTTAGAAACGCTACAATAATTTTAGAATCGTTAGATCATTTTTTTTTGTATTTCAACGATGTAAACTTTAGTAAAAAAAATTATTCTGGCGATTCTAAGAAGTTATTACATCGATTAATCGTTATAATAAGTTTTTAGAATCGCTACAATAATTTTAGAATCGATGGTATAATTCTTTTTTATTGTACTATTTCATCGATGTAAACTTGAATTAAAAAATATTATTCTAGCGATTCTAAAAAGTTATCACAGCAATTGAGCGTTATAGTAACCTTTTTAGAAACGCCACAATAATTTTAGAATCGATGGTATAATTTTTTTTTATTGTACTATTTCATCAATGTAAACTTGAATTAAAAAATATTATTCTAGCGATTCTGAAAAATCATTAAAGCGATTGATTATTATAATAACTTTTTAGAAACGCTACAATAATTTTAGAATCGATGGAATAATTTTATTTAATTTTTTTTTCGTTGCATTCCAATGATGTAAATTTCATTATCATCTCTCCTCGTTTCTATCGTTTCCTATTTCTCTCTCAATGGAAAATTTTCTCTCGGACCTTTATCATTTTGTCGCCGGGAAAACACTTCATCTGGTTCATCCGCGTGGTGATGGCGCTGTGGTAATGCGGGTGAACGTCCATCGTCGGCGACAGCGATCGCTTCACTCTAATGTAGTCCATCGCGCTAACGAAGCTTCGATCAGATCGTGTAAAAAAAAAAAAGAAAAAAAAAAAAAAAAAACTGGTGGTCCCGCTAAGCACGAACACGATCGTCGATAAGGATCACTAAGATCGTGTCCTGTTGGATCCTTCCCTCCCCTCCCCCCTCAACAAGGCACACGCGACCCACAATAAATCCTCCTCTGACTTTGGCTCACTGAGAAAAATCCACAGACACTGCAGCACTCAAATAAAAACCAAAAAATAAATCCTCGGACTGTGGACCACTTTCCAAAAAAAATCCGAGTCACTTTCACGTATCCAAATATCCGAAAATAAAAAAATCAAAATCCTGGTCTGACTTCGGTTCACTGAGAAAAATTCACAGACACTTGCGAATAAAAAAAAATCCTGGGTCACTTTCACGTATCCAAATATCCAAAAATGCCAAAATACAAATCCTGGGACTGTGGACCACTTTCTAAAAAAAATCCCGAGTCACTTTCACGTATCCAAATATCCGAAAAAAAAAAAATAAAAATCCTGGTCTGACTTCGACTCACTGAGAAAAATTCACAGACACTTGCGAATAAAAAAAAATCCTGGGTCACTTTCACGTATCCAAATATCCGAAAATGCAAAAATAATAATCCTGGGACTGTGGACCACTTTCCAAAAAAAATCCCGAGTCACTTTCACGTATCCAAATCCCCGAAAATAAAAAAATAAAAATCCTGGTCTGATTTCGGCTCACTGAGAAAAATCCACAGACACTTGCGAATAAAAAAAAATCCTGGGTCACTTTCACGTATCCAAATCCCCAAAAATGCCAAAATACAAATCCTGGGACTGTGGACCACTTTCCAAAAAAAATCCCACTTCACTTCCACATATCCAAATCCCCCAAAAAAAACAAACAGCCTCACACCAAAAAATGCACCTTCACTCACTTTCGCAAAAAACCGTCGTTCGACTTCAACTCACTGCCAAAAATCCAAAACCACTCCAACCCACAACCAAACACATCAAACTGAACCGCAAAACAGTGGACCACTTTCCGGTACCCAAATAATCCGCGTCGTCACATTTTTCCCAAAACTCTACCGCAGAAACCCAATGGCCGTCGTCGCTCCTGAGTCACGAACCACGTTTCGTCAAAATCCACGAAATTCACTCTCAACGGAACAAAATACGGTCGATGATGTGGTTGGGACCGTCGAGTAGGATCTTTGGGCCCCGAATGAACCAACAATGGTGGGCCTTATATATATATACGTATATGTATATATATACCGCACAAACACAGAGGAAGTTTTGCAAAAAACCGTCGTTCGACTTCAACTCACTGCCAAAAATCCAAAACCACTTCAACCCACAACCAAACACATCAAACAGAACCGCAAAACAGTGGACCACTTTCCGGTACCCAAATAATCCGCGTCGTCACATTTTTCCCAAAACTCTACCGCAGAAACCCAATGGCCGTCGTCGCTACTGAGTCACGAACCACGTTTCGGCAAAAATCCACGAAATTCACTCTCAACGGAACAAAATACGGTCGACGATGTGGTTGGGACCGTCGAGTGGGATCTTTGGGCCCCGAATGAACCAACAATGGTGGGCCTTATGTATATATATGTATATATATACGGCACAAATACAGAGAAAGGTCGACGTTTGAGTAGTGCAAAGTGGCTCCGACGATTCGAACCAGTCCCGACCGAAGTCAGGACCCAACTGACTGGTGGGGCCCCGACCACCTCTCTTTCGGGCCCTGATGCCCCCCCTCCCCCCTCCACCGCCTGGGACTCAGGTACCTCGCTCGGAGCGCAGTCAGCGTCGAGTTGAGTGGGGGAATAAAAAGGCGAGCCTAGAAAGGCCCTAACTAACGCTCAAAGGGGGAAGGGTCCGGGCCCCAACGATGGTCGCGGAGCGGGGCCTTATGGTGGGGGTAACCCACGGAGCCGTTCTCTTCGGAGAGACAGTCCTCTTTCTTTCTGGCTTCCTTCTCCGCCTCTCGGCTCCCTCCCCCCCTGCCCCCCTCCCCCCCCTATTCAATTATATTTCTCCATAGGGCCCAAATGCCCATATTGTTGCGTTTGTCAATGGCGAGCTAAGTGAGGGTCACGTAGCCGGATAATGCCCCGTGGAATTTTTTTCCTTTGAGGCTTTCGAAGGCGACGAGGGTCGCGTTTTGTGGAGTTCTATTGACGTTGGGTTTTACTTGTCTTGCGAAATTTTTCGTCCCACGACTTTCGGGTGAAGGGTGTTCGATGATTCGGATGTGGATTGACATTTTTTGGGTGACGTGAAAAAAAAATTGTTGGGCTGTGGTAACTTTGGTCAAAGTTGTAAATTTACAAAAAATTAAATTAAATTAAATTTAAAAAAAAGTTAAAAAAAATTATTTATCTTATATTCTTTATCTTTTTTTTTTTATAAATAAAATAATGTTTTTTTTTCAAAATCAACTAAAAAAGGGTTGTAACCAGTGTTTTCAGGGGTAGAATATTCGACTTGAGAACGATGGTATAGGTTAAAAGTCGATATTTTGAAAAAATAAATTTCGTGACCCCGATTTGGGCGGTTTTCGGCCCGGCGGCCAGATCTACGATTTCTGACAAACTGTTCGACCAAAAATTTTTTTTTTCAAAATCAACTAAAAAAGAGTTGTAACCAGTGTTTTCAGGGGTAGAATATGCGACTTGAGAACGATGGTATAGGATAAAAGTCGATATTTTGAAAAAATAAATTTCGTGACCCCGATTTGGGCGGTTTTCGGCCCGGCGGCCAGATCTACGATTTCTGACAAACTGTTCGGCCAAAATTTTTTTTTTCAAAATCAACTAAAAAAGGTTTGTAACCAGTGTTTTCAGGGGTAGAATATGCGACTTGAGAACGATGGTATAGGTTAGAAGTCGATATTTTGAAAAAATATATTTCGTGACCCCGATTTGGGCGGTTTTCGGCCCGGCGGCCAGATCTACGATTTCTGACAAACTGTTCGGCCAACATTTTTTTTTTTTCAAAATCAACTAAAAAAGGGTTGTAACCAGTGTTTTCAGGGGTAGAATATGCGACTTGAGAACGATGGTATAGGTTAGAAGTCGATATTTTGGAAAAATAAATTTCGTGACCCCGATTTAGACGGTTTTTGGCCTGGCGGCCAGATCTACGATTTCTGACAAACTGTTCGGCCACAAATTTTTTTTTTTCAAAATCAACTAAAAAAGGGTTGTAACCGGTATTTTCAGGGGTAGAATATGCGACTTGAGAACGATGGTATAGTTTAAAATTCGATATTTTGAAAAAATAAATTTCGTGACCCCGATCTCTCTCTTCGTCGAAAAATAAATCCAATAATAATAACAATAACCTTTTTTAATTTTATAAATTTTACTTAATATAAATTAATTTTCTAATTTTTTATCTCTTGGTCGAAAAATAAGTCCAATAATAATAATAATCATGACAAAATCCTCGGGCAATAATGATAATAATAACATTTTTTAATTTTATAAATATCACTTAATTTTTATTAATTTTATAAATGTTTTTCTCTTCGTCGAAAAATAAATCCAATAATAATAATAATAATGATGACAAAATCCTAGCCCAATAATAATAATAATAATAATAATAATAATAATAATAATACATTTTTCAAATTTTATAAATTTTCATTAATTTAAATTAATTTTATAAATTGTGTTTTCTTCGTCTACAAATAAGTCCAATAATAATAATAATAATAATAATCATGACAAAAACCTCGGCCAATAATGATAATAATACATTTTTTAATTTTATAAATTTTACTTAATTTTTTTCTCTTCGTCGAAAAATAAATCCAATAATAATAATAATAACATAATCCTATTTCAATAATGATAATAATAAAACCCCAAAACCACCAAAAACTCACCTTTAACGTGCAGTTGTTGTTATGATTGACAGGTGGATAAGCCGGATGCCCGGGTAGATGTGGATGTGGGTGGCCCGGATGGTGTGGATGCTCGCCCATCATTCCGCCGCCATGATGGTGCCCGTTGCTGCCCATTCCTGGACCACCTGATAGGGGTCCATAGGGCCCACTGGGGTCATTTTGACCCCCGTGATTGGGGGGTGAATGGGGACTGGGGAGATCGGGGGTCGTCGTGTTGCCACCCCCTCCACCCCCTCCACCGCCGGAGCCGGCACCATAGCCGCCATGATGGGGTCCGCCGGGTCCGGAATGATGGGGGCTGCTCGACAGCGAGGGATGATGGGGATACGCTGCGGGATGGCCCGGATGATGGGGGTTCATACCAGCGGTCAGAGCGCTCGCCAGCTTGACCGATTAGTGGGGGTGGGCCACGTGGTGGGCCCACCGTCTTCAAGGTCACGAGAAAATTCTACGATTTTTTATTTTTTTTTTTTCCCGGGTTGGGTCGGTGCCAAAAAAAAAGGCCTTAGGGTGTAATGGGGTGGGTTGAGGGGGGCTGGTGCCGCGGGCCCGACGCGGACTTCACTTAGGCGCGGGCCTGGGCCTCTTCGCGCGGTCCTTCCCTGCTATCTGTAACATAAAAAAAATTAAATTTTAATTTAATTTTATTAAATTTTATTTTAATTCTAATTTTTTTTGAATTTTATTTTAATTCTACATTTTTTTTTAAATTTTTGTTTCAATTCTAAGTTTTTTTTGGAATTTTATTTTAATTCTACATGTTTTTTTTATTTTTTTTTAATTCTAATTTTTTTTTTTAATTTTATGTTAATTGTAAATTTTTTTTTAAATTTTATTTTTATTCTGATTTTTTTTTTAAATTTAAATTTAAATTTTTTGTTTTATTTTAATTTTAATTTTAATTAATTTTTTTTTTCGTTTTATTAAATTTTATTAATTTATTTGCGATGTCTATAAACGTTGGGGTTGGTCAGGGACGGTTTCCTTATGTTTTTATAATCATTTAGATGCACACTAAAAAATTAAAAAAAAATCCTACAGTTAATTTGGGACGCATATAAGATTCCCTAAAAATTAAAAAATAATAATAATAATAAATATAGCGTTAATTCGCAATGCCTATGAGTTTCCTATACATTGGGGTTGGTCAGGGACGGTTTCCTAATGTTTTTATAATAATTTCGACACACACTCAAAAATTTAAAAAATCCTACAGTTAATTTGGGACGCATATAAAATTCCCTAAAAATCCCACCGTAAATTCGCGATACCTATGAGTTTCCCTAAAAAAAAAAAAAAAAAAAAAAAAAAAAACCCAGCGTTAATTAACTATCCCTATGAATTTCCCTTACATTGGGGTTAGTCAGGGATGGTTCCCTGATATAAGGGAATTTTTACAACAATTTCGTCACAAAAATTGGAAAAAAAAAGAAAGAAAAAAACAAAATTCCCTAAAAATAAAAATAAAATCCCACCGCAAATTCGCGATATCTACAAATTTTTCTTCCATTGCGGTCGGTCAGGGACGGTTCCCTAATATGTGGACATTTTTACAAAAATTTTTCCACCCCCTCAAAAATTAAAAAAAAAGAAAGAAAAAAAAATGCCTAAAAAAATAAAATCCTACTGTAAATTCTCACTGCCTACAAATTTTCCCTTCCATTGGGGTAGGTCAGGAATAGTCGCCAAAGTGTGTGGAAGCTTTTACAACCCCTGAGACACCGCCACAAGAAAGGACTATCCTATCGAGTCGGTCGAAGTGAAGTGAATCTCCGAAGAAGAAATATTTCAATTCAATTCGAAGGTGAGTGCACTAAAGCTCGGAGACGACGAAGAGGACAGCCTCTCAGTGATGGGAATAGGGGTTGGAGGGGGTGGGAAGGGGAAAGAGGAGAATTTCCACCCCCTCCCTTTTTGGAGGGGGTGGAAGTTGCAGTGCAGGTTTGCCTGAGGTGAAATAACTGCGATGAGTCCCCCTCCCCCCTCCCCCCTCCCCTCCTTCTCACCTCCAGGACCACTTCCGGTTGTATCACCAACCCCCAAAGCATCCAAGATGTATTCGCCCGTTGGGGGTTTTCCCTTGAAAGGAGATTCGGGGGTGAAACCCACCCTCTGCATTGGGGGTAACGAAACGGGTTCGCCAGTAAAACCGACGTTTTACGAGTATCGTATACGGCTACTTTGCTACCCCCCCCCCCCCCCTCCCCCCTCACCCCCCTCTTTTCTTGGCCCAAGTCTGCTATTTCCGCACTCTAATTAAGCATTCCGTCATTTTAATTATGTTTATTGTCTCGCTTTTATTTTTTTTTTTTTATAGGTGGTCCATAGATTTTCCTTTCAATTTGATGTTAAAGGAATCTTTTTCCAGGCTAATTTTGATTTGTAATGATTTTTAAAGTGGCTTTTTGTGATTCGGAGATACGATATTTTTTTTTTTGCGCAGCCGCCATTTTTCTGTGTTTCGCAATCAAGTTTATTTTTTTATTTTTTTATATAGGTGGTCCACATATTTTTTTTTAATCTGACATCAAAGGCCTACTTTTCCAGGCTAATTTCGATGTCTAATAAATCTGCCATTTTTGTCGTCAAATGTTTATTGCACAAAATATTGTCAATATTTTTTCCGCGAAAATTTCGCTGCGATGATTTTGGAACCAGACTGAAGGACAAAGGAAGGACAAAGGGAGGTCGAGGACACGAAAGTTGAGATAAGTTTTTTTTTTTTTTTTTTTTTTTTTTTTTTTTTTTATAAACACTGGGAAGGAGTTGGGAGACTCTTTGGGCTGAGAGCTGGTAGCGAGTTAATGAGATTACTTTCTGTGAGGGCTGAGAGGGAAATGAGGAGATCTGATTGGACGCCCCGGAAAAACGATCGTAAAAGCCGAGTAATTAGAGCGAGAGCTTTGTTCGCGTCGGTACAATGGCCGAGGGGGGAGGGCCTCGCGTCTCGTCGGTGGCCGTCGCCCACCGAGCCGCTCATTGCCGGTGGCGAGGGTCACGTGACGCTCAGGGAGACGACTTCTGTGTTTCCGGTGTGGCTGAACGCAACCGTTGAGACATTCGATTGGCCAGATCCGATGTCCGCCGTCAACTTAGACATATATACATTAGGGTGTGTCAAAAAAAGGACATAATTTTTTTTTGTTTGTCTTTTTTACGGCAAAAGTGTGTATTCTGACCTTAATACACACCTCCCATGCAGAAAACGCGGCTAAATATATATATATATATTTTTTTTTTAATTCGAAATTTCATGTAATAAGAAGACCTCGATTGAGGCACCTCTAAACATAATTTGCCAGCGAATTCCTTTGGCACAGTCAATTGTTATGTCAACCCGTTGAGTTAAAGCCATGAAGCCCAAACAAAAGTGCGATAATCTTCGGATTTTTTTATTTTTCCTCGATAACCCGAGAAATACAATTTTTTTGTTTTTCTGATGTTTACTACTATTTATCGCACTTTTCATTGGTCTTCATGGCTTAAACTCAAGAGGTTGACCTAACAATCAACTCTGCCAAAGGAATTCGCTGGCAAATGATGTTCAAAGGTGCCTCAACCGACGTCTTTTTATTACATGAAATTTCAAATTAAAAAAAAAATATATATATTTGGGCACGTTTTCTGCATGGGAGGTGTGTATTAAGGTCAGAATACATACTTTTGCCGTAAAAAAGAAAAGAAAAAATATTATTATTATTATTTGACACACCCTAATATACATCTACGCTGAATTAATAAAAGTCAGAAAAAGAAATTATCGCTGCCAGAAAATTACTGGTGTGAAAAAAAAAAAAAAAAAAAAATCCCGGATCCTTGACTCAATTTTCGTGACCTTTCTTTGTCCTTCAGCCTGGTCCCAAAAACCAGGCAAACCAGAAACCATCGCAGCAATTTTCGCGAAAAAATATCGAAAATAATCGCGAAAAGCAATTTTCGCGGAAAAATATCGAAAATAATCGCGAAAAGCAATTCTCGCGGAAAAATATCGAAAATAATCGCGAAAAGCAATTCTCGCGAAAAAATATCGAAAATAATCGCGAAAAGCAATTTTCGCGGAAAAATATCGAAAATATTTGGTGCAATAAACACTCGACGACAAAAATGGCAGATTTATCGCCGCCAGAAAATTACTGGTGAGGAGAGTCCCGTTTACCTGGTCCCAAACAGGGATTAACCGGCGAAGGACCCGCGAAGAAAAGGGCCCCGGATTCTTAATTAATAACGACGACGGTCCTTTCCTGGTAGTCACCCAGCGGGTGACCAGGCTCGGGGCGGTCTAGTATACCTGGTCGCAAGGTGGAAGGTACTTTTCCGGGCCATAAACTGCGCGCATGCGCAGTCGAAATAGGTCCCCAGTGCACCTGGAGACCGTAAACGGGCCCCAGGGCCTCTTTTAGGAAAATTTTCGGAGCTAGTCAGGCCCTGGCCAGGGCCATGTAATCCCAGTCCGGGCCTGACCAGTTCCTAACTTTGGCCAAATAAAACGCTAAAAAAAATTCGGCATTGCGTTCGGCGCTAGTCTGACCCTGGCGAGGACCATGTAATCCCAGTCCAGGCCTGACCAGTTCCCAGCTTTGACCGAAAGTAACTCCGTAAACTTTTTTAGGAACATTTACCACGCTAATCAGGCCCTGGCCAGGGCCATGTAATCCCAGTCCGGGCCTGACCAGTTCCTAACTTTAGCCAAATAAAACGCTAAAGAAAATTCGACATTGCGTTCGGAGCTAGTCAGGCCCTGGCCAGGACCATGTAATCCCAGTCCGGGCCTGACCAGTTCCCAGCTTTGGCCATAAGTACCTCCGTAAACTTTTTTAGGAACATTTACCACGCTAGTCAGGCCCTGGCCAGGACCATGTAATCCCAGTCCGGGCCTGACCAGTTCCTGACTTGGACAAATTTGTAACAGAATGCTACAAATTTCCTACCAAAGGCTGCCAGGGACCTAATATAATATTCAGCTTCGCTTATCCGCACGCAAAGGCGCTTCTTAAGAATTCGCTCGTGACCAGCTTTTCGCGTTTTGCTCGATGCTAAACGCGATGCAAAAGGTGCGCGCCACGTGGAAACCGCGAGTCACGAGATCTCGAAGAGCCGAAGGCGTAGTGTAACGGTCCCTTCGCGTTATACACCAACGAAGATTGAAGCAGCAGCAGCAGTGAGCAGAGTCGAGTCGAGAGAGCCACGTTGCTACCACTTGCCACCTGCCAGCTGCTGCATCCAATTAAGTCCCCGGGCGTAACGCGCTAATTTCGCCGTTAATTGTCAACCGTTAATCGTTGATTGCCTCGCTCACTCACTCGCTCAATGCGACCAACCAACCACCGCCGAGAGAGATTTATGCGAGGCTTTGATTGTTCGTGATTCGCCTTCCATACCCTCAGGTGTCCTCGCCATTATTTTTTTTTTTTTTTTTGGGGCAGTTCTACGATAACTGTGTGTGATTTGACGGTGGTTTCTTGAAGTACTTTTCGCGGGGAGCAAAAAAGTTGGTATGGACTATGGTCCTAACTGCTTTAGTTTTCGAGATATTTAATTTTTAAGATTTTTTGTAGTACTTTTCCTCATTTCTATATTTCTTTGTTTCTCGTAGTAGTTTTCCTCATTTCTACATTTCTTTGTTTCTTGTAGTACTTTTTCTTATTTTTACATTTCTTAGTTTCTTGAAGTACTTTTCCTCATTTCTACATTTCTTTGTTTCTTGTAGTAATTTTCCTCATTTCTACATTTCTTTGTTTCTTGTAGTACTTTTCCTCATTTCTACATTTCTTTGTTTCTTGAAGTACTTTTCCTCATTTCTACATTTCTTTGTTTCTTGTAGTACTTTTCCTCATTTCTACATTTCTGTGTTTCTTGTAGTACTTTTCTCCATTTCTACATTTCTTTGTTTCTTGTAGTACTTTTCCCCATTTCTACATTTCTTTGTTTCTTGTAGTACTTTTCCTCATTTCTATATTTCTTTGTTTCTTGTAGTACTTTTCCTCATTTCTACATTTCCTCAAAAAAAAAAAGAAAAAAAAATGGATATTTATATTATAAAATTAAATATCTCGAAAACTAAAGGAGTTAGGACCATAGTCCATAGCACCTTTTTCACTCCCCGCGAAAAGTACTACAAGAAACCACCTTCAAATCTTTTCCTCACATCAATCGCAAAATCCCCTTTTTTGCCCCATGTGATCTATATGAGAGGATTCACTATAGATACGTCGGAGGATTTCTCGATTGCGAATGGATGAGAGGCCGATAGTCCCCTGTCGATAACGAACGACAGAAACGCAGAGGGATAGACACGCAGCGGCGATAACGTGGAAATATACGTTCCCGGTAATTACCCCGAATGATAATGACGAGAGGGGTGAGGGGGGGGGGGAGGGGGAGGGGAGGCTTCGGTGGATCGGCAGCCGATAGAGATAATTAACGTTTGCCGGTGCGATCGCACGAAAACGAGGACGATCCGAGGAGGATACATGAGAAGGAGGAGGGGGAGGGGAGAGGGAGTGGGGAGGGGTGTAAGGGGGGAGGAGCGTGCGCGGCGAGAACGATTATGAGCGATAACGAGATCGCGGGTGCCGAGTCGACTCAGTGTTGTTAGCGTTAAGGAACGATAACGAGGCGACGCCCGCGAGACGATAACGACGATAACGAACAAGTTTTGCATCGACGAAGACGACGACGAAGAGGTGAGGGAAGAGACGTCCCAACGAGATTCTGGTCGGAAGCTGACACAATCCTAGACATCAAATGCTGAGAATTTTTCCTGTTCGATGACATTTGATAAAAAAAAAAAAAAAAAAAAAAAAAAAAAAAAAAAACTGGGCTTTTTTTCAAAGTCAATGGTGTAAATTATACGAGATAATAAAAAAATCACACATGATACGTGCATTAATGCCTTTAAAGCGAAAAGTGTTGCAATGTTTCGTCGGCAACATAAAAAAAAATGTAACAAAACCGCTGGTGTTAAGTTTACACCGTAAAAAGTGTTACTATTAACACTGTAATAAATAACACTAGGAAAAAGTTTTACGAACCCTGCAATAAGTAACATTAGGAAAAAGTGTTACTATTAACACTGCAATAAGTAACACTAGGAAAAGTGTTACTATTAACACTGTAACAACTAACACTAGGAAAGTGTTACTATTAACACTCTAAAAAGTAACACTAGGAAAAAGTGTTACTATTAAGACTGTAACAAGTAACACTAGGAAAAAGAGTTACGATTAATACTCTAATAAGTAACACTAGAAAAAAGTGTTACTATTAACACTGTAATAAGTAACACTAGGAAAAAGTGTTACTTTTAACACTCTAATAAGTAACACTAGGAAAAAGTGTTAATATTAACACTGTAATATGTAACAGCAGATTTTTAACTGTGTATGTATATATTTCGGTAATGAATTTCGGTCGCGTAATTTAGTGTTCACCGCGAAAATTAAGGTTCCAGTCGATTTAAGATGCGTGAAATATATGTTCCGATAGAATATTCCACGGAATTCGTCAACGAAATGAGATAAGATGCAGAAGAGGAACGCGGGAAGATTTAATTCCGAAAGACATTCGTTCGGGCTCGTAAAGGCCTCGGACGATTACTCGGCTGGCAAATGCCGCGTCTCGCGTAACGCATAATAATACTTATTGTCGGAGTCGAACGAAACGGTGCCAAACTCCGGTCCCCCTCACCTCTGCGATTCGGAATAAGAGGCACGAAGACGAAATTCCAATTCGCGGAACGCCGCCAACTCAATTAACGCATTTCGCCGTCGATGCCCCCCTCCCCCCCTTTTTGCCCCTCGACGCACCTTCCCCCACTTTTCTTAGCACTGTCCGAGTCGTCACGGTTATTTTCAACCTGAATTCTACGCAACGACTGCGAAGGGGAACCGTTCTAATTATTCAGGAACAATGCTGAGTGATTTATCCTCTCTTAAAAAATAGTCGACTTTCGATGTGTCATTTTTTTCGCCGAAAAAACTTGCGATTTTTAGTCGAAAAAAAAAGTTCGATTTTACGAAGTTTTAAAAGCATATCCGATGGCAAATTTTCCGCTGATTCCAAATATGAGCGGTTTATGACCGGAAAATAAAAAATTGTAGGAGAAAAACGCGAAAAACGATTTTTCAATTTTTTTTCAATTTTGGTACTTTACTAAAATCGGTATAACTTTTCTTTGGATCAATGTAATCGGGATTTTCTTTTTGCATTCGGAAGCAGACTCTTCGACGAAAAGAATGCCGCCAAGCGGAACGCGATATCTCGATTTTTCGATTTTTTGCAGGTTTTTAAAGTTGACCCTCAAAAATCGCAAATTTTTAGAAGGGGGACTCCTTGCGATTTTTTGCGAAAAAAAAATTTTCGATTTCGCCAAATTTAAAAACCCTATCCGATGGAAAATTTGCCGCTGATTCCAAATATGACCGATTTTTGCCCGAAAAATACAAAAATTTAGGAGAAAAACGCGAAAAACGATTTTTAAATTTTTTTTCAATTTTGGTAATTTACTAAAATCGGTATAACTTTTCTTTGCATCAATGTAATTGGGATTTTCTTTTTGCATTCGGAAGCAGACTCTTCGATGAAGAAAATGCCGCCAGGCGGAACGCGATATCTCGATTTTTCGATTTTTTGCAGGTTTTTAAAGTTGACCCTCAAAAATCGCACATTTTTAGAAGGGGTATCCCTTGCGTTTTTTTGCGAAAAACAAAATTTTCGATTTCGCCAAGTTTGAAAACCCTATCCGATGGCAAATTTCCCGCAGATTCCAAAAACGACAATTGTTTGCCCGAAAAATCAAAAATTCGAGGAGAAAAACGCGAAAAACGATTTTTTATCTGACAAACTGCCAAAATTCGCTATATTAAACATCAAACTGCTGTCGGTTTCCCAACGACTAATCAGATGCTGAATAAATCGACAACAATGGTTGCTCACGAATTTTTTAATAGAGGATATATATTTTTTTTCTGGAAAAAAGCTGTAATTTTGTATTTATCAGCCGCCATCTTGGATTTCTGATTAAACAGGACTGTCATCTGTCATCTACACCGTCATCTATATACCGTATATCTATACTGTCATCTATATATATGTTCCCTATTCGAAAATTGACGGTCCTGGTCAGGCCCTGGCCAGGGCCGTGACACCCCAGTCCGGGCCTGACCAGTTCCCGGCTTGGGTGCCTCGTCTCAACGTCATTCGACGACGCAACTCGACTCCCAAACGATTTACATGCGACTACGATAAACACTGTGCAGAGATGTAGGAAGACTTCGGAGGTTGAACCCACATTCCCGAGTCTTTCGACGTGTAGGCGTTTTCCATCTCTTTCACCGCCGACATCGTCCGGCAAACCTCCGCTCGTTGAATTCCTGTTTCATTCCCAGGACCAAAACATCGACACTTCTGTAGCCAAGTGTCTATCCATGTTTATTCAAATATTTCCCAACGTGCGCAGCTATAAAATCGTGTAATTTACACGTGTCCATCGCGATGGATGGTTCAGTCAAATCCGGCCCTGACCAGTTTCTGGCCAGGGCTGTATTAGCCACACCAGGGCCTGACCAAGGCCTGATTTGGTCCAGATGTAAAGCTGCAAATTTAGGTTTGTATTTTTTACTCGGCTGAGTAACAATTTCTACTTGGGCCTGATCAGGTTCTGGCTAGGGCCTGATCAGGGCCGTATCAGCCAGGCCGGGGCCTGACCAGAGCCTGATTTGGGCCTTATGTAACGGCTACAGACTTTTTATAAAAAATCTGTAGCTTTCAATCCGGTCCTGATCAGGCCCCATCCAGGGCCGTATTAGCCTGACCAGGGCCTGACCAGTTCCTAATTTGGCCCGCATGTAACGCCAAAGACTTTCTCCTCAAAAAGTTGACTGACAAAAGAGTCAGTCAATTTATTATCACAACATCGAATTCCTCTGCTGCCAATCGATCGATCGTTCGATCGATTATAAGCCAATCGTTATCAACGATATTTACTTCGCCTAAAAATAGCTAATCCTCGGCGAATTTTATTAATTGGATGATTAACCGAGGACAAAGAATGTCATTGGGGATCATCGAAGGCATTTTGAGATATCACGTCAGTCAATCTGATCGAAGTGCAGCGGTGCAACGGATCTGCGCAGTATCGATGCGCAGTGTCTCCCTCCCCCCCCCCCCCTCCCCCCGCAAAAAAGAAAGTATTAAGATAGTAAAAAAAATGTATTAAAATGGTATGCAAAGGATGCCTGATTTTTGCCCGAAAAGTGAATAATTCTAGGAGAAAAATGCAAAAAACGTTTTTTTTAGATTTTTTCGAATTTCGGCGCTTCAGTCAAATCGATATAACTTTTTTTTGGATGCATCAAATCTGGATTTTCTTTTTGCATTCGAAAGATAAGACTTCAAGGAAGAGAATGACATCAAGCGGAACGCAATGTGTTGATTTTTCGAGTTTTTATCATACGACATACTTCGAATACTACCTTTTCATACCCTTTTAAGGCAGTAGTCTGCTTTAGAAGCCGAAAAAAAAGCGTTTTTTCAGCAATTTTTTTTAAAGGGAAGGAAGTGATTGGGGGAAACGAAATTTTCAGACGATAGTGTATTATATTTAAGCTTTGAAAAACATTTTTTATTATTAAAAAATATTGAAATTTTTCAAAGTTGTAAGGATTTTGCTGGAGCGCCTGGAGTCTGCACTTCTAAATCGGTGCCGGTGATAGCAAAAAGAATATATGTCCGATCGAAAAAAATCAAAGTGATCTAGCTTCAGTATTAAATTATCTTCTATTTGAACTAAAAAAATGCCGAAGTAGTTATAAAATTCAAATTTTTTTTCGAAGTTTGAAAAAAAAAAAAAAAAAAAAAAAAAAAAAATTCACTAAGTTGCAAAACAAGTAGTTTAAATAATACTTTTGTCCAACTTTTTTAGTTCAAATAGAAGATAATTTAATACTGAAGCTAGATCACTTTGATTTTTTTCGATCGGACATATATTCTTTTTGCTATCACCGGCACCGATTTACAAGTGCAGACTCCAGGCGCTCCAGAAAAATCCTTACAACTCTGGAAAATTTCAATATTTTTTAATAATAAAAATTGTTTTTTAAAGCTTAAATATAATACTCTATGGTCTGAAAATATCGTTTACCCCAATCATTTCCTTCCCTTTAAAAAAAATTGCTGAAAAAACGCTTTTTTTTCGGCTTCTAAAGCAGACTACTGCCTTAATACTTTTTTTTTACTATCTTCATACTTTTTTTTTTACCCCTCCCCCCTCACCTCTTTTCAGAGTCTGTTTGTGTGTATCGAGTGTCTGTGGTCGGTTTTGAAGTTCGTGTGGAGTAACAAGCTGCCACTATGGCGATATTTATGGGGGCCGTCAGGGGTCGCCAGCCCCCTTCTCTCACACTTTCCTTCCTACTTCGGATCGCCTGTCCATCTTCCAGACTCTCGGCCCAAGTCTCTTCCGTCCTTTTTCCACGTCCTGAACCACTCGCAAATAACAGTTTTACACTTTAAGCCTTATGGCGTTATTACCGGGCTATGGTGGCCTTTGGTGCCCTAGGCGAGAAGGCCTACGCTTATCCAAAGTCTCATGGTAATCATCTCAATCAGCATGAGAAATTGAAAACGCGAGTCATCGTTGGAGGGGTTCACGCCTGATGTCAAACTGAGTCGAGTCGTTTATCATCCTACTCTGACGTATTAATAGGGTTAGGTTTAAAAAAAAAAAAAAAAAAAAAAAAAAATACATGTCCACTTTATGTGTCTTCAGCTGTGAATATGAAGTATAGGGTGTTGTAATAGGGTGTGTAAAATAATAATAATACGATTTTTTATTTTCTTTTTTACGGCAAAAGTATGTATTCTGACCTTAATACACACCTTCCATGCAGAAAAAGCGCCTAAATATATATATATTTTTTTTAATTCGAAATTTCGTGTAATAAAAAGACGTCGGTTGAGGGACCTTTGAACATCATTTGCCAGCGAACTCCTTTGGCACAGTTGATTGTTAGGTCAACCTCTTGAGTTTAAGCCATGAAGACCAATGAAAAGTGCGATAATTAGTAGTAAAAATCAGAAAAACAAAAAAATTGTTTTTAGAGGGTTATCGAGGAGAAGTAAAAAAATCCGAAGATTATCGCACTTTTCTTTGGGCTCCATGGCTTAAACTCAACGGTTTGACCTAACAATTGACTGTGCCAAAGGAATTCGCTGGCAAATAATGTTTAGAGGTGCCTCAATCGAGGTCTTCTTATTACATGAAATTTCGAATTAAAAAAAATATATATATATGTTTAGGCGCGTTTTTTGCATGGGAGGTGTGTATTAAGGTCAGAATACATACTTTTGACGTAAAAAAGAAAAAAAATTATGTTATTTTTTTTTACTTGAATTTTTTTTTATTTGAGTTAAAATTTAAACCCTTTAAATACCCTTCATTGAATCAAAATGGCTAAAATCTGCCACTTTCGGAGGTTCAAAGGAGTGTCAAAAACCTTACATGACTACCACATTTAGGTTCTGAAGAGGGTCTAAATTTCAACTCGCAAATTCGTTTATCATAACCTATATTAATAGGGCTATTTTCAAAAACTAAAAAAAAAACATGTCCACTTAATGTGTCTTCAGCTGTAAACACGAAGACTATCCACATGCATAGGGTCCACCATAGAACCAAAAGCTTAAGGTATGGTCCGCTACATCGAAACACCGGCAGCCTTGCGCCTCTTCTCCTGCGTAACGGGCATTAATGCGCCGGAGATTTATGTCGTATAGCGAGGATGAAATTCCATCGTGCCCCCTAACCCCCCCCCCCTACCCCCTACCCCCTGCCCCCTCCCCCTTAAGAGCCACGACTCCAGGCTCGTTGCTCTGCGGCCGCCACTTCGTCGTAGGAGGAAGCAGGCTGCAAGAGTTATGGAGGCCCGTACTGATATCCACTATAAACCCCCTCTACCCCCTCCAACCCCCTTCAACCCCCTTCAACCCCCATCCAACCATATTCCATCTCACTTCCTCCCCCATTTCGACGCATCCTTCGACCTCTCCTGCTTTCCCCGAGTCCGACTCGCAGCGGGGGGAGGGGGGGGGGGAGGGGGATGAACCCACCCCCTTCAACCCCCTTTCAACCCCCCTCAACCCTATCCCTGTGCAGCCTCGTATCTCCGGCGTACTTAATTAAATACGTATTAAGGGCCTGAGTGTATTCCGATGTACCGATGTACGGCGCGGACCATGGAGAGAGACCCCCTGGACCACCATGGGTTCTGGTTGGAACCAGGTTAGGAAATGATGGGGATAGGTGGTTTGTGTTCTTGTCATTCGCGATTCTGGTCTCTCGCGATGATAGTGTTTGCTTGACGTATGACGATCATGGTTTGTAGGTGATAGGGGTGACCTTGACCTGACCCCTACCGGGTCAACCCTAAAAAATTTGTTAGAGACTCTTGACGTTTTTTGGCGCGAAAAAAAATTCGATTTAACGAAGTTTTGAAGACCTATCCGATGGGAAATTTCCTGCTGATTCTAAAAATGATGGTTGTTTGCCCGAAAAGTCGAAAATTTGAGGGGAAAAATGCGAAAAACGATTTTTTGGGTTTTTTCGAACTTTGGGGTTTCAGTAAAATCGATATAACATTTTTTTGGATGGATGAAATCTGGATTTTCTTTTTGCATTCGAAAGAAGACTCTTCAAGGAAGAGAATGTCACCAGGCGGAACGCGATATTACGAAAAAGTTGAAAATTCGAGGAGAAAAATGCGAAAAACGATTTTTTTGGTTTTGTCGAATTTTGGAGCTTCAGTAAAATCGATGTAACTTTTTTTTGGATGGATGAAATCTAGATTTTATTTTTGCATTCGAAAGATAAGACTTCAATGAAAAGAATGTCACCAGGCGAAACTCGATATCACGAAAAAGTCGAAAATTCGAGGAGAAAAATGCGAAAAACGTTTTTTTGATTTTATCGAATTTTGGGGCTTCAGTAAAATCGATATAACTTTTTTTTGGATGGATGAAATCTGGATTTTCTTTTTGCATTCGAAAGAAGACTCTTCAACGAAAAGAATATCACCTAGCCAAACGCGATATCACGATTTTTCGATTTTTCGCAGAATCTCAAAGTTGACCCTCAAAAATCGCGAAATTTTGGAATTTTTAGATCGCAATTTTTGGCGAAAAAAATATTTTCGTTTTTGCAAAGTTTAAAAACAATATCCAATCTGAAATTTTCCGCTGATTCCAAAAATCCTAATTATGTGCCCGAAAAATAAAAAATTTGTAAAAAAAAAACCCCAAAAAGCGATCGAACTTTTCAATTTTTTCTCTTTTTCGAACTTTATCATTTTTTTTTCACTTTTTTTTTATTTTCTGAACATTTTTTTGTATTTTGAAATAAGAAGCGGCAGAAAGATGGCAGCCGCGGAGACTATGAAGCGCGCAGTCGGAACGAAGCTGAGGGGAAACGAAGTACCCAGAGCGTTGCGAACGGTCAAGAGTCAGCCCCTCGAAGTTCATCTCGCTCGACGGTCCGGTGCCCATCGTTTTTCCCCCCACCTTTTTCCTCCTTCGCCTCGTATTCTTCATTGTTCTCGGCTCACCGTTGCAGCGCCGTCGGCGCGGCGGCGGAAAGAGGGAAAAAGATAGAAAGTTGTGTGTGAGCCTTACAAGCCGAGCAATAACATTCCACGGCGAATGGTTCGCGAGAGGCGCATTGGCAAAGCGACTGAGCCGACGGCAACGATAAAATAAAGCATTTGTATCTTTCTAATAACGCCTCTCGTTCAGCAAGTCGAAGGAGAACCGTCGACGGCCAACGATTTGCTTTACGTAATAAACGCTCGCTGGGATATCGTCTCTCGAAAGGGTTGAAGGGTGAAGCCTAAGAAACAACTTTGGTTCAGAGTTGTAAATCCCCAAAAAAAAATCCATGACATATAGTGTACAGTACAATTTTTTTTTCAATTTTAATTTTTTTTTAATTTTTTTTATAAAATAGAGTGTAAACATTTGCATAGCAGAAAAAAAATGCTAATTTTCTGTTTAATATTACAAGAAATAGTGATGCATTACTTTCTGAATGCAATTTTTTTTTCCATTTTTTCCAATATTAAAGCGAAAATCAGTATTTTTTTCAGCTGTGCAAATGCTTACACTCTATTTTATTATCCCTAGTTATTATTATTATTATGAAATCATCATTACAAAAAAAATGTACTGTTGACCATATTTCGTGAATATTTGGGGATTTACAACGATTTGCTTTACGTAATAAAAGCTCGCTGGGATATCGTCTCTCGAAAGGGTTGAAGGGTGAAGCCTAAGAAACAACTTTGGTTCAGAGTTGTAAATCCCCAAAAAATTCATGACATATAGTGTACAGTACAATTTTTTTTTTAATTTTAATTTTTAAAAATTTTTTTTTATAAAATAGAGTGTAAACATTTGCATAGCAGAAAAAAATGCTAATTTTCTGTTTAATATTACAAGAAATAGTGATGCATTACTTTCTGAATGCAATTTTTTTTCCATTTTTTCCAATATTAAAGCGAAAATCAGTATTTTTTTTAGCTGTGCAAATGCTTACACTCTATTTTATTATCCCTAGTTATTATTATTATTATGAAATCATCATTACAAAAAAAATGTACTGTTGACCATATTTCGTGAATATTTGGGGATTTACAAGGATTTGCTTTACGTAATAAACGCCTGCGAGGATATCGTCTCTCGAAAGGGTTGAAGGGTGAAGCCTAAGAAACAACTTTGGTTCAAAGTTGTAAATCCCCAAAAAATTCATGACATATAGTGTACAGTACAATTTTTTTTTGCAACGATGATTTCATAATAATAATTTGTGGTGATTATAAAATAGAGTGTAAACATTTGAATAGCAGGTAAAAATCATTGATGCATTACTTTCTGAATGCAATAATTTTTTTTTTTTTTTTTTTTTTTTTTTTTTTTCATTTTTTTCATTATTTATTCCAATATTAAAGCGAAATTCAGTATTTTTTTCAGCTATTCAAATGTTTACACTCTATTTTATTATCCCTAGTTATTATTATTATTCTTATTATTATGAGATCATAATTTCTAAAAAATTGTGCTGTTGATATATATATTATATATGATATATATATTACGGCTCAGGCCAGGCCCTGATCAGGCCCGGACTGGGATGACACGATCCTGGCCAGGGCCTGACTAGCGCCGAACAAAATGCCGACATTTTTTTAGGGTTACATTACGGCCCAAGTCAGGCCCTGATCAGGCCCGGACTGGAATTACACGATCCTGGCCAAGGCCTGACTAGCGCCGAACAAAATTTCCGAAATTTGTTTAGGGTTACATTACGGCCCAAATCAGGCCCTGATCAGGCCCGGACTGGAATACCACGGCCCTGGCCAGGCCCTGACCAGCCCAGTAAATTTCCTACCCAAGCCTCAAATGATACTCAGAGGCTCCTCGAAAGGTAAAAAAATTGCGGGAATCGGTTGGCGCGGAGAGGTAATGATAACTTTGGCTTGGATATAATGACCGCTGGAAATAAAAAGTAGACGGCGAAGAAGAGGAACGAAGGGTTGAACTGAAAATAATCTAATTATTGGTGAAAACGATTATAGTAATTATGCGAGTCCGAAGGACTGCTGCGGATCGTTTCGTCTTCGTTCAACTCGGCTCCGAGTCTCTGTTTGTTGCCCCGCGGACCTCTATTAGAAGTGAACCTGAGGGGGGCCCCCCTCTTCGGACCAAATGAAAAGGCGTACCCTCCTCTCCCGCCCCCCTTCCCTCAGGAACCCTCTCTTTTTCTCCTCCTCGTGCGGCTCTTTCGAGGAATCCGCGTGGAATGAAATCGAGAGGAGTGAATCACGTAATTACTTCGCGAGAAGTGGCTAAGGCGAAAGGTGAGAGACGACGAAAGATGGAACAATGAGAGATGATAGAAAACCTGTTCGATTCTGTTACATTAGGTTGAAGCTAGGAATTGATCAGCATTGATCAGGGCCAGGCAACTATAAATTGGGGCAAGCCAGGAACTGATCAGGCCCGGGCTGGGCTGATACTGCCCTGGCCAGGGCCTGACTAGGTCCAAGTTAAAAAATCTTGATGTTTCCAAATCACTAATTCGCAGTCAACTATTAATTCGCCCAAGCCAGGAGCTGATCGGGCCCGGGCCGGGACTTCACGGCCCTGGCCAGGGCCTGACTAGGTCTAAGTTCAAAAATCTTGATGTTTCCAAATCACAAATTCGCAGTCAACTATTAATCAGCCCAAGCCAGGAACTGATCAGGCCCGGACTACGCCGATACTGCCCTGGCCAGGGCCTGACTAGGTCCAAGTTCAAAAATCTTGATGTTTCCAAATCACTAATTCGCAGTCAACTATTAATCAGCCCAAGCCAGGAACTGATCAGGCCTGGACTAGGCCGACACTACCCTGGGCAGGGCCTGACTAGGCCCACGTTAAAAAATCTTGATGTTTCCAAATCACTAATTCGCAGTCAATTATTAATCAGCCCAAGCCAGGAACTGATCAGGCCCGGGCTAGGCCGATACTACCCTGGCCAGGGCCTGACTAGCGCCTAGTGTAATTATGGAATCCGCAGTGCGGCAGAAATTTTCCTGTGGTTATCGCCTATCGGTCAAGGTAAATGCGGAGCCACATTAGACTCGCCATCCACACTTTCATGGCGACTTAGGGGGGGAGGGAAGGGGGTGGTAAAGGGGTGAAGGGGGGTGGCTGAGTCGCTTTTGCGGAAGTAGGGAATGGCTTCGGTGCTCAAGGAGGGTGGGTCGGGTGCCTCTAATTGGTCGAAATTAGCAAGTTTAGTCATTAGGAGAGTTTCCGGCGTGGCTGCTGCTGGGTCCACTTGACTCCTGGGGTCGCTTCCTGCGGAAGGAAAAGGATGGGGAAACCCATAGCGTTACATTATACTGTACAGAAACGTTTTCACCCATCGCTGGAAAGTATCGCAGTTCGCGAATTGCGGAATTTTATTTTCAAAGCCGAACGTCGCCGAAAATATTGGTGCAACCGGTCAATAATCGGGACAAACGTGGTTACCGACCTGTGATTCGTGATTAATCGGGTTAATAATTTCAGAACGACCTTGAGTCGCTGCCAAAGATGTCCCAGAGGTCATCCTCGTCAGAATCGCATTAGGGTACCCCCTTAATTTTACTGATAAATATTTCTATGCTACAACGACGGATTTTTTTGGTCTCTTTTCAAGCCGCATTAATTCCAGTTCGCGAATTGCGGAATTTTATTTTTAAAGCCGAACGTCGTCTAAAATGTTGGTGCTACCGGTCAATAATCGGGACAAACGTGGTTATCGACCTGTGATTCGTGATTAATCGGGTTAATAATTTCAGAACGACCTTGAGTCGCTGCCAAAGACGTCCAGAGGTCATCCTCGTCAGAATCGCATCAGCATAGACCCTTAATTTTACTGATAAATATTTCTATGCTACAACGACGGATTTTTTTTGGTCTCTTTTCAAGCCGCATTAATTCCGTTGGAGGATCGGCGCAATGTACACACGCGCAGCGAAATAATAGAATAGAGGGGAGGGGAGGGGGGAGGGGGGAGGGGGGTATGCCGGGTCCCAGTCCTGGTCCACTGACACGTTTGCAAAACGCGCACCAACAGAGAGCGAAATCGAACTCGCAACCCCTATGGAAACCACCCCTCGATGCACCTATACGAAGGGTTTCACGTATTCCAATATGGCGTCGGTGTGTGTGGAAGCCACACGAACGAATACCAAACGCGGGGACGAAGGCATCAGCTGCCGTACGGGAGGACCCTTAATTATTCTATTAAACGGGGCCGCGGACTTATTGTAATGCCCCCCTCCCCCCTCCCCCCCTGCGAGCCGTGTATTATGGCGGCACCAATACCAATGAAAATATACAGGACACAATCACCGAGGGCCAACGCTGAATGGAACCATAAATTTATTGTGTCGAAGAGATTGCCCAGACTATGGCCACTGCGCCACCTATACACGGAAATCGTAGGGTAGTGGTAATAGGGTCGGTTGTGTGTATATATATATGTGTGTAAGGGCTGTTTTGAAGACATTTTTTATATATTAGTGTTTAAGACACTATATATAGTAGTAAAAAGGAATTTTTTTTTAACGGGTTTAAGATACTATATATATAGTACCAAATTGTATCTATAATTTAGTACTATATATATAGTACTTATATACTAGATATAATTTGACATATTATATACTAGATATAATTAGACATTTTTTTTTAACAGATTTAAGATACTATATATATAGTACTAGATTATAGATATAATTATAATAAACATTATAGATATTATAGATATAAAATGGTACTATGTATATATATAGTAGGGTGTGTCAAAAAAAGAACATTTTTTTTTGTCTTTTTTACGTCAAAAGTATGTATTCTGGCCTTAAGGGATCGTCACAGTGTGAAATAAAAAAAAAAACGATTTTTTTTTTTTCCATTATCGGATAGTATACACGTTTATAAACATTCTGTTAAATTTTTTTTATCGAAATTCGAATTATTTCGGTCGCTACAGCCTTTCTTAGAGAAAGGGATTGCAGCGTGACAGTGCGGCGTGTGCAACACTTTAAACGCCTTTTTCTCGGAATGTTGTTTTTCAAAACGGTGTACACTCTCAAATGAAGAGTTATGACGATATCGATTTCAAATTTTGAGAGAACATTTCTGACGTCATTCTCTATCGCGCTATGGAAGCTTTTTTTTATTGATTAAATCTTCCTATTTTTTTTTACGAAAAACTGTCGAAAAAAAGAGCTACATTCGATAATTTTCGTTCAAACCGCCGCCATTTTGTCAAATCTAAAAAAAAAAAGCTCTTATAGCGCGATAGCGAATTTCCTACAGATAATCTTTTTGAAATTTTTGGTTCAGATCAAAATTGCGGCCGCAATCGTGGACATAATGCAGGACCTTTTTTTTACACGAGCTATTTAAACAATTTATATCATTATTATACATTAAAGAAATGCACATAAAAAAAATCATTTTGTATTCTTCAAGAATGAACTTATTTATTTAAAAAAAAACCAGACCAGTTAGTTCATTACAACTTAACGAAAAAAATTCGCGAAAATCATTGATTTTTCGGAGGGTCACACTGTGACGATCCCTTAAGGGGCAGGAGGGTGGGGGTGTAAGTCGAGGGTGCAGCAATTTGTAATTGCAAAAATAAACCATAAAACCAGCTGCCAAGCTGCTCGGGTTTTTTGCCTATGGGAAATACCATGGGAATACCCCCAACGTCGGCGTTGCAATACACAAAGAGGACTATACATATAGGATGTACACTATATATGCGCGAGGCTCGAGCGTCCCCATAAAGCGATGGGGGGGACCATGGGGGGAGTCGACCAATCGCCGCATATTTTTGGCGTTTACGACCAATCACGTGGCCGTAGACCGCCTCGCTGAAACGCAGCCGGAAGGCAACGCACCTCACTTTCCTGGCCAGGGCCCGTTCAGCGGCAAGAAAGAAAATTGCCGGGCGATTTGCCGTAAGCTGTAAAACCTCGCCGCGAAAATGCGGGAAACGAGAAATAGCAACGTGAAACCGAAACCCGTTCGTTTCCAATTTTTTTCGACGTCGCTGTAGCCTTCGATGCATCAGCCACGAGCCTCGAGGCTTGGAAGGTCTATGCCAACGATATTCGCAACGTTTTTAATTCCCCTTAAGGTTCGAGCCTGTAATCACTCGCTCGTAACTCCGGCGTGACGATGAAATTACAATAATTAGCCAGGCCCGAGTCCGGGGCAACCAGGGAAGCCCCGGAGCCACTCACGCAAAGCTATAGCCACGTTTGTCCCGATTATTGACCGGTTATACCAATATTTTGGAAAAAATGAATAGAGGTCTCTTCCGCAAATTAAGGAGGTTGGAGCGCTACGCACTAGTCAAATCAGTGCTAAATTTTCAAAAGCGTTTTTATAATTCTTGGTTGTTTAATAAATTGTTCCGAGGTTTTACTGATGTTTCAGCATTAGTTCTTAATAGACAAATACATTCACAGCCGTGATTTGAATAGAAAATCGACAGATATATGCAAATTCCCGATGTCATGATTTTTCGTGCAGTTTTTTGAAAGAATAAACCGTAATAATAGTTGTATTACGACGAGCAAAAGCTCATTTTTATCATTGGAAGATGCTTGATCGATTGACCGTTCCGATTTTTTAATAGTATCAGTACTTTAAAAGTTACAGCCAGTTGAATGTCGCCTTTTAGGTTAGGATAGAATGATCAAACGGTGATATCTTTTGAACTACTGAGACTATCAAAAATCTGGACGGTCAATCGATAAAGGGTCTTCCAATAATAAAAATGTGCTTTTGCTCGTCATAATTGAACAATTATTACGGTTTATTCTTTAAAAAAACTACACGGAAAAACATGACACCGGGAATTTGCATATATCTGTCGATTTTCTATTCAAATCACGGCTGTGAATGTATTTGTCTATTAAGAACTAATGCTGAAACATCAGTAAAACCTCGAAACAATTTATTAAACAACCAAGAATTATAAAAACGCTTTTGAAAATTTAGCACTGATTTGACTAGTGCGTAGTGCTCCGACCTCCTTAATTTGCCATGATTTTTTTATGTACGAGTGTCGAAGCCGAACGGAGCCTAAACAACCCTCCAATTCTCCAATACAAAATGACTACGTATTGAGTCGTAGATATTATTTCACCGCCGTCAATTTTCCGCACTTAGCGAAAATTCCTAACAGCCCTTAAAAAAATGTCTGCATTATTAACCAATGGAAGCCATAGTCTTATTTTTTTATTAAAAAAAAAACTTTTCTTTGAATTTTTATTAAAACAAAAATTTTTCTTCGAATTTTTATTACAAACAAAATTACTACGTGTTGAGTCATATATATTATTTCACCGTCAATTTTCCACACTTACCAAAAATTCAGCCCAAAAAAAAAATGTCTGCATTATTAACCAATGGCATCCATTGTCTTATTTTTTCACCACGATATAAATATCCTATACTATAAAATATCCTATAAAAAAAAATTTCTTATTCGAATTTTTAGTAAACCCAAAATTACTACGTATTGAGTCATATATATTATTTCACCACCATCAATTTTCCACACTTACCAAAAATTCAGCCCAAAAAAAAAATGTCTGCATTATTAACCAATGGCATCCATTGTCTTATTTTTTATCCCTCTATAAATATCCTATACGTAAATTCTGATCGAAGTAGTGTAAACGTAACGACGATGGTATTGGATATCTGCCACGAGTTATATCCCTCGTCGATACACCCCCCCCCCCCCCAACCACCCCCTACCACCCCCCCATACAATATATATGTATTACAGAGGGGCTCCTCTCGGAATTGCACACAGCGAGAAGCTTTTAAAAATATTACCAAACCGCCACCCCTCCCCTCCCCCATCGCTTCGAACTTCTTTCTCCACCCCCACCCCCTCCCCCCACCCACCCCCCCACCCCCCATTCGCCAAGTCTCGCACGTCCAATTTCGCGAGCGACCGTAAAGTAATGATTCCAATTTCGCGAGATCGCTCGTACGGCTCCCACCCCCCACCCCCCCTTTTCCACCCCTATTTCCAACCCCCTCTTTCGCTTTCAACGAGGCCAGGATTCGGATTAAGCGACTAAGGAAATTCAATATCAGTAGCTGAGATGGGCACATAAAATTACTGACTGCCACTTTGCCTTAATTTGCGCAGTAAAGTGCCACAGCCCTTCCACCCCCCCCTATTTCCACCCCTACTATCTCACCCCTACGTCATCCCTCGGAGACGTTATAGGGGTGGGGGGGGAGGAAAGGGTGAACGCCACATCTGTAAAACTAAGAAATTATGATTCGGTTATTGGCTCTCCGACTCTCGAGCCACCCCCTCTACGTACCCCCCTACTACACCCTATAATACCCCCTACTACCCCTACGGAACGTTTTAGTGCGTAATTCAACGGAATTTGCTGGAAAAGCTACGAAGGCAATCGTGGCGCCGTCTTTTAGCTCGCAACTCTCTCGGCCCGGCCAGGGCCCCATTTGCAGGCGGGGAGGGGTGGGGTGGCCGCTTTGAAATACGATTGCAATATTATGGTTCTGTATTTCGTTTGACGGAAATATATAAAAGGTGTAAATCGGGGATTTTGTATTTGGAAAATTATTTAGGCTAAAAGTCGATATTCGAGGGTTGCATTTTTTTTTTGTGATTTGTCGGATTAAAGATGGGGAAAATAAACCCATAACCCAAAAACCATAATCCGGGTTTTCATATTTTTTTAATTATTGAGTGGGACAAAAGTCGATTTTTAAGGGTTGCATTTTTTTGAGTGATTTTTCGGAATATTCGTGGCGAAAAAAAAACCCAAAACCCATAAATCCAAAATTTCATATTTAAAAAAATCATCGACTGGGCCAAAAGTCAATACTCAAGGGTTGCATTATTTTATTTCGTGATTTCTCGGATTATTCGTGGCGAAAAAAAAAACCCATAACCCAAAACCCATAAATCCATAATCCCATATTTAAAAAAATCATCGAGTGGGCCAAAAGTCGATATTCGACTTGCATTATTTTTTTTCCGCAATTTTTTTAATTATCCATGGCGAAAAAGAACCCATAACTCAAAACCCATAAATTCAAAATTTCATATTAAAAAAAATCATCGACTGGGCCAAAAGTCAATAATTCGACTTGCATAAATTTTTTCCGCAATTTTTTTGATTATCTATGGCTAAAAAAAAAACCATAACCCAAAACCCGAAAATCCAGAATACCATATTTAAAAAATCATCGACTTGCCTAAAAGTCGATATTCGACTTGCATTAATTTTACCATCAATTTTTCGGATTATCCATGGGGAAAAAAAAAACCCATAACCCAAAATCTCATATTTAAAAAAATCATCGACCGGTCCAAAAGTCGATTCTCGACTTGCATTACTTTTTCCAATAATTTTTCAAATCATCCATGGCTAAAAAAACCCATAACCTAAAACCCATAAATCCAGAATTACATATTTTTAAAAATCATCGACTGCACCAAAAGTCGATATTCGACTTGCATTAATTTTTCCCGCAATTTTTCAAATTAAAGATGGCGAATAAAAAATCGTATATAGTCCTTTGAATGGGATATGCAAATCTCGTCCACAAGATTTGGTTTCGCTGGACGGAAATTTACAGCTCGCGCCTCCTTCGCTCCAAGTCCACGAATACGACGATGACGACGTTGCTGCAACGGCGTAAAACGTATCCGCGTACGAAATTGAAGTCTGAGGGGTGGTTGAAGGGGGTTGAAGGGGGTGGAAGGGGTGGTTGGTAGCCGCCACCAAACGGCCGTAATACGAAAACCATAGAATTCGCAATATCGCATCGCACTCCACCGTCCGACGCGTATTCTCCTCGTCGACACGACCGCCAACGTCTTCCAGGGGGTGGTTTACCCCTAGACCACCATATATAGGACATACGTCCCAGATTTCAAGGACGAAGGGAGGGTGGATCCGTTGTGTCACTACTATCAGTTTATCAGATGCTGAGGGAGGTCTGTAACAGCTGTTACCCGAAGGTATGGTAATTTTAAGGGATCGTCACAGTGTGAAATAAAAAAAATCGATTTTTTTTTTTTTTTTTTTTTTTCATTGTCGGATAGTATACACGGTTATAAACATTCTGTTAAATTTTTTTATCGAAATTCGAATTATTTCGGTCGCTACAGCCTTTCTTAGAGAAAGGGATTGCAGCGTGACAGTGCGGCGTGTGCAACACTTTAAACGCCTTTTTCTCGGAATGTTGTTTTTCAAAACGGTGTCCACTCTCAAATGAAGAGTTATGACGATATCGATTTCAAATTTAGAGAGAACACTTCTAACGTCATTCTCTATCCCGCTATGGAAGCTTTTTTTTTTTTTTTATTAAATCTTCCTATTTTTTACTACTACTTTTTACTACTTTTCACTACAGTGACATAACCCCTTAAGGGGTCTACCCTAATTAGAATTTTCAAAAAATCGATTTTTTTTTTATTGCATTTTTCGAAAGTATACATATTTAAAAGTATCATACTAAACTTTTATGATGATCCTGGCAGTCTACGTGTACTTTTGAGGGACGCCCACTGTGGTACTCAAGCGCGTTAGGGTACGCACCGAAAACTTTAAACGCGTTTTTCTCAAAATGACGTTTTTGGACGGCTTGTTGATGAAATCTCCGAAATTATTCAACCGATCCTCACCAAAATTGTACCACATGTTCATTATGATTATAGCTATAGCGCATATGATACGAATTTTGAAATTTTAAGTGTAACTATTTTTTTTTTTTTTTTCAAAAAACGATGAAAAAAACGTGATATTTCGAAGTTTTTGAAAAAATGGCCGCCATTTTGTCATTTTTGATAAAATCGAAAATCGTATAATATGCGCTATAGCCATTTACATAAGGAATCTAAAATCATTTTTTTAATTTTTTCCTATCATCCATTCCAGAGATTTCATCAACAGCGCACACCCATCTTTTTTTTACCTGTCTTCTCTTCCATTTTAGTGTAAAAAAACGAAGTGAAATAAACATGAAATTTTTTTTTTTTTTTTTTGTGTATTTTAAGAGTATATTTTTTAGGCCTAACACTTTTTATATCCATATTTATAATTTATACCGGTCAAAAAAATTCGTGGAAATAGTACTTTTTTTGGCCGTCTAATTAGGGTAGACCCCTTAATCGGATGAGGTCCCTCCGACATTTTTTTTTTCCTCGTCCAATCAGATGCGATATCGGAGTGAAAGTAGGTTCAAACGATTTGCGCGGGAAATTTGAAATTTAATTGTTGAGGCATAATCTATATTACTCTAAATGTCGGTTATCTGGTATTACGTTTAAGGGTAGGAGAAACATGAGGGGTGTATCTCGTCATAACAGAAGCTGAAGGCGAGAAAAAAAAAAAAAAAAAAAAAAAAAAAAAAAAAAAAAAAAAAAAAAACTGCGATGAAGGTGGATCGGTGCGTTTTACGGTTGCGCGGAGAGAGAAAATGAAATTGGACCTTTATCCGTCGTCTCTTGGGGGGGGGAGGGAAGGCGCCGAAAATAAATCTAACAAAAATATGTGTTTGACAGATATTGGCGAGTGGCGTCGATCGAACCCTCCCCACTTCATCCCCCAACCAACCCCCTCCCTTTCAACCCCTATTCCGAATTTCTGTTTTCGCTTTGTCCTTCGAAACAGTGGTGTATATATTTTTTTTTTTCCTTTTTCCCTACAACTGTCTTTCCCCTTCCCCTTCGACCCCAAAACCACCCCAAAACCACCCCCAACCACCCCTCTGGCTTTAAGGGATCGTCACAGTGTGACCCTCCGAAAAATCAATGATTTTCGCGAATTTTTTTTGTTAAGTTGTAATGAACTAATTGGTCTGTTTTTTTTTTTTAATAAATAAGTACATTCTTGAAGAATACAAAATGATTTTTTTTATGTGCATTTCTTTAATGTATAATAATGATTTAAATTGTTTAAATAGCTCGTGTTAAAAAAAAGGTCCTGCATTATGTCCACGATTGCGGCCGCAATTTTTATCTGAACCAAAAATTTCAAAAAGATTATTAATCTGTAGGAAATTCGCTATCGCGCTATGGGAGCTTTTTTTTTAATTTGACAAAATGGCGGCGTTTTGAACGAAAATTATCGAATTTCGCCCTTTTTTCGACAGTTTTTCGTAAAAAAAAATAGGAAGATTTAATAAAAAAAAAGCTTCCATAGCGCGATAGAGAATGACGTTAGAAATGTTCTCTCAAAATTTGAAATCGATATCGTCATAACTCTTCATTTGAGAGTGGACACCGTTTTGAAAAACAACATTCCGAGAAAAAGGCGTTTAAAGTGTTGCACACGCCGCACTGTCACGCTGCAATCCCTTTCTCTAAGAAAGCCTGTAGCGACCGAAATAATTCGAATTTCGATAAAAAAAATTTAACAGAATGTTTATAACCGTGTATACTATCCGATAACGAAAAAAAAAAAAAAATCGATTTTTTTTTAATTTCACACTGTGACGATCCCTTAAGGTAGTCCTTGCGTCTAGTATTCATTTCACATAAATTCGAGAAAATTGACAAGAAATTGCAACCACTTTTCGATAATATAAAAATCTGAAAAAAATCATGAATGTTATAAACGTTGAAAAGATTAATTTTGCATAACAAAAATTCCAAAATGTTATTAACAAATTGATGAAAAATAAAATTGTTCAACAAATCCTTCGATAACTTAATTTTTTTGTTTCGATGAAAATAATGCGTTCATTTTTCTAAATATGTATGAATTTTTTCAATTTTTTTAATTCACTTTGAATTTTGCGTTTTTTAACATGGGGAAAATCACAAAATTCAAAGTGAATTAAAAAATTTGAAAAAATTCATGCATATTCAGAAAATAGTACGGATCATTTTCATTGAAACAAAAAAATTAGGTTGTCGAAGTATTTGTTGAACAATTTTATTTTTCATCAATTTGTTAATAACATTTTGGAATTTTTATAATGCAAAATTCATCTTTTCAACGTCTTTAACATGCATGATTTTTTTCAGATTTTTATATTATCGAGATGTGGTTGCAATTTCCTCTCAATTTTCGAAAACTTATGCGAACTCGACACCAGGCGCAAGGACTACCTTAAACGTGCGCGGTTTCGAGGACTCCTCCTCCTCCTCCTCCTCCTCCGAAGGAGGAGGAGGAGGAGGAGGAGGAGGAGGAGGAGCAGGAGTGGAGCGATATCTCGAGGGGAGCAGACGTGGAACAGGTCGAGGGGAGGGGGTGAAAGGGAAGTGAACTATGGAGGAGGGAGGAGGGAGGAGGGAGGGAGGAGGGAGGGAGGAGAGACCGCGGAGCGGTCTCTCCTCCCTCGCTTCACGGTAATGAGAGTAGACGAGGCCCTTTTCACGAAGTGCAATCCACCGTGACGCGCTTCTTATTCGTTGCTCTCACGGAGCAGCGCCCGCGGCCCACGACATTTGTTGGTTCTCAGCTTACGTTCGTTACGTACACCCTCCGTCGCTGCTACTGCTGCATCAATGCTACTGCTACTTCTGCCTCGTATACATCACCCACTAGTGCAGTCTTCAGAAAGGAAGTACTTATGTTCACGTACGATTCCTCTCGGCTCACCCCCCCCCCTCCCCCCTCCGGGGGGAGGGGGGGGGGTGAGCCCACCAACCTGGAATACCCCTGAAACTCCCGACGCACTGTATCCTATAAAAGTACATTCGGAAGCAATGGCACATAAACGGCAAAGCCCTTCAGTTTGAATTCTAAGGAGTTTCTCGGTAGAGGCACAATATTTTCCATTGACGTAGAATTGGACGTTTTTTTTTTTTTTTTTTTTTTTTTTTTTTTTTTATTCTTTATGGAGATTCTGGGAAAAGAATATTAAAAAAGGTTTTTTTTTTTTTTTTTTTTTTTTTTAGGAGAGAAATGTGGGGGCGAAATTAGGAATATGTCAGGGGCTGGTCAGGCCTGGGTAGGGATGTCATGGCCCTGACCAGGGCCTGACTAGCAATTTTGTTTTCATCCCTTATGGAGATTCTAGGAAAAAGAATATTAAAAAATGTTTTTTTTTTTTTTTTTTTTTTTTTGTGGATAATTGTGGGGGCGAAATTAGGGATAAGTTGGGGATTGGTCAGGCCTGGGCAGGGATGTCATGGTTTTGACCAGGGCCTGACTAGCAATTTTTTTTTCATAACTTATGGAGATTCTAGGAAAAAGAATATTAAAAAAGGTTTTTTTTTTTTTTTTTTTTTTTTTTTTTGTGGATAATTGTGGGGGCGAAATTAGGGATAAGTTGGGGATTGGTCAGGCCTGGGCAGGGATGTCATGGTTTTGACCAGGACCTACCTAGCAATTATTTGTTTTTGTTTGTTTTTTTTTTTTATCCCTTATGGAGATTCTAGGAAAAGAATATTAAAAAAGGTTTTTTTTTAGTGGATAATTGTGGGGGCGAAATTAGGGACAAGTCGGGGACTGGTCAGGCTTGGGCAGGGATGTCATGGTCTTGACCAGGGCCTGCCTAGCAATTTTTTTGTCATCCCTTATGGAGATTCTGGGAAAAAGAATACTAAAAATGTTTTTTTTTTTTTTAGTGCAAAATTGTGGGAGCGAAATTAGGGACAAGTCGGGGACTGGTCAGGCCTGGGCAGGGATGTTATGGTTTTGACCAGGGCCTGACTAGCAATTCCTTATGGAGATTTTAAGAAAAAATCGGAACGTTGCGTGAACCACTTCCTACGAAACAGGAAATAATGGCGTATAAATGCAGAGAGGAGGATGAGAATGCAGCAAAGTAGGAACAGCTGCAAAGGACCCCACACAGAATTGAACTGTTATTCGAGTGGATCACCCTACTGCACTATTATCCGGGCCTCGTATTATTATCATTATTATTAATGCCACGTATAAGGTACAACACGGATGTCGACCCTCAGCGCCACGCAATGGACGCCTGTCGCCTTTTTGCCATTGTCGACGACGCGTTAATTGTGCGGATTTGTCATCGCGCCGTGAAAAGCCAGCGATCAGAGGGGTGCTGACCCAGGAATCCGGGGGGGGGGGGGGGAGGGGGGCAAAGAACTCGTCGATCGGAACCAATCGGTAGACCCCAATGATTTTTCGCATTTCCCAAAAGCTTGGCTATTAAGGGACTATTCATCGAGATTAATAGTTGGGTTACAATCGGACTGATGAAGGTGTCAGCCATTTTTGCTGAGTCGAAGGGACCAATGATGGGCTTCCCTTTACCAACATTTTTTTTTAATGTAAAAAAATATTTAAAAAAAAATATTGTATGTATATTTATTAGGAATTTATGATCTCATATTTTCGAATCACATAGTGTAATAATATATTTAAAAAGAATCTTTTAATTTTTATAATAATAATAACAATAATAACAATAATAATAATAATAACAATAATTTTAATAATAATAATATTATTATTTAAAAAATTAATAATTTTAATAATAATAATATTATTATTAAAATTAAAAGAGTCTTTTTACGAGTCAATGTCGACGTAAAAATCGAACTGACGAATAATGTCAGCTAATATTTTTGCTAACTCGAAGGGACCAATGATGTACTTTTTTCTTTGCCACCATTTTTTACGTTATTAAAACAGTATTTTTACGCGTCAATGTGGACATAAATCTTTCTAGCATTTTTTTTTTTTTTTTTTTTTTTTTTTTCAACGAAGACAATTTACAATTTAATCAACTGAGCCTCGGAAAAAACCTATTAATTCAATTCTAACTATTAAGTCCCGCGAGTAATTAAAGTCAATCGATAATCCAGCTAATTCCCAACACGACTGTAATTATAGTCGAACTGTTTTGATTGTCGTCGTAGTCCCTGACATTTACAAATACTCGTTGAAAAATTCCGAAGGGCATTTGAAGGTCATGAAACACTGGCCTTGGGACTATGACGACTTCGTAGGGGATCGATGGGGGGAGGGTGGAGGGGGGAGGGGTGGTTCTGCTTCGTCATCCCCTTAATGTCTCGTCTACTCGACTCGCACCACTATTTAACCGATCGAATGGAGAACAATACGCCATTTAATTTTTTTTACCACATGTACCCATTTTCCCAACTCCTTCTTCAGCATCCATTTTTTTTTTCTTCCCCCTTAATCGTCGCCTTCCGCATTATTTTCTTGCGTGACGATAAAACAATTTTAACGAGGCAACGTTCTCATTCCGTACTCCATTACTGAAGATTTCCAGGGGGGAGGGGAGGGGGGGGGGAAGGGGAAAGGGGGGAGGGGGGAGGGGGGTACGCAAAAAACGTCGAAGCCATCAAGATAAAAGTACTTTAGTCTGTTTTCCAGGCTTAAGGAATTTTTCTAACGAGGCGAAACGCTATTCGACCTAAAAGAAACGGATCTGTGTTTCGTTGACACCGTTTGAAACACTATAGTGATACTATATAAGACACTGTTTGACCCTATATAAGATTTTTGTATTTTTTTTTTTAATTATTGTATTATTTTATTTTTTTTTGTTTTTGGCTGATTTGTTCTTTTGCCATTTCAATATTTTTGTCCCATTCATAAAAAAAAAAAAAAATATTATTATTATTATTATTTATAGATTTTTTGTATTTTTTTTAAATTATTGTATTATTTTTCGTGTTTGTTTCTGGCTAATTTGTTTTTTTGCCATTTTTGTATTTTTGTCCCATTCATAAAAAAAATAAATAAATAAATTATTATTATTATTATTATTATTATTATTATTTATAGATTTTTCCTTTACTTAATTTATTATTATTAAGGTCTTTGTATGGTTTTATCATTGGATTATTTTCCTTGTTTTTGGCTGATTTGTTCTTTTGCTATTTTCGTATTATTTTTCATCGAGAAACCTGCCACCGTTCATTAAAAAAATAAACAAATGAATAAAATGATTACTATTATTATTATTATTATTGTTATTTACGGATTTCTCCTTTACATATATAGTCGCACTATATGATTCGAAAACAGTAGATCAAAATAATTCTTAATTCATAATAAACATACATACAATCTTTTTGAAAAACAAATAAATATATTATTATTATTATTACTATTATTTACGGATTTTCCTTCTAAATACTTTAATTTGCTTTAATTTACTTTAATTTGTTTCACTGTGATTCGAAAACAGTTGATCAAAATAATTCTTAATTCTTAATAAATATACATAGAATCTTTTTTTAAAACAAACAAATAAATTATTATTATTATTATTATTATTATTATTATTATTATTATTATTATTATTATTATTATTATTATTATTATTATTATTATTATTATTATTATTATTATTATTATTATTATTATTATTATTATTATTATTATTATTATTATTATTATTATTATTATTATTATTATTATTATTATTATTATTATTACACATAGGAATTATTAGGCATTATTATTGTTATACATAGGCATCGAGAAAAATGTACTAAAAAAACTATTGTGCTCAACAAATAAAATTATACCAAATTATTATTATTATTATTATTATTATTATTATTATATTTATTTACGGATTGTCCCTTTAAATATGAACTTTGATTTGTTTCACTGTGATTCGAAAGCAGTAGATCAGAATAATTCTTAATTCTTAATAAATATACATAGAATTTTTTTTGAAGACTAATCAATAAATTATTATCATTATTATTATTATTATTATTATTATTATTATTATTATTATTATTATTATTATTATTATTATTATTTACGGATTTTCCCTTTAAATATATACTTTGATTTGTTTCACTGTGAATCGAAAAAAGATCAGAATAATTCTTAATTATTAATAAATATACATACGTTTTTTTTTAACAAATAAATAAATGAAAATAAATAAATAAAATAAATAAATGAAAAAAAAGGAAAATAAGATGATCGAGTGATGAGAAAATCTTGCGCAAAGATATCGTGACAAGCTAATTAATTTAATTTATCGCCATTTGACATCCAATCAAAATGGCAGACGCGTACGTTAATTGTGCGTCCATTAGCCATGACGACACGATCGTTAAGCCTGCGGAAAGGCATCAACGGGTCGGACTCTATTGACGCCGAGAGGCAGGTTTGAGCCTTTGCTGCTGGCGAATCGAGTCGACCGGTTGCTCTTTCCGTCTCTCGTTTGCTTCGTGCCTCTTCGATTAACCGCAGCAGTCGACCCGACAGCCAACACCACCGCGAGGCAGAGTTCCACCTCTCGAACGTTTTTTCAATTTTCTCATCAAACGGCAATATAACCACCAGTCGTCGTATATAGATAACGAAGCGGATAGATTGATAGATAATCGTTATTATCGCTCAATCGTTTCCTCCATTTCTGCTTCCTTCCAGGCATAAAACCTGTCGCTGCCAATAATAATGTTCGGGAAAAAAAAAAAAAATCGAGACAATTTTATTTCGCATAGCTATTTTTATTTTTTTTTTTTTTTTTTAATAAAAATAAAAATAGCGATGTGAGGACGATTTTATTTCGCATCGTTATTTATATTTTTATTTTATTTTATTTAAAATAAAAATAATGCAATGCGAAACGAGGACAATTTTAATTCGCATTGCTATTTATATTTTTATTTTATTTAGAATAAAAATAGAAATAAAATAAAATAATACGAAACAAGGACAATTTTACTTCACATCGTTATTTATTTATATTTTTATGAACCTGTCGCTGCCAATAATAATGCTCAGGGAAAAAAATCGTGACGATTTTATTTCGCATCGCTATTTTTATTTTTTTTTTATTTAAAATGAAAATAAAAATAGCGATGTGAGGACGATTTTATTTTGCATCGTTATTTATATTTTTATTTTATTTTAAAATAAATAAAAATAAAGCAATGCGATACGAGGACAATTTTTTTTCGCATTGCTATTTATATTTTTACTTTATTTAAAATAAAAATATATTTGAAATAAAATAAAAATAAAAATAAAATAACGCGATACAAGAACAATTTTTTTTCGCATCGCTATTTATATATATTTTTTTATGCAAAATAAAATCGTCCTCGTTTCGAATTATTTTATTTTATTTTTAATAAAAAAAAAAATAAAAATAAGAATAGCGATGCGAAATAAAATTGTCTCGATTTTTGTTTTATTTAAAATAAAAAAATAAAAAAAATATAGTTAAAATAAAGTAAAATATAAATAAATAGCGAAACGAAATAAAATCGTCCACAATTTTTTTTTTTTTTTTTTTTTTTCTTGGCTGACCGTAACAGCTTTACCTGTTTGATGGTCCCGTTTAAAGAGGACAAACCTGGCCGGATTCTATTCACGGTGAACGTGACCGGTGACAATGGGATTATCCATTGTCTATAATAGGGTAATCTACCTGGAAGCGAAACAACAACCTTCGCCTCGAGAAGCTGACCATTATTTCCGAGACCTCCGTTAGGTCCCAAAATTTTCAATCCTCCTTCGGCTTAGGTATCTCCTCTCTTCCTTTATTTCGCTTTCCTTCTCGCCTCGTTTATTCCGCCTCCGCCCACAAACTTTTCGGCACGTTCTTCCGGATTAGATTCGAATGGTCAGAATTTTGATTTTCGAAAAAAAAAAAAAAAAAAAAAAAAAAAAAAAAATACAGATCAATTATCCGATAGAGGAATCTGTAATGAAAAAATCGATTTTTCTCTTCAATTTTTCGATAAAAACTGAGAAAATCGACCAATTCATTCACGAGATAATAAAAAATCACACACGATACGTGCATTCATGCCTTTAATGCAAAAAGTGTTACAATGTAGCCAGTAACACAGGAAAAATTTAACAAAACGGCTGGTGTTAATTTAACACCGTAAAAAGTGTTACTATTAACACTGTAATAATGTTTCGTCAGTAACACAAGAAAAAATTAACGAAACGGCTGGTGTTAATTTTACACCAGTAAAAAGTGTTACTATTAACACTGTAATCGTTGTTACTATTAACACTGTGTTTCCTGTGTTCGTCGGTAACACAGGAAAAATGTAACGAAACGGCTGGTGTTAATTTTACACCGTAAAAAAGGGTTACCATTAACACTGTAATAATGTATCGTCGGTAACACAGGAAAATTTTAACGAAACGGCTGGTGTTAATTTAACACCGTAAAAAGTGTTACTGTTAACACTGTAATAATGTTACACTGTAACACTGTATGTGTTACACTGTAATAATGTTTCGTCGGTAACACAGGAAAAGGGTGGGGGTGAAAATAGGGAATGGCCAAAATCGCAAATGGCTAAAATATCGAATTTAAAAATAATGAACGTAATAGCAAATTTCATAATGATGGCTATTCTGGATACAGACGTTTATTATTTTTAAATTCGATATTTTAGCCATTCGCGATTTTGGCCATTCACTATTTTGACTCCCACCAGGAATCCGAGAGAGGAGGGGAATCCTCCCCTCCCTCCCTCGAAGGGGAGGGGGTGCAGGGCTCCTCGTTGCACTCGCTGCGGTTCGAAGCGCTCCGAACTCGTTCGCGGAATCCCAGCGCCGAGAGCCGCTCGTTAAGCCGAGCCACACACGCGGCGAGGCTATCGCGGCGAGCCACCGTTTTCCTCTCGTTAGACGAATTTTCCGGGTCCGCGGCGGTATAATTCAACGGGAAGGGGGGTGGCCGGGGTTTTCGGGAACAACCACCTGCCGATCCGGCCGTGAAATAATACCCTTCGATCGATATATGTATACGTATGCATATATACTATACATATATATAGTATACATATATAGTTATATATTGTGAGGACGGTCGCGTAGAGCACAATCAGCAGCCCAATCTATCGGGATTTTCATTTCATTTGTTTAATCTTCATTTGTCCTCTCGTCAATCAAAATGAGTCGCTAAAACGAGAGACGAGTCTGAGACAATGAAGTTAGAATCAAGAAACAAGAATTCCTAAATTTGCCAGGAAATAAATTTGATTATCTTAGCTATTTTTATTATTAAAATAAAGAATTGTATTATTTAATATTATTATCATTATTATTTTATCATTATTTATTTATTATTATTCTATTCTAATTTTTTTTAGGGATTTAAAAATTCGTCCACTGTGATGAATAAATCCAATAGATCAATCAAAATTCGGCCAATTAATGAATCAAATTATTTGATAAAAAATCGTCCACTGATTGATAAATCCAATCGATAAATAAAAAGTCGCCCTAATTAATAAATCCAATCGATGAAAAAATTTGCCCTAATTAATAAATCCACTAATCAACAAAAAAATCGTCAAATTAATACATCCAATACAGTAACAAAAATTCGCCCTAATCAATAAATCCACTAATCAACAAAAAAATCGTCAAATTAACAAATCCAATACAGTAACGAAAATTCGCCCAATTAATAAATCCAATCGATGAAAAAATTTGCCCTAATTAATAAATCCACTAATCAACAAAAAAATCGTCAAATTAATAAATCCAATACAGTAACAAAAATTCGCCCTAATTAATAAATCCAATCCATCAACACAAAAATTTGCCCAATTAATAAATCCAATCGATGAAAAAATTGCCCTTATTAATAAATCCATTCCATCAACACAAAAATTTTCCCAATTAATAAATCTAATCGATTAAAAAATTCGCCCTAATTAATAAATCCAATCGATGAAAAAATTCGCCCTAATTAATAAATCCAATCGATGAAAAAATTCGCAAAATCAATAAATCCAATCGATGAAAAAATTCGCCAGATTAATAAATCCAATCGATGAAAAAATTCGCCCTAATTAATAAATCCAATCGATAACAAAATTCGCCCTAATTAATAAATCCAATCGATGAAAAAATTCGCCCTAATTAATAAATCCATTCCATCAACACAAAAATTTGCCCAATTAATAAATCCAATCGATGAAAAAATTCGCCCTAATTAATAAATCCATTCCATCAACACAAATTTGCCCAATTAATAAATCCAATCGATGAAAAAATTCGAACTTTAAATCCACTAATCAACAAAAAAAATTCTTCAAATTAATAAATCCAATACAGTAACAAAAATTCGCCCTAATTAATAAATCAACACAAAAATTTGCCCAATTAATAAATCCAATCAATGAAAAAATTCGCCCTTATTAACAAATCCACTAGTCAAAAAAAAAAAAAAAAAAATTCCCCCAATTAATAAATCCAATCTATAAAAAAATCCCCTCCCCCCCACTCAACACCGCAACTGCGACACGAGGGTTATTATCAGCCTCGTCCGGAATGCCAACCGAGCGAATGGCATCGGTGTTTGTCGCGCAAATACGCATTCCGCGTATTAGAATGACCATATCGAGGGATACACACGCAATTAGCTAATAACGAGACGACGTCCTGTACCCTCTCCTCCCCACCCCCTCCCCCACCCCTACCCTCGGTCTCCGGGCAGCAGAGCGCATTTAATCAAAAGTCGTGGGGGGATACATCGTCGCGAGTTGGCAGTAATTAATTGCCATTGTGCGCGGGCGGTCGACGGTTATACAGAGAGTTCTCCTCTCTCGTCGACATCTGCACTGTTTCTCTGACTATGTTTCGCCTCTCTCCTTCCCTTCCTCCATTTTCCGGTCTTCCGTCTCTCTTCGACCGCTGCGCTACTTTTGCTACGTTTCTCACCAGTCGCCTCTCTATTCGCTCTTCGGGCAGGGGGGAGGGAGGGGGGGGGGGGTATACCCCCCCCCCCTCGTCCATTAGAATATTAATGCGAATTGATGCACACGTGTCATTACCGTAATGAGTAGACGGGAAGTGTCCGCCGGACCCCCAACGTCACCGACGAAGAGGAGAGGAGGTGGCGTCGCCACCTCCTCCTCCTCTTCGACGACCTACTCCCTATTTATACAAAGTGTCTCACAAGCAATCACGAAATTGCGGGGGTTTTCAATTTAAGTACCCCGGGCCGCAAACGATGTCGGACTCGGGTTTCGGCCCTCGGTTAGGTAGCCTTAGGTACATAGCACTGTGCATACCTACACTGTTAAAAATCTACTATGCTCGTGTGGACTTTTTCCTAGTGTTACTTATTACAGTGTTAATAATAACACTTCTTTAGTGTTACTTATTACAGTGTTAATAATAACACTTTTTAGTGTTACTTATTACAGTGTTAATAATAACACTTCTTTAGTGTTACTTATTACAGTGTTAATCATAACACTTTTTCTTACTGTTACTTATTACAGTGTTAATAGTAACACTGGTAGCCTTAGGTACATAGCACTGTGCATACCTACACTGTTAAAAATCTACTATGCTGGTGTGGACTTTTTCCTAGTGTTACTTATTACAGTGTTAAAAGTAACACTTTTTCCCAGTGTTACTTATTTCAGTGTTAATCGTAACACTGGTAGCCTTAGGTACATAGCACTGTACTGCATACCTACACTGTTAAAAATCTACGGTGGCAAACGCTGCTGGTGCGGACTTTTTTCCTGGTGTTACTTATTACAGTGTTAATAATAACACTTTTATCTAGTGTTACTTATTACAGTGTTAATGGTAACACTTTTTCCTAGTAGTAATTATTACAGTGTTAATAGTAACACTTTCTCCTAGTGTTACTTATTTCAGTGTTTATCATAACACTCTTTCCTAGTGTTACTTATTACAGTGTTAATAGTAACACTGGTAGCCTTAGGTACATAGCACTGTAGTACATACCTACACTGTTAAAAATCTACGGTGTCAAACGCTGCTGGCGTGGACTTTTTTCCTAGTGTTACTTATTACAGTGTTAATAGCAACACTTTTTCCCAGTGTTACTTATTACAGTGTTAATAGTAACGCTTTTTCCTAGTGTTAATTATTACAGTGTTAATAGTAACACTGGTAGCCTTAGGTACATAGTACTGTACTACATACCTACACTGCTAAACATCTACGGTTTCAAACGCTGCTGATGTGGACGTTTTTCCTAGTGTTACTTATTACAGTGTAAATATTTCCATAAGGGCGTCACATTCAACCCAAACCATGCACTGATCAGGCCCAGACCGGGACACCCCATCCCCGACCAGGGCCCGATTAGCCCCCAAAAAATCAGTATCATTCTCTCACATCTATCCCAAACCAAACACTGCTCAGCCCCAGATCGGAATACCCCATCCCCGACCAGGGCCTGACCAGTTTCCACCGCCACTCATCCTGATCAACCGACCAATCACCGCTCAGCGTGAGAATCCGTTGCGTATTCGTGACACTATATTATATCGTAGCATTGTAGCCGGACAGCTGTCCATGCGGTCGGACGAAGCCCCATTCGCCGGTTAACGGGGCGTAATGATCATTCGCTTATGGGGCCTCCGCGTATAATTTAATAACGATCCGGCAACGCGGTTAGGCACAACACTGCCGCGTCACCGGTGCCTCGAGGGGAGGGGGGAGGGAGGGATCCCCCCTCCCCCCACCCTGCTCGCCCCCCTCCCCCTCCCCTCCTCCTCCTCCACCTCCTCTTCGTGGCTTTCGCCTCTATTTCGCAGCCAGTGCCACCCGCGAGCTGCTGATGATGACACGACACCCTTCTCTGCGTCTGTCTGTCCGTCCGTCCGTCCGTAATCGGTCATTACGAGGAATGACGTGCGTTTTGCAAGTGAGGGACTGGCGAGATTCTGAACTGGCGACTCTGGGACGATGTGTGGGGATGAAAATAACGAATGACCAAAAAAAAGCGAATGGCTAAAATAACGAATTTAAAAATGATGGACGTCTGAATTTGGAATAACCATCATTATGAAATTTGGTATTTTAGGCATTTGTTATTTTGATCACTCGATATTTTAACTGCATTTTAATAAAATGTGGGGTCAAAATACCGAATGATCAAATAACGAATGGCGAAAATAGCGAATGGCCAAAATAACGAATTAAAAAATGATGGACGTCTGAATTTGGAATAACCATCATTATGAAATTTGGTATTTTAGGCATTTGTTATTTTGATCATTCGCTATTTTAACTGCATTTTAATAAAATGTGGGGTCAAAATAGCGAATTAAAAAATGATGGACGTCTGAATTTGGAATAACCATCATTACGAAATTTGGTATTTTAGTCATTTGTTATTTTGATCACTCGATATTTTAACTGCATTTTAATAAAATGTGGGGTCAAAATAACGAATTTAAAAATGATGGACGTCTGAATCTAGAATAACCATCATTAGAAAATTTGTCATTCGCTATCTTGATAATTTGCTATTATAACTGAATTTTAATAAAATGTGGGGTCAAAATAACGAATAAAAAAAATGATGGACGTCTGAATCTAGAATAACCATCATTAAAAAATTTGGTATTTTAGTCATTCGCTATTCTGATCATTCGTTATGTTAACTGCATTTTAATAAAATGTGGGGTCAAAATAACGAATGGCCAAAATAACGAATTTAGAAATGATGGACGTCTTAATCTAGAATAACCATCATTACAAAATTTGGTATTTTAGTCATTCGCTATTCTGATCATTCGCTATTTTAACTGCATTTTAATAAAATGTGGGGTCAAAATAACGAATTTAAAAATGATGGACGTCTGAATCTAGAATCACCATCATTACAAAATTTGTTATTTTAGTCATTCGCTATTCTGATCATTCGCTATTTTAACTGCATTTTAATTAAATGTGGGGTCAAAATAGCGAATTAAAAAATGATGGACGTCTGAATCTAGAATAACCATCATTAGAAAATTTGGTATTTTTGTCATTCGCTATCTTGATCATTTGCTATTTTAACTGCATTTTAATAAAATGTGGGGTCAAAATAACGAATTTAAAAAATGATGGACGTCTGAATCTAGAATAACCATCATTAGAAAATTTGGTCCTGATCAGGCCCTGACCAGGGTCGTGTCATTCCTGCCAGGGCCTGGTCCGGGCCCAGCTTGGGCCATAATACCATAAAATACTACAAATTTTCTACACTGAGAAAAAATTAGTGGTTGTCATTACCATTCATTGGTTCGATCTACTCAAATATTGGTTGCAGTTACTAAAATATTGGTAGTTCTAACCAACGATTCGTAATCACAACTATTAATTTTTTTCAGTGTACCAGAGAACTCAATGACGTCGCCCACGACTTGTCCGACTTGGTAATCGATGACGTGTCTCGTCGTCCATTACTCGGAATCCTATCCCAGGCCTTGATAACGGTTTCCTCGCCGTGGCCACAACAGTTTCGTCGTTAATTCCTCTCTAAAAAAAAAAAAAAAAAAAAAAAAAATGGCTTGCACCTTCAGCCACTCTAATCTCACGGATGCGAGCATAAAATACACAGAGGTGAAATGGTCGGGTGGGTCTGGTTCGTGTGTGGATATGGGCGGAGCGGTTACTGGCGCGGGACTGGCGGGGGCCAGATGCGGCTGCTCTCGCCCACGCGGTGAAAGTTTCATGCCTGTAATTGATTCCTGGCGTTATGTGCTTTCTCGAGAAGTTCGGTCCACTTCCACTTCCACCTCTCTTTTTCCTCCTCTCTTTCGGCTCTCTTCTCGCAGCGGAGACGATTCCTTCATCGCTGAGATTAAAAGAGTTGGGAGTTAATTGCTCGCAGCATTTGTAAAACGAAAGAGAGGTGGTTCATTGGAAAAAAAAAAAAATTGGTAAGCCTTTTGTAAAGCCAAACTCTGTTAGAAAATCTGTGAAATTCTGTTATATTTGGGCACCAAGCCGGGCCCGGATCAGGCCCTGGCAGGAATTGCACGACCCTGGCCAGGGCCTGACCAGTTCCTAATGTAATGCTACAGATTTTCTGCTCGGTTTTTTTTTTTTTTTTTTTTCTTTTTTTTTTTTTTTTTTTTTTTTCATTGCTTTCGGAAAAATTCTGTTGCATTTTCTGTCCAAGCCGGGCCCGGACCAGGCCCTATCAGTAATGACAAGACCCTGGCCAGGGCCTGATCAGGGTTCCTAATATAATGCTACAGATTTTCTGCTCGGATTTTTTTTTTTTTTTTTTTTTTTTTTTTTTTTTTTTTTTTTTTTTTTTCGGGTTAACCTCCAGTATTTTTTTTCTTATCCGGGCCCAGACCAGGCCCTGACAGCACTGACACGACCCTGGCCAGGCCCTGACCAGTTCCTAATTTACCACTACACATTTTCTACTCGACTTTTTTTTCCTGTCCTCGAGAAAATTCACTCCCGGAAATTTCTGTGTATTTTGGCAGTGTCGATGACGTCGTTTGTCAGCATTAGGACGAAGAAGGGAAGAGGGAGGAGAGGGAGGAGGGAGAGGAGGAAGCGGGGGACGAAGAAATGCAGAGGGTGAGAGAGGCGCCTGTGGAGGGCGGCCAAACGGAATAAGCCAATTTTCCAAGCAATTTCTTATCGGCCGCGGCCGATCGTAGCTTCCGACGTGTTAGCCGCGTCGGTGTGCCGCCGAAGCCGAAGCCGCCGCTGCGAGTGTCTGCGCCTGCGCACGAGGCCAGTGTTGACTGTCGAGGCGAGCGGCAGACTTCGCGCGGAGAACGTTCTCCGCGGATCCCGTTCAACCAGCGACGGCGAATATAGATATATAGATATATATATCACACAGATATATAGATATATAGATGTATAGATATATATATGACACACCAGGATATACATACGTAATGTGTGGCATATGTACAACGCGAGTGGGTGGCTAAGTAGGTTGCTAGGTTGCCACCTACTCGACATTGGATATATATATATATATATATATATGCATATATACAGGGTGTTCGAAAAGTTATGAAGGTTGCTTAACCCTGTTTGGCGGTTGGTTAACTCTGTTTGGCAGATGGTTAACCCTGTGCGGTGGATGCTTAACCCTGTTCGGTGGATGGTTAACCCTGTTCGGCGGGTGCTTAACCCTGTTCGGTGGATGGTTAACCCTGTTCGGCGGATGCTTAACCCTGTTCGGCGGATGCTTAACCCTGTTCGCCGGGTGCTTAACCCTGTTCGGCTGATATGCATGTATACAGGGTGTCCCAAAAGTTACGAAGGCTGCTTAACCCTGTTCGCCAGATGGTTAACCCTGTTCGGCGGATGATTAACCCTGTTCGCTTGATGCTTAACCCTGTTCGGCTGATGCTTAACCCTGTTCGGCTGATGCTTAACCCTGTTCGCCGGATGCTTAACCCTGTTCGCCGGATGCTTAACCCTGTTCGACCGATGCTTAACCCTGTTCGGCGGATGCCTTACTCTATTCGCCCGATGCTTAACCCTGTTCACCCGAGGTTCGAAAATCGGATGCGCGTCGAATGCCCGAAACGGTTCGTTTATTTCGCAACTCTGTGCCTACGAATTTCGAAGGAGGGGGGATGACCAACCAGGTGGCTCGTAAAATAATCGTCGAACCGAGCCACCCTCCTCGACGAACACCTGCACCGATCCGAGAATACGACCCTCACATTTCTGTTTCTGTTTCCGAGACACTCCATTTTTTTACTGCTTCAAACATCAGGAATTTATTCGCCAAAAAAAAAAATCGTTTCTGTTTCTGTTTCTAAGACACGTGACCCTTTATTTTTTTCCTGTCTCAAAAATCAGAAATGTATTCCCAAAAAAAAAACCCTTCACGTTTCTGTTTCTGTTTTCAAGACACTCGATTTTTTCCTGCTTTAAAAATCAGAAATTAATTCCCCCAAAAAAAAAAAAAAAAAAAAAAAAAAAAAAACTTACGTTTCTGTTTCTGTTTCCAAGACAAGTGACCCTTGATTTTTGTCCTGCCTCAAACATCAGGAATGTATTACCTAAAACAAAAAAAAACTTCATGTTTCTGTTTCCAAGACACGTGACCCTCCATTTTTTTCCTGCCTCAAAAATCAGGAATTTATTGCCTGAAAAAAAAAAAAAAAAAAAAAAAAAAGAAAAAAAAAACGCGTTCAGGTGTTTAAATATTCCGAAATAAAATATAAGAAATCGTCGCTGCGGAAATTCTCGTAGATACTTAAATTGAACGTCCCTGAAGAAAAAAAAAAAAAAAAAAAAAAAAAAAAAAAAAAAAAAATTGAGTTCAGGTGTTTAAATATTCCGAAATAAAATATAAGAAATCGTCGCTGCGGACATTTTTGTAGATCCTTAAGGGGGCGAGAACAGGAAATTCATGTTCGCCGACTCTTAAGAGTCGGCACAGAACGAGACCGGAGATCGGATTACAAGACGGAAGATACGGCATTCCATATGTATTCAATCTATATATATATATATATATAGACGGTATATTGTATATCTATGAATGTATATCTATATATAAGGATATGTATTCTATGTATGTATGTATATGTATATAGACGGTATATTGTATAACTATATATAACTGTATTCAATCTATATATATGTATATATATGTATATAGACGGTATATTGTATAACTTTGAATGTATATCTATATATAAGGATATGTATTCTATGTATGTATATGTATATAGACGGTATATTTTATAACTATATATAACTATGCATGTATAACTATATATAAGGAATACTATATATATAGGAATGGGCCTTCCAATCGGTGTCTGTGTGTATATCTATATATAAGGAATAGTATAGAACCATATATATAGGACTGGGACTTCCAGTCGGTTGCATCTCAATGGCTCGTTGACGGGTCCGAAGGGTCTCAAGGGCCCCAAGGCTCCCTGGGCCCACCGATGGAAAACCAACAAAGCTCTCCCACCTCACAATAGAGACCCACCATATAACCAATACCATAGCCCGCAGACCCTATTACGGGAATATATCTGCCTTTATTTTCAATTTTCAATGTGCATCCGCCAGGTATGTTTGCTTTAGGGAACCGGAACCTTAAGCTGCACTTCAACTGGTACTTCGGTAACAAAGAAAAATTCGTGAAGGAAAATTAATCGAAATTGACGTGTGCACTCAACATTTTTTTTTTTTTTTTTTTTTTTTTTTTAAGGACGACCACACAAGCTTCGAGGACGTCGAGATGATGACTGGCAAAATGAGACCTGTGTCTCAGGAATTATTATTATTATTATTATTATTATTATATATAATATCAATTTGTTAATAATATTTTAGAATTATTATTATTTATTATGCTATATTAATTTTTTTAGTACCTATAATATGCATGATTTTTTTTCAGATTTTTATATTAAAATCAAATCTGCCAGATCTACGATTTCTGACAAACTGTTCGACCAAAATTTTTTTTTTTTCAAAATCAACTAAAAAAGGTTTGTAACCATTGTTTTCAGGGGTAGAATATGAGACTTGAGAACGATGGTATAGGTTAGAAGTCGATATTTTGAAAAAATAAATTTCGTGACCCCGATTTGGGCGGTTTTCGGCCCGGCGGCCAGATCTACGATTTCTGACAAACTGTTCGACCAAAAATTTTTTTTTTCAAAATCAACTAAAAAAGGTTTGTAACCATTGTTTTCAGGGGTAGAATATGCGACTTGAGAACGATGGTATAGGTTAAAAGTCGATATTTTGAAAAAATAAATTTCGTGGCCTTGATTTGGGAGTCACTCTAAACTCGAACCTGCTGTTGCTCCTTTATAATAATAATAATAATAATAATAATAATAATAATAACAATGATAATAATAATAAGGAGGCCTATGATTGGAGACGATTTATTCGTCCCAAGAATAGGAAACGATCAGAGCAAACCATCCAACCAATGAAGACCGAAGCCCATCAATTGTCGAGGGCGTCAATGGCGTCGTTACACGATCCATGAAACCCAACCATGAACCATTCACCAAAACTACAAACGGATCTCCAGGAGCGAAGGAAGATCCTTGAAAACAGTGACAATCGACTGCAGACGAAAACACTTCCCACCACCTCCATTAAAAAAAAACGTGCCAATAATACAATAAATCCGACACTAAAAAACTACCCCTATAATAGGGGTAGTTTTTTCTCCGGGGGCGTTGGCCTCTTTTTTTTCTACATTTATGCCGAGGAAACATTTCGTCCCGTCTGTGGGCAAAAAGAGGAAGAGCTTCCTCAAGACGCAAGGGTAGGGGGTGGGTTAGGGGATGAAGGGGGTAGGGGGTAGGGGGTGGTTGGTGCAAGAGTGCCAGGTAGCAGTGAAAGGAAAGCACCGAAGAAAAAAACGAGGGGGATGAAGGGGGTGGAGGGTGAAAAAAAAAAGCTTGGAGGAAGGGGATGAAAAAAAAGGAAGGGGATGGAAAAAAAAAGAAGGGGGATGAAAAAAAAAAAGGAGTGGAAAAAAAAAGAAGCATTGGGAAGAGGAGAAAACGAGAGTGCTGGCGAAGGGGGTGGAAGGAGGTTCGCCGAAGCGACGAGGGTTGTAAGCCAACAGGGCGAGCGCCCCTGTGTCGCTCACAGGGGTTGTGAGCGACAGGGTTGTGAGCCGTCGCTCTGCCAACAGGTGGCGGCACCACCCCTTCGTCAACCACCCCCTTTTGCTGCTGCTTGCTTGCTGCTTGCTTCTGCTACTACCACAGCTATAGACCCTACTATAGACCCTACTACAGACCCTACTATACAGGGTGATTCAGAATGTTTTTGTCAGCCGTTGAAGAATGATAGTTCAGCACCTCGGGAACGAAATTATTTAGCCGTTTTTTGTAATTTGCAATATTTATTTATTTATCGAAAATTTGAAAAAAAAATAGACCAATGGGAACAAATAAATAAATAAATAAACCAGTAGACCAATGGGAACATAAATAAATGAATATTTAAAAAATACTATAAATACTATAAATAAATAGTATTTTTTAGATATTTATTCATTTATTTGTCCCCATTGGTTAATTTTTTTTTCTAATGCTTGTAAATAAATAAATATTGCGAATTATGGAAAACGGCTTAGTAACTTTGTTCTCGAGATGGTTAACTATTTTTCCTCAACGGCTGACAAAAAATAGTTTAGCACCTCGGGAACGTAATTATTTAGCCGTTTTTTGTAATTTGCAATATTTATTTATTTATCGAAAATTTGAAAAAAAATAGACCAATGGGAACAAATAAATAAATAAATAAACCAGTAGACCAATGGGAACATAAATAAACGAATATTAATGAAATACTATAAATACTATAAATAAATAGTATTTTTTAGATATTTATTCATTTATTTGTCCCCGTTGGTTAATTTTTTTTTCTAATGCTTGTAAATAAATAAATATTGCGAATTACGAAAAACGGCTTAGTAACTTTGTTCCCGAGATGGTTAACTATTTTTCCTCAACGGCTGACAAAAAATAGTTTAGCACCTCGGGAACGTAATTATTTAGTCGTTTTTTGTAATTTGCAATATTTATTTATTTATCGAAAATTTGAAAAAAATAGACCAATGGGAGCAAATAAATAAACGAATATTTAAAAAATACTATAAATACTATAAATAAATAGTATTTTTTAGATATTTATTCATTTATTTGTCCCCATTGATTAATTTTTTTTTCTAATGCTTGTAAATAAATAAATATTGCGAATTACGAAAAACGGCTTAGTAACTTTGTTCCCGAGATGGTTAACTATTTTTCCTCAACGGCTGACAAAAAATAGTTTAGCACCTCGGGAACGAAATTATTTACCCGTTTTTTGTAATTTGCAATATTTATTTATTTATCGAAAATTTGAAAAAAATAGACCAATGGGAACAAATAAATAAATAAATAAACCAGTAGACCAATGGGAACATAAATAAACGAATATTAATAAAATACTATAAATACTATAAATGAATAGTATTTTTTAGATATTTATTCATTTATTTGTCCCCATTGGTTAATTTTTTTTTCTAATGCTTGTAAATAAATAAATATTGCGAATTACGAAAAACGGCTTAGTAACTTTGTTCCCGAGATGGTTAACTATTTTTTCCTCAACGGCTGACAAAAAATAGTTTAGCACCTCGGGAACGAACTTATTTAGCCGTTTTTTGTAATTTGCAATATTTATTTATTTATCGAAAATTTGAAAAAAAATAGACCAATGGGAACAAATAAATAAATAAATAAACCAGTAGACCAATGGGAACATAAATAAACGAATATTAATAAAATACTATAAATACTGTAAATAAATAGTATTTTTTCGATATTTATTCATTTATTTGTCCCCATTGGTTAATTTTTTTTTCTAATGCTTGTAAATAAATAAATATTGCGAATTACGAAAAACGGCTTAGTAACTTTGTTCCCGAGATGGTAAACTATTTTTCCTCAATGGCTGACGAAAATATTCTGAATCACCCTGTATAGCCGAAGAAACCCGGTCTCCGGTTCGTTCGTTCGCCGCGGCTCGCTTTCCCACCCCCCTTTCCACCCCCTTTCAACCCCCTTTGCACCCCCGGCGGCAGCAGCAAGCGATAACCCGCGGCGACACCCGATAAAACCTCCGCCCTCGCTGGGACACCCGAGCAAAGCGATTGCGGGGATGAGACTACAGAAGTGGGTCGGGGGTTGGGGGTAGGGGGTGGGGAGGGGGTGGGGGATGAAAAGAGAAACAACGGTGGGATTATTATCACGGCAGAATACACCTCGACTCACCTTCCGGGGGTTTGAGACGATCGTTTCTATAACCTTCCAACCCCCAACCACCCCTCCCTTACTACCCCCTTACTACCCTTGCCAACCACCGAACGACCTAGTCTCGTACAGCCCTCCCTGAGAATGCTTTTTGTGATTCTTTCTTACTCTACAGGGAATGTCTATCTTAGGGTACACTTCGATTGGAATTAAAATGCGGATGAATTTAGAGCCTAGAATTTTTGGCAAAAAAAATGTCGATTTAAGGGAGGTTTTTGAAGCCTATCCGATGGGAAATTTGACGCTGATTCCGAAAATGCCGGGTTTTTGTCCGAAAAGTGAAAAATTCGTTGAGAAAAATGCGAAAAACGACTTTTTGGTTTTTTCGAATTTTTGGGCGTTACTAAAATCGAGATAACTTTTTTTTGGATCGATCAAATCTGGATTTTCTTTTTGCATTCGAAAGATAAGGCTTCAAGGAAGAGAATGACGCCTAGCGGAACGCGATATCTCGATTTTTCGAATTTTTGCAGAGTTTTGAAGTTGACCCTCAAAAATCGCAAATTTATTGAAGTTATACCCCTTCTAAAAATTCCCGAAATTTTTTTTTTCGATTTCGCAAAATTCAAAAACCCTATCCTACAGCAAATTTTCCGCTGATTCCAAAAATCACGGATATTTACTCAAAAACTCCAATAATTGCCTCTAAAATCGCAAAATACCAAAAAAAAATCTCCAATTTTTCAACAGAGTATTGCAATCCTTCTGCAAAAGTCGCCTCTAAAATCGCAAAAAAACCAAAAAAAAATTCCAATTTTTCAACAGAGTATTGCAATTTTTCTGCAAAATTCGCCTCTAAAATCGCAAAAAACCAAAAAAAAAAAAAATTCTCCAATTTTTCAACAGAGTATTGCAATCCTGAAAAATTCGCCTCTAAAATCGCAAAAAAACCAAAAAAAAAATATCCAATTTTTCAAGACTATTTCAATCCTACAACTCGACTGATATTTCGACCCTCGGACAGTGAATTAATTTCATCGCAACGCGTAATGAATTATTCCCACCATAAAGACTGTTTTTACGAGTTGCGTCGGGCTTTTCATTGTAGAACAGTGCCTCGACATGCTCGAGGTAGAACGCTAATGACGACAGTTTCAGGGTGGCGCGATAAAAGCCCTCGCAGGTCCTGCGGTGACCGCAACAGGGCCCCGGACGACAAAAGAAAGCCAACGCACTGCGAGGGCCGCACGAGGCTCCTCATTCGCTCTTTACCTGAGCTGCTCCGAGGGATCTGAGCACGTTTCGAGCCTGCAGAGAGCCCGGAAAGAGGTCCGAGGCGAACCCGAACGAAAGAGAAAGAGAGACAACCAATAAAAAAAAAAGAAAAAAAAATGAAGGACAGAAAGAGATGAAGGGCCTCGCAAAGGGGGTGGTCCTGTTAATAAGCATAATTAGGTAGAAATTGAATGCCTCTCGAATACCGATTATTATAGAGGGGCCTCTCTTCCCCCTTATTTTCTTTTGATACTGTTGCGGCTGGTGGCCCCCATCGCAACAGCCCCGGAACGTTGGGCAGGAAGGGCCCTCTCTTCATACACAGATCGCGAAGGTCTGCCCTTTCTTATTTCGAAATAACGATCGTTATTTCGAAATGACTCCAACTGCGACCTAAAGACGACAGGAATATCCTCTTCAAGCTCTCATTCCAACATTTTTTCGTCAGTCATTACTTCCGTCTTGGAAAAAAGGGCTTTGGAACATGTTGTGTCTTCTTCTGCCCTATTCGACCCTATTCAGCGTAACTTCCTATTAAAGGAAGACACGCGACCTCGGCGATAACCCGGAACGGCTGCTCGAATCGAAACTGTGGTGTGCAACTGCCACCAGAAAGCAAGCAGTAGGGTTAGGCTGGTGTGGGCTCGTGTTTCAGGTCCTGACCTCGGTTCAGGAACGAGCCAAGAGTGGTCCGGGGCGACCCTTGCGAAGTGTCACGACCTTCGACCCACGGAAGTCGAAGGATCTCGTCGAACCCTTCGAAGCAGCAGGAAGGCACCCAAATTTGGCTGAAACTTGCAATCCTTAGCAAGCCATGTCATGGCCTGAACAGTTCCTGGTTTGGGCCTCATGTAACGCTACTAATTTTGAAGTCGAAGGACCTCGTCGAACCCTTCGAAGCAGCAGAAAGCCTCCCAAATTTGACTGAAACTAGCAATCCTTAGCAAGCAGTGTCAGGCTTTGGCTGAAACTTGCATCCTTAGCAAGCCATGTCATGGCCTGAACAGTCCCTGGTTTGGGCCTCATGTAACGCTACTAATTTTGAAGTCGAAGGACCTCGTCAAACCCTTCGAAGCAGCAGGAAGCCACCCAAATTTGGCTGAAACTTGCAATCCTTAGCAAGCCATGTCAGGGCCTGAACAGTCCCTGGTTTGAAAGCCACCCAAATTTAGCTGAAACTTGCAATCCTTAGCAAGCCATGTCATGGCCTGAATAGTCCCTGGTTTGGGCCTCATGTAACGCTCCTAATTTTGAAGTCGAAGGACCTCGTCGAACCCTTCGAAGCAGCAGGAAGCCACCCAAATTTGGCTGAAACTTGCAATCCTTAGCAAGCCATGTCAGGGCCTGAACAGTCCCTGGTTTGGAAGCCACCCAAATTTGGCTGAAACTTGCAATCCTTATCAAGCCATGTCATGGCCTGAACAGTCCCTGGTTTAGGCCTCATGCAACGCTACTAATTTTGAAGTCGAAGACCTCGTCGAACCCCTCGAAGCAGCAGCAAGCCATCCAAATTTGGCTGAAACTTGCATTGCTTAGCAAGCCATGTCAGGGCCTGAACTGACCCTAGTTTGAAAGCCACCCAAATTTGGCTGAAACTTGCAATCCTTAGCAAGCCATGTCATGGCCTGAACAGTCCCTGGTTTAGGCCTCATGCAACGCTACTAATTTTGAAGTCGAAGACCTCGTCGAACCCTTCGAAGCAGCAGCAAGCCATCCAAATTTGGCTGAAACTTGCATTGCTTAGCAAGCCATGTCAGGGCCTGAACAGTCCCTGGTTTGGAAGCCACCCAAATTTGGCTGAAACTTGCAATCCTAAGCAAGACATGTCCTGGCCAGAACAGTCCTTCGTTTGGGCCTCATGCAACCCTACTAATTTTCTACCAGGGCAACCCTGCTTTGGATTCCTTTCTCTCGTCTCGACAAAATTCACATCCCTATACAACCACTTTGCAACAGCATCCCCTCTACCCCTTCTCGCAGCGACAAATGCATGGCAGCAGCCATTCGCCAGCGGGACGAAGGCAGCGGGATGGACGAATCCAAATTGAAATGTAATGTACATCAGACTCACTCCATTCTCAATCTCGGTGTTCCGCTCTTTCGTTGCCTTCCCACTTTGCCGCCGCTTCGTCTATTTTCCGCAGCAGCGTTGTTCCAACCCCTTTCCCCCTTTCATCCCCCCCGAAGCTTCTGTCTTTCCCCTTCAGCTCTGTCGCTCGGATGGCGCCGGAGCGGAGATACTCTCGCGGTATTAGGGCTGGAAACGACTGCGAGGCATGAAGGAGGGGTAGAGCAGTGCTTCCAGCAGAATTTTCAGACTCTATGTCTGTACATATACATGTACACGCTCCGGCAGAGAAAGGGGGGTTGGTGGTGGGGGTAAGTGCAGGTGATTTACTGCTGCGGGCTTAATGGAGGCTGTTTACTGCTAATTAAAACCAAACCCATTTAATGCTATATCCTGCTTGGAAACCGATCCTAGAAACCTGTATGTACCCCAGGCTTATGTACCAACGTTCTTCCACCACATCTATTTCTACGTCTTCACCGACGACGCCGGCAATCGCTGGAAATGATAATTTTCAGCGTGCCTCTGTGCCTTATCTGTGCCAAGCTCGTTAGAAATTCTCGGGGGACTGACTATGAGCACATCGAGAGACACCAAAGTATGGTTTGCGGATGATTAGGAGGGTATCTAATCTTTGGGATGTCGAGATATATCATATTTATCGCTTGGATATGCGTTTTGCTGGCTAACAAAGTACCGTTGATACGGTTGTATCGATTGTTTTTTATTGTAAGAAGCTTTGCAGCTCGTTAATGATTTTCTTTAGGTGCGAAGACCTATCCTCAGTTTCTAGCCAATTTAACATAGAAATTCGTTAGAAATTCGCGGGGGACTGACTATGAGCACATCGAGAGACACCAAAGTATGGTTTGCGGATGATTAGGAGGGTATCTAATCTTTGGGATGTCGAGATATATCATATTTATCGCTTCGGTATGCGTTTTGCTGGCTAACAAAGTACCGTTGATGCGGTTGTATCGATTGTTTTTTATTGTAAGAAGTTTTGCAGCTCGTTAATGATTTTCTTTAGGTGCGAAGACCTATCCTCGGTTTCTAGCCAATTTAACATAGAAATTCGTTAGAAATTCGCGGGGGACTGACTATGAGCGCATCGAGAGACACCAAAGTATGGTTTGCGGATGATTAGGAGGGTATCTAATTTTTGGGATGTCGAGATATATCATATTTATCGCTTGGATATGCGTTTTGCTGGCTAACAAAGTACCGTTGATATGGTTGTATCGATTATTTTTTTATTGTAAGAAGCTTTGCAGCTCGTTAATGACTTTCTTTAGGTGCGAAGACCTATCCTAGGTTCCTAGCCAATGTAACATATCGTCGGTATTTTGCCTCAGTGACAGACGACAATTTAGTTTCATGGAAACTGCACTTTGTAGCGAACGAGCCCACAGCTTGATGGCTGCTGCAACGCAGTCACGTGCAGAGTGTCATCGGGTCGTTTGTGAGGAAGGAGAAAGCTCTCAACGAGTTACGAGCAATCTAGGAGCGGCGCGTCGTGTTTCCCAATCGCGTAGGTCGCGTGCATCGGTGTCAATGTCGTCCAATAAAAAAAAAACCCTCATGTAAATAATATTCTACGTTTAGCTGAAAGTCAACCAAAGCTTTCGTCTGAATTGTTCAGTCCCGAGTTAAAATTTAGACCCTCTTCAAAACCTAAATGTGGTAGTCCCGCAAGATTCTTGACACTCCTTTGAACCTCCGAAAGTGGCAGATAGTACTCAATTGGACTAAACGGAGACTACTACGGGACTGAAATTTTTTGCTTGAACCTCCTTTGAACCTCCAATTAGGTTGTACAAAGTGAGATGAGGTTCCTAGAATCTTGTATAGACCTCCAAAAGTGGCATATTTTAGCCATTTTGGCACAACGAAGGGTATTTGAAGGGTTTAAATCGTAACTCAGGCCGAGTTGAAATCTAGACCCTCTTCAAAACCTAAATGTGATAGTCCAGCGAGTTTACCGAAGGTTCTTGACCCTCCTTTGAACCTCCGAAAGTGTCACATATTACCCAATTGGACTGAACGGGAATACTGCGGACTGAAATTTTTCTGTTTGAACCTCCAATTAGGTTGAGATGAGTATTTTAGACCCTCCTTTCAACCTCCAAAAGTGGCATATTTTACCCTTTTTCATTCAACGAACAGTATCCTAAGGGTCAAAATTTCAACTCGGCAACTGTCGAAGTTTTTCCGAAGTATTTCGATACGTCGGAAAAACGTAAATGGCAGATATTTTGAACCTCTTTTGAACCTCCATAAATGGCAGATAATTGGAGTAAACGGAGACTACTGCGGACTGACATTTTTAGGTTTGAACCTCCAATTAGGTTGAGATGAGTATTTTAGACCCTCCTTTCAACCTCCAAAAGTGGCATATTTTACCCATTTTGACACAACGAACCATATCCTAAGGGTCAAAATTTCAACTTTAGAACTGTCGAAGTTTTTCCAACGTATTTCGATACTTCGGAAAAACTTAAGTGGCAGATATTTTGAACCTCTTTTGAACCTCCGTAAGTGGCAGATAATTTGAACAAACGGAGACTACTACTTTTAGACCCTCCTTTAAACCTCCAAAAGTGGCATATTTTACCCTTTTTGACACAACGAACAGTATCCTAAGGGTCAAAATTTCAACTGAAGAACTGTCGAAGTTTTTCCGACGTATTTCGATACTTCAGAAAAACGTAAGTGGCAGATATTTTGAACCTCTTTTGAACCTCTAATTAGGTTCAGATGAGTATTTTAGACCCTCCTTTCAACCTCCAAAAGTGGCATATTTTACCCTTTTTGACACAACGAACCATATCCTAAGGGTCAAAATTTCAACTTTAGAACTGTCGAAGTTTTTCCAAAGTATTTCGATACGTCGGAAAAACGCACATCTGAGACGTGTGTTGATGTATAGTGAGAAACGTGCTGCATAGGGTCGCATCTATGTAGCTTGTCCGTCTCGGCAGCAGCGCTGGGAAATGGAGCTTTTATACGAAAGTACTCCATATCACTTTATTTAAGATTTACCCTCTCGCCCCTTTCAACCCCCAACAAGACTCGTCCATTTCGCTGCTGCCGCCGCCGATGGTGGCTACCCTTCGCCTTGGCAACTCCTTTGCTCCTCAGCTTTTGCTCCATCCCCTCTCCTTTTCCCTCCTTCCGCTCAGTCTGCTTTCTCACTTTCGTCGGGCAGTCGATTCTCCTCTCTCTTTCTTTCTCACTTTCGCAACATCCAATCCGTCCCTCTCTCTCCCACATCCGGTTCTTCCATCGCTGCGATTAAATTCATTAAATATTTTATTGCGTCCTTAATTAAATAGTTCGAAGCGAAGCAGAAAAAAGGCTCGATTTACAACCTGACGGAATTTTGATTAATTTTTTTTTCAAGTGAAAAAACTTGACACGCTTTCTTAATTAATCGGTGGAGAAGTAATGAACTTGTTATTTCGGTAATTGGATCACTTTGCACGATTCGGGAATTTGTTAAGGGGAGATATATACCTGGAAACGAAAAAAAATACTTTCGAATGTATATGATAATTAAGACCGAAATCCGAAATTTCAAATAGTTTTCCTCGCAAATTTCCTTCCTTCTATATTTTCAATATTTCTAAATAAAAAAAATTAGACATATTTCTTCATGTATATCATTTTAAATAATCAATACCGCAATCCGAAATTTCAAATACTTTTCCTCAAAAAAAAAATCCCCAAAAATGCTTTTTTTCCGGTTCCTAAATATACACCTCCCCTTAATTAATCCCCACCAAAGTGAACATTGTTATTTCGTTAATAGGATCACTTTACACGATTCGGAAGGTCCAAGGATCATATCCTTCTATATTTCCTATTTTTCCTTCTATATTTTTGATATTTCTAAATAAAAAAAATTAAACACTTTTTTATACATGTTTTTAAATAATCAACACCCCAATTCAAAATCCCAAATACTTATTTCCTATATTTCCTATATTTACTATATATTTCCTATAATATACTATATTTCCTATATTTCCTTCTATATTTTTTATATTTCATAAAAAAAAAATTAAACACTTTTTTATACATATTTTTAAATAATCAACACCCCAATCCAAAATCCCAAATACTTATTTCCTATATTTCCTATATTCCTATATATTTTCTATAATATACTATATTTCCTATATTTCCTTCTATATTTTTGATATTTCTAAATAAAAAAAATTAAACACTTTTTTTATGTACATACTTTTAAATAATCAACACCACAATCCAAAATTCCAAATACTTGTCCCCCAAAAAAATTCCCAAAAACATTTTCTCCTTCTCCCAAATATCCTCCCCTTAATTAATCCCCCTCAAACTGAACATTCTTATTTCGTTAATTGGATCACATTACACGATTCGTGTCTGCGAATTCGGAAATTTCTTAAAGGGGAAGAGCCCTTTCTACGGCAGTCGCTGCGTCGAGACAGGAAAGGGAGAGGGGAGAGTGGAGGGGGTCTCGACTGTAGTGTAGTGGAATGGCCGCGACAAAGGAGAGTGAGACGGAGTCGCCAGTCGAGGGGACGACGATACGACGACGCTGGGTCGGTTCCTCTTCGTGTGTAAACGCGAGGCGAGACTCAGCAGCAGAGGCAGCAGCAGTGCCCAGCACATTTTATCGACCCTGACCTCGAGCGAGAAAATTCAACGGGATTAAACGCTGCGCACTCAGGCGCAACTATTTTCCCTTCTTCTTCTTATTCCTCTTCTCCGTCGTCTCCGACACTAAACGATCTCATTCACTATTACTTTACTGTGCCAATACGTAACTCTCCAAGACTCTCTCTCTACTCGACAATCCTAAGTGCGTAATAAACCCTTTGGCCCATTTGTTTGTTATTTACAGAGCTTGGAGTGGCCCTTTGTGTAATTTGCGCGAAATATGCAACTGCTTTGGGGTGTTTTTTAGGGAATGTTTGGAGTGATAGGGTCAAAGGTAAAAATGTCATATGGACATTTTTAAGAATTGTTGGAGGAGGAAATTGGACTTGAGATGCACATGCGTTTCATTTTATAGTTAAAATGTTGGGAGAACATCAATGTTAGTTGCAACATTGCTTTGGATGTTTTTTTTTAGTGTTTGGAGTGATAGGGTCAAAGGTAAAAATGTCATATGGACATTTTTAAGAATTGTTGGAGGAGAAAATTGGACTTGAGATGCATATGTGTTTCATTTTATAGTTGAAATGTTGGGAGAACATCAATGTTAGTTGCAACATTGCTTTGGATGTTTTTTTTTAGTGTTTGGAGTGATAGGGTCAAAGGTAAAAATGCCATATGGATATTTTTTTTTTAATTCATTGTCGTTGGAGGAAATCAGTTTTATTTTGTTTTATATTTGAAATGTTGGGAGAATTTCCTGAAAAATTGCAGGGCTGGTTGGGGGCTGGCCAGGCCCGTGTCATCCCTATCCGGGCCTGACCAGGGCCTGGCTTGGGCCCAAATGTGATACTAGGATTTTTTACCAGACTCGTTGAAATTTTTTTCTTATATTTTCCAAGCCCCAAAATTATTACAAAAAATTTGCGCAAATATGCAACATTTCTGTCGATTTTTTTATAATGTTTGGCATGATAAGGTCAATAGTAAAAAATGAATAAAAAATAAATTTAAAAATAAAATAAAATATGGGAAATATGGGTAAATATGGGAATTGTAAAGTAAAAAATTCCATATTGAAATTCTTACTCATCGTCGCCGAATGAAATCAGACCCACGATGCACTTGCATTTCATTTTATATTTATTTTTCACCACATTTAGAAAATTTACAGCGCTGGTCAGACCCTGGTCAGGCCCGTGTCATCCCTGTCGGGGCCTGACCAGTCCCCAGCTTGGACCAAATGTGACTCTAGGATTTTTTACCAGCACTGGTCCTACCCTGGTCAGGGCCATGTCATCCCTATCCGGGCCTGACCAGTCCCCAGTTTGGCCCAAATGTGACCCTAGGATTTTTTACCAGACTCACCAAAACTTTTTCCCATACTTTCCAACCACTCAAAAATAATAACAAAAAACAAACTTCCCATCTTCGCAGTCAACAAAGACGCTAATGATTCCGAATTCAATTTACGTCGCAATCCTAAGCTAAGGCACAACTTTTGAGTAGTTGTTCCGAGCGCCAAAGTCGGATGCAGTTCACAGACAATGGTATCTCCTTGACGTCACTAATGTTGTATTAGTGCAGTAAGGTCGGATTGCACTGCTAAATGCATTTATATGCAAGCATTATGTGTAATGGAAAGGGGCGAAGAGACGTCTTCCATTTCTCGATTCGTCTCTTGTTACCCCAGCGCAACAATCCCCCCCCTCCCCCCCTCCCCCCCTACCTTTCGGGATTCCTCTCCCCTCCTTCTGTGTATATTTCGCCTCTTCTGTCCTTTTCCCTCTCTTTGGCTTCGCTCTTGCGGCGAAAGGGGAAAAGGGTTCTCGCGCCGAGAGATCCGCCATATAAACCGGTCGGTCGGGTTGCCCATGTCCCCCTCCCCCCCTCTCCCCCCACCAATGGGGCCCCGGCCACCTGCTCGCCCAGCGAGGCCCTTCGGCGGGGGCCCCAACGACGACGACGACGACGACGACGACGACGACGAACGCGCTGAGCGCTATTAAATTTATTCGAGTCTCATCGCCGCGCCTTCGGTATACTCAACATATATATGTGTGTACACAGAAAAAAAAAAAAAAAAAAAAAATTGCTGGTTTCTCACGTCTCGAATTTAACATTTGGGATTTTTACGACGAAAAAACAGCGTTGAGAAAAAAAAGTACCGTTACGAGTATTTTTATTGCAAGGAAATTTGGGATATTTTATTTCAGAGTCGTAAGTCTGATGTTACGAATCTGGTGAGATGTCAAAATGAGTCGGTGCGAAAATAACACATGACGAAATGATCCAACATTAAAATAACACACGAAAAAATAACACAATGTTGAAATAACACATGAAAAAATAACAGAATGTTGAAATAACACATGAAAAAATAACAGAATGTTGAAATAACACATGAAAAAATAACAGAATGTTAAAATAACACACGAAAAAATAACAGAATGTTGAAGTAACACATGAAAAAATAACAGAATGTTAAAATAACACACGAAAAAATAACAGAATGTTGAAATAACACGCGAAAAAATAACAGAATGTTGAAATAACACATGAAAAAATAACAGAATGTTAAAATAACACACGAAAAAATAACAGAATGTTGAAATAACACACGAAAAAATAATAGAATGTTGAAATAACACATGAGAAAATAACAGAATGTTGAAATAACACACGAAAAAATAACAGAATGTTGAAATAACACATGAAAAAATAACAGAATGTTAAAATAACACACGCAAAAAATAACATGTTATATTTTCGTCTGGTTATTTCGTCGTGTTATTTTATTGTTGTGTTATTTTGACGTATGTTATTTTTTCGTCCGATTATTTTGTTGTGTGTTATTTTGACCTATGTTATTTTTTTCGGCTGGTTATTTTGTCGTCTGTTATTTTGTTGTGTGTTATTTTGACTTATGTTATTTTTTCGTCCGATTATTTTTTCGGGTGTTATTTTTTCGGACGATTATTTTGACATGGTACCACGAATCGAAATAGCGTTTTCGTTATATCGAACGAATCGTATGGAGATTAATAACCTGCGTATGGTGGCGAAGGATTAGAGCGCAATGAAAGGTTATTTTGTCATGTGTTATTTGTTCGTCCGGTTATTTTGTCGTGTGTTATTTTAACATATGTTATATTTTCGTCCCATTATTTTGTCGTGTGTTATTTGGACGTATGTTATTTTTTTCGTCCAATTATTCTGTCGTGTGTTATTTTAACATATGTTATATTTTCCTCCCATTATTTTGTCGTGTGTTATTTTGACGTATGTTATTTTTTTTTGTCCAATTATTTTGTCGTGTGTTATTTTGACGTATGTTATTTTTTCGTCCGATTATTTTGACGTATGTTATTTTTTTCGGCTGGTTATTTTGTCGTCTGTTATTTTGTCGTGTGTTATTTTGTCGTATGTTATTTTTTCGTCCGATTATTTTGACGTATGTTATTTTTTCGTCCGGTTATTTTGACGTATGTTATTTCTTCGTCCGATTATTTTTACATGGTACCACGAATCGAAATAGCGTTTTTGTTATATCGAACGAATCGTATGGAGATTAATAACCTGCGTATGGTGGCGAAGGATTAGAGCGGAATGAAAGCAATCATTTAGTCGAGTAGGCCGACGGAGAGACTCGTGGTTAACACACATGTGAGGGGGGGCGCTGCTGCTGCTGCTTTTCAGGTCAGTTCATTTTCCCACGGGAAATATAGCCGACGCAATCGCAGAGAGCAAAATAGTTGCCAGGAGCTGCGTTTTAGCCTCGACTCCCTCTTTCCGATGATTCGTGAAAGAGGATTCACGGTCTAATTACAATATTATTAATCGTTAATTATAATTAATTACCCGGGTCCCTCCCCCCCTCCTCCCCTCCCCCTTCGTCCATGCCGAGAGGCTAATTGACACTGATTTATGGCTTTAATTAAAACGACGGACGAAGGAGTGTCTTGCGACGTGAATTTAACAACACCTTCTTTTCATTCTTTTTCCCAACCCTTCTCCCATTGGTCGCAGCGCTGGGCGAAGTCTTTTGACGAAAATGCGATACTCTTGGGCTAACTTTTCTGAATCGCTTCGAAGAAAAAATATGGTGAAAATTTATGAAAATTTTTACCATATTTTTATTTTTATTTTTTATTTTATTACCATTTTTGGTATATTATGTACCCTTGATAGGAGTATATACCATATTTTACCATAATGGTAAAAATTTTCATACATTTTTACTATTATTATTTACCATTTTACCATTACCATTATTTACCATTTATTATTTTTTATATTTTACCATTATTATTATTATTATTTTTATTATGAAAAGTAATGGAAAATGGAATAATGGAAGAATTTATGAAATGAATTATGGGCTAACTCTTCTGAATCGCTTTGAAGAAAAAATATGGTAAAAATTTATGAAAATTTTCATAAATTTATGAAAAAACATTTTCATAAATTTTTACTATTATTATTTACCATTTTACCATTACCATTATTTACCATTTATTATTTTTTATATTTTACCATTATTATTATTATTATTATTATTATTATTATTTATTATGTAAAATAATGGAAAATGGAATAAGCTCCCTGAATGTCCTCAGCTTCCTGAGCCAAGATTTAAGGCTTATTTCCTGGGCCAAGACTGGGAAGTACTTGACGATCCCAGACCCAGAGATTGGCTCGTAAAAGGTCGTTGGATAGACGCAGCGATGCTAATAATCATGATCAGGCCTCGAAGGCAATGTATCATTTATGGGGGGCGGCCTTATCTCTCGGACTCGTAAAGATAAGAGCGATTAGTCAGGAGCCCTGGAAGGGTCGTGGTTTGTTGCTCCCTACTTGGGAGTTGGCCCAGCGAAGGGGCCAAAGAGCTACGCTAAAATCGTTTAGGGTCTTTGTTTACCGACTGCTTCCGTTAAAAAATGCATTGATACCTTTGTGGTTTGATCGACAATTTTTCTAATGACCACATAGTATAGGTATCCTCTAATTCATCTCAAACTACCATCGTCACTGACCTTCCCAAGCTTTTTGATAAGAACTAAAATGTATAATGGCCACTTCACATTAAAAAATGGCCACTTCACTTTAAAAAAAAATGCATTGGTACCTTTGTGGTTTGATCCATAATTTTTCTAAGTATAGGTATCCTCTAATTCTGCTCAAACCACCATCGTCACTGACCTTCCTAAGCTTGTAGATAAGACCTAAAACGTACAATGGCCACTTCACACATTGAACTACTGTTCGCAGTTAGTAGAACTGTTTCGTTGTCGCAGCTGGTTTGATAAGATAGTACTTCTGTTGACGACTTATCAGCTAATCGGTATCGGTATCACTTAGCCAATGCTAAGCCTTGTTCGGTGCCACTTTTCCTACTAAGAATTTCCAATAGTACCATTTTTTTTTTTTTTTAAATAAATTAACCCGACAAATTTTTCATGTTTTTTTCCTACTGTTCTATTCCGTGCCATTTTTCCGACGAAAAATTTCAATGGTACCATTTTTTTTTTAAAATAATTTAACCCGACAATTTTTCGTGTTTTTCCTACTATTCTGTACTATTCCTACTATTCCTACAAAGAATTTCCAATGGTACCATTTTTTTTTTTTTTTTTTTTTTTTAAATATAAACCCGACAATTTTTCCTGTTTTTTCCTACTGTTCTACTTTGTAGCCTCGTAATCAGTATCACTTGGCCAATACTACGGCTTATTCGGTGCCACTTTTCCTAAGAATTTTCAATGGTACCATTTTTTTTTTTTTTTTAAATAAATTAACCCGACAAACTTTTCTCGTGTTTGTTCCTACTATTCTGTACTATTCCTACTATTCCTACGAAGAAGTTCCAATGGTACCATTTTTTTTTTTTTTTTTTTAAATATAAACCCGACAATTTTTCCTGTTTTTTTCTACTGTTCTACTTCGTAGCCTCGTAATCGGTATCACTTGGCCAATGCTAAGGTTTGTTCGGTGCCACTTTTCCTAAGAATTTCCAATGGTACCATTTTTTTTTTTTTTTCTAATAAATTAACCCGACAAATTTTTCTCGGGTTTGCTCCTACTATTCTGTACTATTCCTACTATTCCTACGAAGAAGTTCCAATGGTACCATTTTTTTTTTTTTTTTTTTAAATATAAACCCGTCAATTTTTCCTGTTTTTTCCTACTGTTCTACTTTGTAGCCTCGTAATCAGTATCACTTGGCCAATACTAAGGCTTATTCGGTGCCACTTTTCCTAAGAATTTCCAATGGTACCATTTTTTTTTTTTTAATAAATTAACCCGACAAACTTTTCTCGTGTTTGTTCCTACTATTCTGTACTATTCCTACTATTCCTACGAAGAAGTTCCAATGGTACCATTTTTTTTTTTTTTTTTTTTAAATATAAACCCGACAATTCCTCATGTTTTTTTCTACTGTTCTACTTCGTAGCCTCGTAATCGGTATCAATTGGCCAATGCTAAGGTTTGTTCGGTGCCACTTTTCCTAAGAATTTCCAATGGTACCATTTTTTTTTTTTTTTAATAAATTAACCCGACAAATTTTTCTCGTGTTTGTTCCTACTATTCTGTACTATTCCTACTATTCCTACGAAGAAGTTCCAATGGTACCATTTTTTTTTTTTTTTTTTTTAAATATAAACCCGACAATTTCTCATGTTTTTTTCTACTGTTCTACTTCGTAGCCTCGTAATCGGTATCACTTGGCCTAAGCCTTCTTCGGTGCCACTTCTCCTACCAAAAATGTCCAATGGTACCATTTTTTTTTTTTTTAATAAATTAACCCGACAATTTTTCGTGTTTTTTCCTACTGCTCCACTTCGTAGTCTTCCCCTCGTCGAGCGTTCCACCGCTCGTAATAGCATTTTTATACGCGAATAATGGAGTCTAAAGACACGGCTGCAATGTAGCACAAAGCGTGACTGTGTGTACGCCGCCGGTGGCGCTGCCGGAGGTTCTTCTCCCGCTCTTGGGATAGGTACACAAGCCGACGAGTGGAGTAAAGAAAAAAAAAAGAAAAAAAAAAAAAAAAAAAAAAAAAAAGGGTGAGAGACCTTCGCTTCGTCTTCTCTCCGTCTTTCCACCTATCTTTCTCTTTAACTCTATTTCTTTTCATCCCTCAGCTATCTTTTTCGCTCGTTCGTCGGTCCGTCGACGTAACTCGCTTCGAGCGACAGAGAAGACCCTATTATGGCCCCTTAAGAGGGAGAAGGATGGAAGACGGTGAGAGCGAAAGAGAAGACCCTATTATGGCCCCTTAAGGGGGAGAAGGATGGAAGACGGTGAGAGCGACAGAGAAGACCCTATTATAGCCCCTTAAGAGGGAGAAGGATGGAAGACGGTGAGAGCGACAGAGAAGACCCTATTATGGCCCCTTAAGAGGGAGAAGGATGGAAGACGGTGAGAGCGACAGAGAAGACCCTATTATGGCCCCTTAAGAGGGAGAAGGATGGAAGACGGTGAGAGCGAAAGAGAAGACCCTATTATGGCCCCTTAAGAGGGAGAAGGATGGAAGACGGTGAGAGGGAAAGAGATGGATGGATGGAGGAGGGGAGGAGGGAAGAGGAGAGTGCGAAGCAAAAAAGGAGCAGCCCGAGGAGACGAGGCAAAAGGGAACTAAACTCATTTCCGAGGCATTAACCAATTACTTTTTGCGAAAGGGTGTCGGTTACCTTCAACTCACCTCCACCGCTAACCGCCGAACCCGCCCCCTCCCCCCAACCCCTCCCCCCCTCCGTCTCTGTCCTCCCTTTTCCCTATTCACTGCCCTACAGAGGTTAACACTCTTTGCTCCTCAGCGACGACCTCCCCCCTTCCCCTCCTTTCACTCCTTCGTATTTTGTGATTCTGATAATAATGAAGAATAATGTCTAAGTCTGACAATGAATTTCGTACGTAATGCAATTAGGGGAGAGGGGATGATATTGAATTTTGCATTGATGGAATGCAATGAAAATTAAAAAATATAAAAATTATTCCAATGATTCTAAAATTATTATAACGATTATTAGAATCGTCGAAATCTAAGTCTGACAATGAATTTTGTACGTAATGCAATTAGGGGAGAGGGGATGATATTGAATTTTGCATCGTTGGAATGGAACGAAAAAAAAAAAAAAAAAAAAAAATTATTCAAACGATTCTAAAAAATTATTTCAATGGTCAATCCTTATAATAAATTTTTATAACCAATACGATCTTTTCATATCTAAGTCAGACAATGAATTTCCTACATAATGCAATTTAGGGGAGAGAGGGGATGATATTCAATTTTGCATCGTTGGAAAGCAACGAAAATAAAAAATAAAAAAATATTATTTGAACGATTGTGAAATTATTATAACGATTTAAAAAATTTATTTCAATGATCAATCGTTAAAATAAATTTTTATAACCAAGACGATTTTTTCATATCTAAGTCCGATTTTGCATCGTTGGAATGCAAGAAAAATAAAAAAAAATGAAAAATATTCGAATGATTGTGAAATTATTATAACGATTCTAAAAAATAATTTCGATTATCAATCGTTATAATGAATTTTTATAACCAATATAATCTTTTAGGTTCACAAGAACAATTTTTTTCCTAATTTTCGTCGCATTGCAACGATGCAAATTAAAAATAAAAATCTAAAGAAAAAATTAAAAAAATTAGCTAAATAAAAAAATACCTTAAATAGAAAATAAAAAAGCTGTGTAAATCAAATTTTGCTATTCAAAGGACCCATCAATCAAGGAGACACCGACTTCTCACCATCTAAACGATTTAACACAATTCCCATAGTCCATGGTGCTGTATAACATTTACGCAATTACTACGTTAAATAAGTTGGCATTAATTTATCCCTTAAGGGGGTTGACTCAAAATTTCATTATAATCCAGCAGGAGCCAAAAGTTCCAGGGTTAGACATTTTTAGCTTCATTAGCTAAATAAAAAAAAATTATCTAAATAAAAAAAATAAAACAAGAATCCAAATAAAAAATAAAAAATTAGCTAAATAAAAAAGTACATTAAATAAAAAATAAAAAAGCTGTGTAAATCAAATTTTGCTATTCAAAGGGCCCTTCAATCAAGGAGACACCGACTAAACGATTTAACACAATTCCCATACCGTCTAAACGATTTAACACAATTCCCATAGTCCATGGTGCTGTATAACATTTACGCAATTACTACGTTAAATAAGTTGGCATTAATTTAGCCCTTAAGGGGGTTGACTCAAAATTTCATTATAATCCAGCAGGAGCCAAAAGTTCCAGGGTTAGACATTTTCAGCTTCATTAGCTAAATAAAACAAAAATTATCTAAATAAAAAAAATAAAACAAAAATCCAAATAAAAAATAAAAAATTAGCTAAATAAAAAAGTACATTGAATAAAAAATAAAAAAAGCTGTGCAAATCAAATTTTGCTATTCAAAGAACCCTTCAATTAAGGAGACACCGACTAAACGATTTAACACAATTCCCATACCGTCTAACCGATTTAACACAATTCCCATAGCCCATGGTACCGTATACCATTTACGCAATTACTACGTTAAATAAGTTGGCATTAATTTATCCCTTAAGGGGGTTGACTCAAAATTTCATTATAATCCGTCAGGAGCCAAAAGGGCCCAGCGAGAGTGGATACCTGCACGTTCACCTGTTTCAAACGAGTGTACAACCCTGAAACACGTACGTCACACATCCATAGTACCCCCTACGTCACACATCCATAGTACCCCCCACGTGACACAAACACAAAGTGGAATCACGAATATCGACACGCTTCCATCCGAGAGCCGAGGCAACAGCAGCACCACCCTCGCAGCAATATCCACACTCGCAGCCACCCTTCCCCCCCTCCCCCCTCCCCCCTCCCCCCCTCGGCCCTTGCCGATATTAAACCCGAGCGTATATACGAAGTGAGGGGGGGAGGGGGATGAGAGAGAGAGAGAGAACACCCCTTCGATCCAATATCTCAGCGGTGGCAGCAGCAGCAGCGATGCCGTTGGCTATACCCTACTATAGCCTATAGTAGGGGTACTATAGGGCTGTAGTAGGGGGTATACCCCTACTATAGCCTGGCATTAGCTATATCACGAGATAGATCCCAGAAGCCGCCGTATATACGCACATATCATTTCGTTAATCTCGATAGCAAGGCCCACTATAAGAATTCACTTAATGAAAATTTCCCAGGGTCTCGCGTTTCCTCTTCCCGAGGTTCCCTATTGCTTTTCTACGTTCTACGTTATCGACGGTGTTCATATCGGGGATAGGACTTCTTCCTGGAGCTCACATACGTCTTTTATTTTATTGATGGTTTGGTTTGAATTTTTTTTTTATTGATAATTTTTTTGTAATAACATTTTTGTAATTTTTGGGTAATTATATACGTCTCGTTTTATTTTATTGATGTTTCAGTTTGATTTTTTTTTATTAATCATTTTTGTGTAATAACACTTTTGTAATTTTTGTGTAATCACATACGTATCGTTTTATTTTATTGATGGTTCTGTTTCAATTTTTTTTATTAATAATTTTTGTGTAATAACATTTTATTAATTTAATTTTTTTTATTAATAATAGCATACTCCTTCAATAATTTTTTTTTAATTAATAATTTTTGTGGCGTTTTTAGTAGCACTAACCTTGCGATTTTCGTCGAAAAAACAAAATTTAATTTTACGAAGTTTTGAAAGCCTATTCGATGGGAAATTTTGCTCTGATTCTAAATCTGATCGGTTTTTGCCCGAAAAATAAAAAATTGTAGGAGGCAAACGAGAAAAACTATTTTTTTCACTTTTTCTCAATTTTGGCACTTTACTAAAATCGGTGTGATTTTTTCTTGGATTTTTTGTATTTTCTTTGGATTTTTCGCAGGGAAGAATCTTGCGATTTTCGGCTAACATAAAAAGTTCGATTTTACGAAGTTTTGAAACGCTATCCCATGGGAAATTTTCCGCTGATTCCAAATATGAACGGTTTTTTACCCAAAAATAAAAAGATTGGGGAGAAAAACGCGAAAAACCACTTTTTGTTTTATTCGAATTTTGGGATTTCAGTAAAATCGATGTAATTTTTTTTTGGATGGATGGAATCTGGATTTTCTTTTTGCATTCGAGAGATAAGACTTCAACGAAGAAAATGCTGCCATGCGGAACGCGATATCACGATTTTTCTATTTTTTGCAGATTTTTAAAGACCACCCTCAAAAATCGCAAATTTTTAGAAGGGCAATCGCATTTTTTTAAATTTTTTTTTTCATTGCTTTCTCGTCCTACCTTACCGACGGAGTAACATCTCACATACGTTTCATAAAAAAAATCTAAGCTGAAATGGGGATGAAATAAACCCCATTTCAGCTTAGAATTTTTTTTATCAATTTTCGTGACGTTTTTAATAGGATACCCCTTCAATAATTTTCACTCAGTGTCAAATTCTAAACTGAAATGATGTTTATTTCATCCCCATTTCAGCTTAGAATTTTTTTACCAATTTTCGTGACATTTTCAATAGCATACCCCTTCAATAATTCTCACTCACTTTCAGATCTTACATACGTCTCATTTTATTTCATCCCCATTTCAGCCTCGAATTTTTTTTACCAATTTTCGTGACGTTTTTAATAGCGTACCCCTTCAATAATTTTCACTCAGTTTCAAAAGGGTTAACAACCCCGTCCGTCTATTCGTAACCGGAGAATGCGATTGAGCGAGAGGGAAATAGCGGCCGGTAAGCATAGTCCCCAACGAAGGTGGGTGCGAAGCGAAGCCACCAGCGCCGCCTGCACAGAGCACCCCTCGCCAAAGCTCTGGTCTGAATATAGGCTGTTGTGAATATTACATTCTCCGTGTACAGTATGCATAGTCAAGAAGGAACGGGACGCCACCCCCCCCCCCCCACCCCTTCCAGCCCCTGTTGTATCCACCGAGCGGATCCCTCTGTTCCTCCCCCTCCTTCTCCACCCCTCCGCACCCTCCCTGCTTCGTAAATGTAACCGTTGTAGGCGACTAAGCGAGACAGGCGCCACAATAAGATGGCCTTATCTCTCTCGCTATTAATTTTCGGGCTTTCGCTAATTAAATATTTTCCTCGCCCTCCGCTTTCCTCCCCTCCCTGTTCCCTCTTTTCGCTTTAATATATATTTTTTAATACTATTTTATCCTGCGACGAATTTGTCGAAAAAAAATGTAGCAAATGTAGAATTTTGGAAATGGAGATTTTTCTTTTTTTGCTTCAAAAGGTCCCTTGGGACCTCAAAAATGATGTCCCAAAAGATTATAGCTGGGAAAATTTTCTAAGTACTCGATTTTCGAATTTTAGTCGACAAACTTTGAACGCGTTTGTCTCAAAACTACTTTTTTCAAGCTGGCCGGACTGATAACTCGGACAATTATGTTCCGATTCACTTGAAATTTTGCACATATCTTTGAAAATACATTGTCTTCGACACTACAAAGGATTTTTTCTTGCTTAGCCTTAGTTCATTTGTTATTAACAATTTTGTGACGATTTTTCAGGCAAATTTTGCACTTTTCACTTCAAAAGTGCGCCATTTTGTTAAAAATCCAAATATCAAAAAAATCCTGCGTAGTGTCGAAGACAATGTATTTCTAAAGATATGTGCAAAATTTCAAGTGAATCGGAACATAATTGTCCGAGTTATCGGTCCGTCCCTGAAGCTCGGAAAAACGGAGACGTCGTCGCAGAAACGCTGCACAACCGCCATTTTGTTACGAATCGCTTCAAAAAAATTCCCATATACAGTCACTGACATGTATGATAAACACCCCTTTTTTAAATCTCGATATTCATTGCAGTTTTTCTGGAAAAAATTCCCAAAAACAGCCTATTTTTTCGGCCTCTACAGTGGCCCCTTAAAACCCCCCTTAAAGCCCCTTAAAACCATGCAAAAATTATTTTTTAAATGTCAGCACTCATTTGACTAGTGTGGAGCTGTATAACATCCTTAAGATCCGAGATCAGTGAGATTAATCGTTGAGGGGTAAGGGAAGGGGGATGATAATGGTGACCATGAGCTGTGATACGGATACACCATAGTCCCGGAGCGGCGGCGTCTTGGCGAGGTTTCCGTATCCCTCGTTATCCTGTTCATCGAACGAGCCTCGTGCGTTGTCCCTATGTGGTTGCAATTCCCGCACAACACGTTGGCCACGTGTCCATGTATATATGTACTGGTATATATGTGGGTAGGAGAGGAGTCAGTGGCGTGCGAGAATCGATAACTATCGAGAACTCTGGGAATAGCGCATCGTCGGCAACTTCCTCCGCACGCCTTCGGCTTGCGGAGGAAGACGGCTACAGAGGCGCGACGACGCCTCCGAAGGAGGAACGAGACGACGGTACAAACAGGGGACCAGGTATAACCGCTCGTAGGAAACCCGCACGCGTGACCCCGTGACGCCCCCGCGTGTACATTCCACCGATCCGGCGGATTCGAGAGTCGGATCAACGGTACTTTTGATCCTAGTGACATCGGAGTATAGGGCTATTATCATTGATGTCATTTGTAGACATGTTGGACATGTTGGCTTCAAACGTTTTCCTAATATACGTTCATATACTTATATTTATGTTCCTATATGTTCCTATAAAATTCCTATAATAACATGTTCCTATATGTTCCTATAAAATTCCTATAATAACATGTTCCTATATGTTCCTATAAAATTCCTATAATAACATGTTCCTATATGTTCCTATAATGTTCCTATATTTGTATTGATTTATATTGATTTTAACATGTATTTATTTATTTATTTAGCAATGGACAGGGCATGTCCTTGAAATGACAAAAAAAACTTGAGCCTCCTGATACTGGACCATAGGGCTATTATCATTGATGCCATTTCTAGACATGTTCGACTGGTTCCTCGAACGTTTTCCTAATCTTCTTTTTCATATTTATTCATTTGTGTATTTATTAATTTGTTTAGCAATGTACGGGGCATATTCTTGATATGACATTGAAAACAACTTTTGATCCTACTGACATCAGACAATAGGGCTATTATCATCGACGCCATTTCTACACATGTTGGACCAACTCCTCAAACATTTCACATATCTTCGTCCTTATACCTAACTATTCCCGTATTTATTTATTTATTTAACAATGACAAGTCATCCGCTTCTAATAACATAACAAAAAAAATTCCAAAAAGTGTCCTTTGTCACTCTACTCTAATTACTCTAATTGACATTAGAGTTGCCTCATCGACAGGACAACAGAGTGAGAACAGTCCGTCGTTTTTACGATAAAAGACATAGTTGAAGGTTTCCTTAAGGTGGTTCGCGAGGAGGAAGCGTAGAGCCGACGCAGGGCTCAACATTCGCTCGTTTACAGCCGAGGAGAATCGGATCCCGTGGCCCAAATGACCCATCGTCGAGCCAAGCGCACCCCTTGCACGTCCCCCCTTCTCCCTGACCAACCCAGGCCCCTCCCCCTCACCCCCGCAACAGTCACGGCGCGTTCCACCCCCTCGGGAGATTTACGGCAATTCGTTTTTTGCCTCCTTAAGTGCTTTCGCATTATCTCGCTGCAACTAAATACTCTCTCGACGCGACGAGACGCTCTCAGACGCCGACACACGCGCTGCTCTGCCTCGGCACGAGAGTTGCGCAGCTGAAAGAGAGAGAGAGACTGAGAGGGATGCCAAAGAGAGAAAAAGAGGGAAGAGAAGCCGAGTAACGAGCGTGGCCGCGATCCACGCGCTTATACCTATTACTGTTGGTATAGTAGTAGTATGTATAAGCCATCAAGAAGAGGCGACCTTCTCTTTCTCGGTGAGCCTCGCTCGCTGCTGGCTTGGCTTGGCCACACCGCCTGTCAGCTGGTTAGCGACTGAGCGTGTGTGTATTCTCTCCGAGAGTTGCGTTACCTGCACTTTAATTAGCGCAGGAAGAGTTGATGTTACGATATAGTTTTACACGTTTGCGTAGGAAAAGTGTGTTTTACTAAGGAAGAGGAGGTAGTGTTGTCCTAGGTCCGAATTATTCTGGGACTGGGATTGAAGGCCTATTCTGGGTCTGGGCCAGGTCCTGACTAGTTCTGAGGTGTGATGACAAATTTGTGACATTCGGTTACGTTTGCGTAGGAAAAGTGTGTTTTACTAAGAAGAGGAGGTAGTGTTGTCCTAGGTCCGAATTATTCTGGGACTGTGTCGGAAAAGTGTGTTTTCCTAAGAAGAGAAGATAGTGTCGTCCTAGGTCCGAATTATTCTGGGACTGGGATTGAAGGCCTATTCTGGGTCTGGGCCAGGTCCTGACTAGTTCTGAGGTGTAATGTCAAATCTGTGACAGTCGGTTACATTCTGTGTCGGAAAAGTGTGTTTTACTAAGAAAAGGAGGTAGTGTTGTCCTAGGTCCGAATTATTCTGGGACTGTTTCTAAAAAGTGTGTTTTCCTAAGAAGGAAGGTAGTGTTGTCCTAGGTCCAAATTATTCTGGGACTGGGATTGAAGGCCTATTCTGGGTCTGGGCCAGGTCCTGACTAGTTCTGAGGTGTAATGTCAAATTTGTGACATTCGGTTACATTCTGTGTCGGAAAAGTGTGTTTTCCTAAGAAGAGGAGGTAGTGTTGTCCTAGGTCCGAATTATTCTGGGACTGGGATGAAAGGCCTATTCTGGGTCTGGACTAGGTCCTGACTAGTTCTGAGGTGTAATGTCAAATCTGTGACATTCGGTTACGTTTGCGTAGGAAAAGTGTGTTTTACTAAGGAAAAGGAGGTAGTGTTGTCCTAGGTTAGAATTTGTTCTGGGACTGGGATAGAAGGCATATTCTGGGTCTGGGCCAGGTCCTGACTAGTTCTGAGATGTAATGTCAAATCTGTGACATTCGGTTACGTTTGGTGTAGGAAAAGTGTGTTTTACTAAGAAGAGGAGGTAGTGTTGTCCTAGGTCCGAATTATTCTGGGACTGGGATTGAAGGCCTATTCTGGATCTGGACTAGGTCCTGACTAGTTCTGAGGTGTAATGTCAAATTTGTGACAGTCGGTTACATTCTGTGTCGGAAAAGTGTGTTTTCCTAAGAAGAGAAGATAGTGTTGTCCTAGGTCCAAATTATTCTGGGACTGGGATGAAAGGCCTATTCTGGGTCTGGGCCAGGTCCTGACTAGTTCTGAGGTGTAATGTCAAATTTGTGACATTCGGTTACATTCTGTGTCGGAAAAGTGTGTTTTACTAAGAAAAGGAGGTAGTGTTGTCCTAGGTCCAAATTATTGTGGGACTGGGATTGAAGGCCTATTCAGGGACTGGACCAGGTCCTGGCTAGTGCCGAGTTGTCCAAGCCATGCACTGGTTAGGCCCGGACTAGGTCTTCAAGGCCCTGACCAAAGCCTAACCAGCGCCGTAAATTTTCCTACAAGAGTTATTACCGACCGAGCCGACGAAGCCTCGGACACCTGTGCCTTTTAATTATTTTGAGGACAGCGCACGACGAGGATGGGCGCCGAGGTAGACGAGCGACTTAATTGCTTCATATTCAATTAGCGTCAGGACCCAAACGATCTTCTCTAATTATCTCTCCATTCGAGCGACGGAGGACGGAAGTGAGAGAGAATCCCAGGGACAGGATGGAAGGTATGCACACATGTATATATAACCATGCTAGGCTATATATATATGTAGCCACGGTCGCTCGGCCGTCACCTGTGTAATGTATTCCACTTGCATTGTCATTGCAATAGTAGTCACGTGGTTCACTACCAACGACAAAGACAACGCCGTTTCCGTTTGTCATGAATTAATAATAATCGTTTATTATCATTGTTAGCCGTCATTGTCGTTGCTTATCGGATGCTGCTAATCGGTTTCCGCGCGGAAATCAACGCCTCTCGTTCGCTTTTCGGCTTTGTCTCTCGTACAAACTTTGCCGCTGTGTATGTTGCCAATGTTGGGGCTGGTTTTCTGGTTTCTCCCACCAATGGCGGCCCTTTCCCCTCGGCGCCGGCGGAGCGACGCGCGCGTTGTGTTCTCCTCGTTGTAATTACCGTTAACGAGTTTTACGTAACGGACGTGAGATAATTAGCAATTCAATACGATTTTACTTTTCCTCACCGCTGAGCTGTTGCTGTTGCTGCTGTTGAGCTCATTTTGCCTTCGCTCGTGCCGCCAATCGTCGACGTTGGCGAATATTGTTAACAAACCGTCGTTGTTTACGATTATATTTTAATCTATAATTCATTCGGCAATATCGCCAACATGGCTTTGGTTCTTTACGAGGCTTCGGACAAATTAAGGGGTTATGCCACTGTAGAGGCCGATAAAATGGGCTGTTTTCGGGAATTTTTTCCGGAAAAACTGCAATGAATATCGAGATTTGAAAAACGGGGGTTTATTATACGTGTCAGTGACTGTATATGGGAATTTTTTTGAAGCGATTTGTGACAAAATGGCGGTTGTGCAGCGTTTCTGCGACGACGTCTCCGTTTTTCCGAGCTTCAGGGACGGACTGTTAACTCGGACAATTATGTTCCGATTCACTTGAAATTTTGCACATATCTTTGGAAATACATTGTCTTCGACACTACGTAGGATTTTTTCGATATTTGGATTTTTAACAAAATGGCGGACTTTTGAAGTGAAAAGTGCCAAATTTGGCTGAAAAATCGGCACAAAATTGTTGATAACAAATGAACTAAGGCTAAACAAAAAAAAATCCTACGTTGTGTCGAAGACAATGTATTTTCAAAGATATGTGCAAAATTTCAAGTGAATCGGAACATAATTGTTCGAGTTATCGGTCCGGCCAGCTTGAAAAAAGTAGTTTTGAGATAAACGCGTTTAAAGTTTGTCGACTAAAATTCGAAAATCGAGTACTTAGAAATGTTTCCCGGCCATAATCTTTTGGGACATCATTTTTGAAGTCCCAAGGGACCTTTTGAAGCAAGAAAAAAAAAATCGATTTTTCGAAAATTCTACAGTGGTATAACCCCTTAACGAACCGTCGTTGTTTACGATTATATTTTAATCTATAATTCATTCTGCAATATCGCCAATATGTCGGAGGCTTTGGTTCTTTACGAGGCTTCGGACAAATTAACGACGGGGAGGCTTGAATATGGTACACGTACCATATAACCCCCATCGATTGGATTTTCGCAACGGCGCATTGAAAATTATCGAACGTGACTCGGCGCAAAATTATTATCTACCGCCTGGGGTAGTCACCTAATTGTTTCGTTGCCTGCGTGTAATGCAAAATGGCCGAGGTTCGAAAGGCGGTAATCGAAGCGTTATGCGAGAGCCAAGAAGCGTGCCGGATTAGACTCTTAATTAGACGTTTCTCAAATCGCAGCGAGGCACATTCATTTTCTTACAGCGTTGAAAAAGCACTGCTGTGGAATTGATTGCTTAATCCCTTCGACGAATCGTAGCTTTTGCCAGCGTTTTTCGTGAGGTTAATTTTTTTCATGGTCCATATCAGATGTCTCAGGATTTTTTTTTTATTTTGTGTCTTCGTTTGAGTTTATAAGCATTTTTTTTATTTTTATAAGCATTTATTTTTTTTTGTGAGGTTAATATTTTTCATAGTTCATATCAGATGTCCCAGGAATTTTTTATTTTTATTTTGTGTCTTCGTTTGAGTTTATAAGCATTTTTTTTTAATTTTTATAAGCATTTCTTTTTATTTTTCGTGATGCTAATTTTTTTCATAGTCCATATCAGATGTCCCAGGAATTTTTTATTTTAATTTTGTGTTATCTTTTCAGTTAATAAGAATTTTTTTTGATTGCTCAATCCTTCGACGAATCGTGGCCAGAGTTGTAAATTCCCAAAAATTCATGAGATATAGTTTACAGTACAATTTTTTTTTGTAACAATGATTTCATAATGATAATATATAGTGATTATAAAATTGAGTGTAAACATTTGAATAGCAGAAAAAAATACTAATTTTCGCTTTAATATTAGCAGAAATAGTGGAAAAAAGTGGAAGAAATCATTGATGCATTACTTTCTGAATGCAATTACATTTTTTTTTTCAATTTTTTCCATTATTTCTTCCAATATTAAAGCGAAAATCAGTATTTTTTTCAGCTATTCAAATTTTTACACTCTATTTCATTGTCCCAAGTTATTATTATTATGAAATCATCGTTACAAAAAAAAATGTGCTGTTGACCATATTTCATGAATATTTGACTATGGTTGGCTTTCGCCAACGTTTTTTGCGATGTTAATTTTGTTCATAGTCCGAATATCCAATTGCAAAGCATTTTCCTCTAAAAATGTCAATTTTTTTATGTATATCGGATGTCTCAGAATTTTTTTTCAATTTTATTTGTCTTCTTTTCAGTTTATGAGAATTTTTTTTTTTTTTTTGCAAATGCCAATTAATTAATCAATTTTTTGCAACGTTTTTCATGAGGTTAATTTTTCACACTCCGAATAATCCACTTGCGAAGCATTTTCCTCTAAAAATTTCTCGATTCTTTGTGGATATCGGATGTCTCAGAATTTTTTTTCAATTTTATTTGTGTCGTCTTTTCAGTTTATGAGATTTTTTTTTTTTTTTTTGCAAATGCCACAACTATGCCGATACAGAATGCCTGAACACAGACACGCGCATGCGCACATGGAAAGCGCCCTCTCGTCGACGTATCTACTTACTTCATGGTTTTCCATGGCTCGAACGTACCGACGAACGAACCGAGCGCCAGGCTCACTCTCGCGAAGGGTACTGCGCCGCGCGCGGGGCTAATTAAAACCGCGGATAGTAATTAATTAAGCAGACGTCAGGAGTGCCTAGAATTCTCCTGCGCAGCGCAGCGGTTCTCAAAGCTACACTCGTCGAGGTAATGAATCCTCGAGTAGCTCAGCACGCAGGAAAAAAATTATTCCGTGCATAAAACCCATTTTCACAATTCGTCTCCCGAAGAGAGATTTGTTTATCAATGAAAGTGGCGCTAATTTTTTGTTAAATTGTTCGTTAGTAACCATTGCTGTCGATTTGTCGATTTATTCGGCCTCTGATTGGTCGTTGGTAGTTCGTTTTTTAATATCAAGAAATTTGGGGTTTTCAGAAAAAAAAAAACTGATTTTTGCGTTTTAATTGATTTTTTTTTGCGTTTTAATCGAATTTTTTGCGTTTTTAATTGATTTGTTTGCGTTTTGTTTATCGAATTTTTTGCGTTTTTAATCGATTTTTTTGCGTTTTTTAAATCGATTTTTTTGCGTTTTTTAAATCGAATTTTTTGCGTTCTTTTAAATCGATTTTTTTGCGTTTTTTTAATCGAATTTTTTGCGTTTTTTAAATCGATTTTTTTGCGTTTTTTAAATCGAATTTTTTGCGTTTTTTATATAGAATTTTTTATTTTTTGGGCAAATATCAATAATTTTTGGAATCAGCGGAAAATTTGCTATAAGATAGGGTTTTCAAACTTTGTGAAATCGGAAAATTTTTTTTTGCCAAAAATTGAAGGAGTACCCCTTCTAAAAATTTGCGATTTTTGAGGGTCAACTTTAAAATTCTGCAAAAAATCGAAAAATCGAGATATCGCGTTCCGCATAATTGCATTCTCTTTGTTGAAGAGTCTTCTTTCGAATGCAAAAAGAAAATCGGGTTTTCATTGATCCAAACAAAAGTTAAATCGATTTTAGTGAAGTGCCAAAAATCGGAAAAAGTGAAAAATCGTTTTTCGCATTTTTCTCCACGAACTTTTCACTTTTTGGGCAAAAATTGGGCATTTTCGGAATCAGCGGAAAATTTCCCATCAGATAGGTCTTCAAACTTCTCGAAATCGAAAAAAAAAAATTTCGCATTTTTTTTAACAAAAAATCTAAGACTTCTGACTCGTTTTAAACGATTGCCATTCGCTTCAAACGCAACAAAAAATCACTAGAGCCACAAATGGTACCAATAAAAATCCCCACTACAAAAATATCATCCCTGACCACAGCCAATATATTTTCTATCAATCCCCTTAATTTCTCCCACATATTAATACCCCCTCAAAAAAAAATAACCCCCAAAAAATAGAACGATTAAATCCTACAAAATACGAAAAAAATCCCCACTCAATAATATCGTCCCTGACCACAGCCAATATATTTCCCATCAATCCCCTTAACTTCCCCACATATTAATAACCGTCCCCAAAAAAAAACCCAAAAAATAGAACGATTAAAAAAATCAACGACACATGATTTATTTAATCGTGATTTCTTTACGAAAAAAATCCGCACTCAATAATCTCATCCCTGACCACATCCACTATATTCCCCATCAACCCCCCAACTTCCCCCCATATTAATAACCCCCAAAAAAAAAACCCCAAAAAAACCCACAACGATTAAATAAATCAACTCCATCCCAGCTACGATTTCCCAATCGTACATCGGTTGGCAAGAGGGGGGAGAGGGGGAAGAGAGAGGGCTTTTTCAATTATCCGAGAACAAATTTGAGGATACCACGTGACCCAGGGCTTTCTGGCTGCTGTACCTTCGGGGATGGCTGTTGGCTGCCGCTGCCTCTGCAGCACCGACCCGCCAACTCGTTGTGATTGAGCTTATAGCAATTAATGTTATTGCTTGGGGTAGCTGTACATGCACCCCCCTCCCCACCCCTTTACCACCCCCTCCCCCCTCCCACCCTTTCGTCCAACCACTCCGTCTCCCTCCCCTCCCCTCTCCTCCCCTCTGCGACCCGAATACCCTTCATAACCCCCTCCCTTCAACCCCTTCACCCTTTTCCACCCTTCACCCCCTTCATCCCTCTTCAACCCCTTTCACCCCCCTTCAACCCCCTTCATCCCCTATAGCTTCATCCCTCTCACGACTGGCGAGCTGAGGGGAGGAGAGGGGAGGGGGTAGGGGAAAGGGGAGGAGGAGGAGAAAAGGGGAGGGGGAGGGGAGGGGGGAGGGGGGAGGGGAAAGGGGAGGAGGAGGAGAAAAGGGGAGGGGGAGGGGAGGGGGGAGGGGGAGGGGAAAGGGGAGGAGGAGGAGAAAAGGGGAGGGGGAGGGGAGGGGGGAGGGGGTTGCCTAGATAGGGCTGCTAGTGATTGTGTGTATATAGGGGTTGAAGGGGGGGGGTGCAAAGGGTAGTCTCCTATATTGAGCTCGATAAGAGCCGAGTATTCGACCTCCGCACGCACACAAATGGATGCGTCTGGTATGAAAGGCTACTCTGTTGCTTTCGGTGTTTTACATCGTTGAAATAAAACGCACCGATGAAAACCCTCGGCGTGTCTAATAACAGTTGGGTTAGCTCTTGGCTCTCTCGCGAATCTCGAATCTCTCGACTCTCGATGCAATAAAATGGAGAATAACAACAACAACGGAAGTTGGGTTCAATTAATTTTTTTTTTTTTTTTTTTTTTTTTTTTATCGTTCATTCAATTCTTGAGAGATGGAATAAAATTGGGTTTGCTGAGACTTTTGTCGGGGTTTTTTAATTCGATTAAGTGATCGGTTGGAATAATTTTTTGCTTCAATTAATTTTTTTAGTCATAAAAAGAAATTGTTCTTCAAATTACTCCGATTTTTTTTCGAGCGATAATTTTTTTAATTTGATTAATTAATCGATCGAAATAATTTCTGATGGAAAGTGTCAGAAGGACAGAGGAGCCCTTAAATTAATTTTTATAGCCATTTAATCTCTTCCCATAAAAAAAAAAAAAAAAAAAAAAAAAATCGCTCTTCAAATAATTTTAATTTTTCCAGCGATAATTTTTTAAATTCCATAAATTAATCGTTCGAAATAATTTTTTATGGGAAACTGTCAGAAGGGCTTCAATGGCTTAAATTAATTTTCTTAGCCATCCAATCTCCTCCCATTAAAAAAAAAAAAAAAAATTCGATCGTCAAATTATTTCTTTTTTTTTTCCAGCGATAATTTTTTTAATACAATTAATTAATGGCTCGAAATAATTTTTTATGGGAAACTGTCAGAAGGGGTGGAAGATTGACACCCATGGGATCACTCTTAATAACGAATAACTTCCCATAAAAAAAAAAAAACGCTCTCCAAATAATTTCGATTTTTTTCCAGCGATAATTTATTTTACTTCGATTAATTAATCGTTCGAAATAATTTTTTATGGGAAACTGTCAGAAGGGGTGGAAGATTGACACCCATGGGATCAAGTTATTCGTAATAACAAATAACTTCCCATGAAAAAAAAAAAAAAAAAAATCGCTCTTTATATTACTCCATTTTTTTTCAGCGATAATTTTTTTAATACAATTAATTAATGGCTCGAAATAATTTTTTATGGGGAAACTGTCAGAAGGGGTGGAAGATTGACACCCATGGGATCACTCGTAATAACGAAGCGAAATCCCCTCGACGCGTCGGGGAAGGGTCGGAATAGGGCTACGAATTTTCCAGAAGCGAAAACGTCCATCGTTAACCGACTCTGTATACACAACATTGCTGTGGCAGCAGCAGCAGCAGCAGCAGCAGCAGCAGCCCTTTATACAGCACTCAGCCTGACGCTTCGACCCTGCAGCGCGTTGGGTTCGAAGTAGCCAGAGTACTTGGCATCTCGCTCTATGCACACTCGCCTCACCGGCGGTCCATTAGCTTCCACTATTATTACAAACGTGCAGTCAGGCCTCCAAAAAAAAAAAAAAAAAAAAAAAGCTGGACAGGAGTGAACTCTAAAAAATCCTTTACTCAATTTCTGCCATCGGAACAAATCGATCTCAGCATCGATATCCTTTCGTAACAATCAAATCAGCAGCGCAATAAATTTTGGATTGGTTTCTGTGAATATTTTTATTCTGTACAAATTTGTGTTCTGTATGAATTTGTATTTTGTAAAAATGTGTATACTGTAAAAATTTGCATTCTATAAAAATATTGTATTCTGAATGCATCTGAATTGTGTATTTGGTAAAAAATTGTATTCTGTGAAAATTTGTATCCTGCAAAAATTTGTATACTGTAAAATTGTGTATTTTGTAAAAAATTGTATTCTGTGAAAATTTGTATCCTGCAAAAATTTGTATACTGTAAAATTGTGGATTTTATAAAAAATTGTATTCTGTAAAAATTTGTATCCTAGCAAAAATTTGTAAACTGTAAAAATGTGTATTTTATAAAAAATTGTATTCTGTGAAAATTTGTATCTTGCAAAAATTTGTATTCTGTAAAATTGTGTATTTTGTAAAAAATTGTATTCTGCAAAAATTTGTATCCTGCAAAAATGTGTATACTGTAAAATTGTGTATTTTATAAAAAATTGTATTCTGTCAAAATTTGTATCCTGCAAAAATTTGTATACTGTAAAATTGTGCACTCTGTCAAAATTTGTATCCTGCAAAAATTTGTATACTGTAAAATTGTGCATTCTGTAAAAATTTGTATTCTGCAAAAATTTGTATACTGTAAAAATTTGTATCCTAGCAAAAATTTGTATACTGTAAAAATTTGTATACTGTAAAAATGTGTATACTGTATAAATTTGTATTCTGTATAAATTTGTATTCTATAAAAATATTGCATTCTGTATAAATTTCATAAAAAAAAAAAAAATCTAGAAACGAGATCTAATAAAAATCTCCAACCCAACTTTCAAAAATCCTTAACTCACTTTCCACTATATCGTCCCACATCTATATCCTTTCCCAACCTCAAACCCACCTCCGCATAAATTCCCCATTTATTTCACGCGTGATTTAACGTTTCAATTCCATCTTAAAAAAAAAAAAGTTAATTAATTAAACCAATCTCTCGATCTCATTCTCGAGAGCGCGATAGAGAATTGAGAACGGTGTCGAATCTCATTCGGTCACCCTATAGACAACATCGTCCGTTTCCCCACTCCGGGCCTGACCAGTTCCCATCTTGCCCCGAATGCAACACTACAGATTTTATACCACTGTAATTAGACCTCGGATTCGACTTTAGACACTTGCGACAATGGTGTCCATTATTGCATTACACTTCGTCTTAGTCAGGCCCTGGCCAGGCCAGTGTCGTCCCAGTCCGGGCCTGACCAGTTCCTGTCTTGGACCAAAAATAACTCTAAAAATGTTCTAACAGAGATTCACAGCGTTACACTGGGCCCTAGTCAGGCCCCGACCAGGGCAGCGTCTTCTCAGTCCGGGCCCGAACAGTTCCTCTCTTACACTGAATATAACTCTAAAAACGTTCTACAAGAAATTCACAGAGTTACACTAGACCCTAGCCAGGCCCTGGCCAGGTCCGAGTTTCCCCACTCCGGGCCTGACCAGTTCCCATCTTGCCCCGAATGCAACACTACAGATTTAATACCACTGTAATTAGACCTCGGATTCGACTTTAGACACTTGCGACAATGGTGTCCATTATTGCATTGCATTTTGTCTTAGTCAGGCCCCGGCCAGGGCAGTGTCTTCCCAGTCCGGGCCCGACCAGTTCCTGTCGTGGACCAAAAATAACTCTAAAAATGTTCTACAAGAAATTCACAGCGTTACACTAGACCCTAGCCAGGCCCTGGCCAGGGCAGTGTCGTCCCAGGCCGCACCTAGCTTGCCCCGAATGCAACACTACAGATTTAATACCACTGTAATTAGACCTCCGATTCGACTTTAGACACTTGCGACAATGGTATCCATTAGACGATCCGCATTTGCCCTCTCCGACGGCAAAATATTTCACCACACTCCGACTTCGCCCGGTACACAGATTATATCTCTGTGTATATCAAAGCGGGGCCGTGGCTTGTAGCAGCGTCGGCGGTGTCGGCGATACGACTATCCGTTATTACTTCGCGAGCCGCCTTGGTGCATTAGCTTGCATACATCCATGAATATTATCCCGGGTACTTTGGCGAGCGCGGAGAGTGGTGTCTATAGCTATATAGAGGAGCGAGAGTGCTGCGAGGACAGAGAGAGAGGGAAAGAGAGGGGGAGAAGTGGCAAAGCCGTGATGGGAGGGGAGGGGGGGGAGGGGGTATATAAGGTATAAGGTAGTCCATTAGCGTTAATATTATAAACGTTAGCTGCCCTCTGGCCATCCACTGTATATATAGGTATATACGTATATGTGTTCACAGACGTAGCACATAACCCAACACCGACTTGTCCACCATTGGCCAAACGTTGCTTCTCAGAGTCGACTATGGTATGTATATATATATATATGGATAGGGTTCGATGTGTGAGGGAAATATGGATATATGAGGATGTGTGTCTATATGTATAATATGTAATAGTGTATATGTATAATATACATATACACACATCTTCATATACATTGTATATGGGTGTTGGATATATATGTATAGGGTTCGAAGTGTGAAGGAAATGTGGATATATAAGGATGTGTGTGTATATGTATATTATGGTGTGTCAAATAATAATAATAATATGTAGGAACTAGTCGGGCCCGGATTAATATAATGGCACTGCCCTGGCCAGGGCCTGACTATGGTCTTCTGTAACGCTGTAAATCTCTGGTAGAACATTTTTAGCGTTTCATTCAGTCCAAGACAGGAACTGGTCAGACCCGGACTAGGACAACACTGCCCTGGCCAGGGCCTAACCAGCCATTTTTTTGTACTAGGATAGAGACCATTTTTTTCCTAGCATTTTTTTTTTTTTTTTTTTTTTTTTTACGGCAAAGCCGGCGTACAATGCAATCTAACGAACGTAGTTGACGTATATTACATTCGACCCAAGCCAGGAACTGGTCAGGTCCGGACTAGGACGTCACTGTCCTGGCCAGGACCTGACTAGCAATTTTTTTTACCAGTATACAGAAAATTTTGATTTCCTAGCCATTTTTTTTTTTTTTTTTTTCTTCACTAACGAACGTAGGTGACGTATATTACATTCGGCCCAAGCCAGGAACTGATCAGGTCCGGACTAGGAAGACACTGCCCTTAGCAAATTTTCCTACCAGGATACAGAAAATTTTGTTTTCCTAGCAATTTTTTTTTTTTTTTTTTTTTTTTTTTTTTTTTTTTTTTCCTCAGCAAAACCTTCGTACAATGCAATCTAACGAACGTAGGTACGTAGGGGGTAGGTTGGGGGTTGCAGTGAGGGGGTTGGTCCTGACGTCAGAGAGCGCCGCCGACTCGCAGTTGTCGCCTAGTCGCAGCTGAAAGCGGCGAGGCACTTAACTTTTAATTAATATTATATACGTAATTAGCCCCTCCGGCCTCCCCCCCCTCCCCTCCCCTCCAGGGGAGGGGAGGGGGGTGGGTCGAGGCGCACGACGGGGGAGGTTTTGTGTATTAATTTAATTTTCAATCTCACGGGGTAATTCTTGGCGCAACGTTAGTTTTAATCAACCCTCTCTTGCTTTGCTCACGACGAGGGTAGCTTTGCAGGGGGAGGGGGTGGAGGGGGTGGGGGGTGAAAGGGGGGTAGGTCATGAGGAGATGGAAGGGGTAGGCACCTACACGGCCAATAAAAACCGGTAATAAAAACTCGCCCCTTAGGACCACCCCCTCCCCATTCATAATACCATGGGGCCCTCGTATATATAGTATATGGGGCATTCCATACCAATTCGACAAGTTCGAAACCCTCACCATCTTAAAAATGGTTGATTATTTTTTAACATATTCACCCGAGAAAATAAAAGTTGCTCCAATTTTTTTAGATTTTTTTAACCTCATTTTGTTCGATTTATAAATTATATTTCTTTTCTGGAGTAAAAATGATCAAATTCTCATATCTTCTAAAATATTGATCGGATCCTAGGGAACTTGGGACGAAATTCTTCAGATTGGAGTACGCTCTCATGTGCATAATACATTTTTTTTTCAATTTTGTCAGGATTTTTTATTTTATTAGAAAGTGTAAAAAATGATTTTTCGAATCCTTGGAGCCGATATTTTATTTCAAAAAAATTGTCAAAAATCCTACTTGGAAATACGAATATTTTGAGCCTAGGCAGGAAGTGGGATGATTTTATACCGAGTTGTGAGAGCATTTGAAACATAAACTCTTTTTTTTTAATTGTCATTTTCGGGTATATGAACGATTTAAAAACATGAGTGTCTAAAAAAGCTGAAAGCACTTTCAACTAATTTTAACCGTAATCATAGACCGAGATTTTACAACTATTTTTTCACATACTAACACAATAATTTCATTTTTTAGCTGTAATAATTATTCATATATGAATACTTGTCGAACTTGTCGAATTGGTATGGAATGCCCCATATATGGTATAAGGGGCTATAGTAGGGTATAGTAGGGGGGGTTACTGTAACGTTAAAGGACCGTCGGACGTCCGAGGCTCAACCCACCTGCCCGGGATTAACTCTAATCAAATATTTACATTTTAATTCGCCGCTATGCGTATGTACAGTACTCCTACGTTTTCTCACTACTCTCGGACCCCCTTAACCCACCCCCCCCCCCCTTTCACCCTTGCCGTGGCGGCGACCCTTTACGGCCGACGGCGTCTCGACGGTTAATTGCAAACTGCCGCTTTGGCCCCGGCTTCCGAGATAGGAGAGGCAGACATATATATTGATAGGGATCTAGGGGATTTTATGGGGGTAGGGCTCTACTTTACCGACTGGTGATTGAAATTACATTATTAAAATAATGGCAAGCCTTTTGGGCCTTTTTTGAGGATTTTTTTTATTCTGGGTCTGCTTTGAGGATTTTTTTTTATTTTGGTTTAGGTGGTGGATTATTATTTTAAATATATATTGATCGAGATCTAGCGGATTTAATGCGTACAGGTGTCTACTTTACCGACGATGTCAACCCTTCTGGGTCCATTTTAAGGATTTTTTAAATTCTAGGTCCACATTGAGGATTTTTTATTTTGATTTATGTAGTGGATTATATTATTTTTAAAAATATATTGATCAAGATCTAGCGGATTTAATGCGTGCAGGTGTCTACTTTACCGACGATGCCAACCCTTCTGGGCCCATTTTAAGGATTTTTATTATTCTGTGCCTACTTTGTGGATTTTTTTATTTCGATTTATGTGGTGAATTATTATTAAAAAAATATGATGATCGAGATCTAGCGGATTTAATGTGTGGAGGTGTTCATTTGTCCTTGGTAACTTTGACAGTTCTGTCAAATATCGTGTTTTTTTTTTCAAAATCAACTAAAAAAGGGTTGTAACCATTGTTTTCAGGGGTAGAATATGCGACTTGAGAACGATGGTATAGGTTAAAAGTCGATATTTTGAAAAAATAAAGTTCGTGACCCCGATTTGGGCGGTTTTCGGCCCGGCGGCCAGATCTACGATTTCTGACAAACTGTTCGGCCAAAAATTTTTTTTTTCAAAATCAACTAAAAAAGGTTTGTAACCAGTGTTTTCAGGGGTAAAATATGCGACTTGAGAACGATGGTATAGGTTAAAAGTCGATATTTTGAAAAAATAAATTTCGTGACCCCGATTTGGGCGGTTTTCGGCCCGGCGGCCAGATCTACGATTTCTGACAAACTGTTCGACCAAAAATTTTTTTTTTCAAAATCAACTAAAAAAGGGTTGTAACTAGTGTTTTCAGGGGTAGAATATGCGACTTGAGAAAAATGTTATAATCATTTTATTTAAAAAAAAAAATACGTATATATATAATCCACGTCGATCGAGAGTTGTAAAAGTTTGGGGGAAGGGGATGAGCCGATAGGAGAAACGTTGAGCGTTGCCGTCGTACTCGTGAATCCCTCGTAAAATAATAAATTTCGGGGTGGTTATACCAAGCCGGGTCCCAGGGTGGGTTTTTCGAGAGGTGCGAGGCACCAGCTGCGTTGGGTTTTTTTTTTTTTTTTTTTTTTCCTTCCAAACCGACTGTATTTCTCTGTGGCAGGTTTCTCGTCGTAAACGAGACCGATACCTGCCTCAGATAGGCTTTAGGGTCGTCCAACCCTCGAAGGTTGACAGATGGAAGACAAAAGGACCGAAAAGAAGCGAAACGATTTGCTTCACCTGCCCCAAAAAAAAAAAAAAAAAAAAAAAAGTGTCGCTCCTGATTCACAGATTACCTGTTTTCCTTATTATTATTATTATTATTATTATTATTATTATTATCTGAGACAGACGGAAGACAAAAGGACCATAAAAAGCGACGAATAATAACGAAAAGGGCCAAATGAAAAAAAAAGTGTCGCTCCTAATTCGCAGATTATTTGTGTTATTATCATTATTATTATTTAAGACAGACGGAAGACAAAAGGACCATAAAAAAGGCGACGAATATGATAAAAAAATACCGAAAGATGAAAAAAAAAAAAAAAAAAAAAATGGCTCGCTCCTAATTCACAGATTACCTGTATTATTATTATTATTATCATTTAAGACAGACGGAAGACCGAAAAGGACCAAAAAAAAAGTGACGAATGATAACGAAAAGGACCGAACAAAAAAAAAAAAAATAATAATAATAATAATAATAATAAAAATAATAAAATAGTATCACTCCTAATTCACAGATTAACTGCGTTCTCCTTATCACTCTTATCGTCCAATAATACTCGAAGCTCGGATGCTTGGCGCTCGAGTTTCGTAATTACTACAGCAGTGCACCAATTAAGAAAACCTAATTAGCCAGTGTAGCTATAGATCGCAGATATAATGAGACACCCGGCGCAAACAATAATAACGTCAAAGGGTAGAACCGAGTCTCGAATAGACGAAGATCATGACGAGAGGGGAGGAGGGGAGGGGGTAAAAGGGAAGCAAAGGCCACTGCGACGATATTTTAATAATGCTTCGAATTTTAATATCCTGCATAAAATTAATGCAAAAATACCGAGACACAATTTTCCTATGGATATCCCTGTCTTTTCCCTATTTCATAATTTCGTATTTGTTCAACTCGCAAAAAAAAAAAAAAAAAAAAAATTGAAAATTAATGCAAAAATACCGAGATACGATTTTCCTATGGATTCCCCTGTCCTTTCCCTATTTCATATTTTCGTACTTGTCCAACTCGCAAAAAAAAAAAAAAAAAAAAAATGAGTCGATAACTCGACGATAAATCAGCCGATTTCACCGGAAAGCATCGGTGTAATTTTCCGGACCGAAGTCGGAATCCGCAGGAAGAAATTTCACGTTTTGTGTTATTTTAACTTTTTAGCGTGGCTGCTCTCCCTCCTCCCCCTCCCCTTCGGCGGTTGGAACGAGTCCAGGAAACGTAACGCACTCGCCGCGACGGATTTCGCTGCCGGATGCCGCTTCGTACTCTCGATCATTATTAAGAGCCGAGAAGACTCGAAATATATATATATATATATATGCACACTCAACTCGCAAGCGAATCGCAAGACAAATATCAAGCAAATATTATTTTTGATCTTATGAGATACTTGGGAAGGTTTGCAAAAATTACGGCGCTGGGCAGACCCTGGCCAGGACCGAGTTTTCCTAGTCCAGGCCTGATCAGGACCGAACTTAAGTCAAAATTAATGCCAGAAATGTTTGTAGGCAAATTTCCAGCGCTGGTCAGGCCCTGGCCAGGGCCAAGTCGTCGCAGTCCGGGCCTGACCAGATCCCGGATTTGGTCAAAATTAACCCCAAAAATGTTTCTAGCCAAATTGACAACGCTAGTCAGGCCCTGGCCAGGGCCGAGTCACCCCAGTCCGGGCCTGACCAGGGCCTGGCTTGGGTTCAATGTAGCCGTAAATTTTTTTAGGGAATTTGTTGTCTCCAGTTTTTGTAGGGAATTTTTTGACCCTAGTTTTTGTTGGAAATTTTTCGGCGCTAGTTTGTAGGAAATTTTTTGCTCTAATTTGTAGGAAATTCTTTGGCGCTGAATTATTTTATTAAGGCCCTGGCCAGGACCGAGTCGTCCCAATCCGGGCCTGACCAGGACCAAATTTTTTTCCCAGCTTTCGATGCTCGTCTCGAGCCTCTCGAGCCTCGCATCGAGCAAAACAAACGGTTTGGTTATATATCGCCCGTCCAATTAGTTTAGGCTATAGTGTATCGTATATATATACAATACACTATAGCTGTATATAGTATATTGTGTGTATAGTATATCGGACAGCGATAGGATCGCGAGCAGTGCGACAGGGCCAACGTATTGGCCTGTCTTGGGTTCAAAATTTGTGTAGGAAATTTTTTGGCGCTGGTCAGGCCCTGGTTAGGACCGAGCCGTCCCAGTCCGGGCCTGACCAGATCCCGGCTTGGATCGAAACCAATCCCAAAAATGTTTCTAGCAAAATTGACAACGCTAGTCAGGCCCTGGCCAGGCCCGAGTCGTCCCAGTCCGGGCCTGGCTAGGGCCACATTTTTTTCCCCAGCTTTCGATTTGTCTCGCGAAGCTTCAGATGAGCATTCTACGAAACGTTGAGCAAAACAAACGGTTTGGTTATATATCGCCCGTCCAATTAGTTTAGGCTATAGTGTTTCGTATACATATAGTATAGTATAGTATAGTATAGTATAGTATAGTATAGTATAGTATAGTATATTGTGTATATAGTATATCGGACAGCGATAGGATCGCGAGCAGCGCGACGGGGCCAACGTAATTAGGCACTTATCGAGTCGCACGATTCGCTCGCGCTGCGACCACTCAGTGCCTATAAGTTATACTCTGGCTCTCCGAGCAAGCGTCGTATAGTCGTCGTCGTCGTCGGTCGTCGGTCGTCGTCGACGCCGAGGCGAGAGTTCGGCGCTGCTATATAACGCACGTGTTAGATCGAATTGGGAAGCCGAGAGATAGGCGATGAACTCTATACTGGTTAGAAGAGGAGGACACTGACCGATTCCACGGACCGTTGAACACCTCGATTCCTATATCCCTGAACACTCCGAGTGAATAAAGTGTCGGGTTAATCGGCCGATTAATCTTAGGGAAAAATATGGACAGGACAAAATGATTGGATTGTTTTATTGAAATTAAATCGTTTGGATTTGATTAAATGAGACGTCGGTATTGGTAAAAAATTATTGGGTGATTGGAAATATTTGTTAAAAAAAATGAAATGTTGGCCAATAATTTAAATCTTATGGAAAAATATGTTCAGAACAAAATACTTGAATTATTTTATTAAAATTAAATAATTTTGATTTGATAAAAAAATTATTGTTGACAGAATATTTGTAAAGGAAAATTGTAATAAAATAATATACTACCAAAAATAATATAATATTATAATATATTAATATTGTACATAATATTATAATAAAATAATATACTACCAAAAATATGTCCAAAGCTTGAATTATTTTATTCAAATTAAATCGTTCCAATCAGTCTCACAAAAATTTATTCAGAAAAATATTCGTAAAAAAATTGACAAAAAATATGCACCTTCTAATGTTATTCAAATTCAAATAATATACTATCAAAAATAATATAATATTATAATATATTAATATTGTATTGGAATATTGTACATAATATTGCAATAAAATAATATACTACCAAAAAAATGTCCAAAAATATGTCCAAAGCTCAAATTATTTTATTCAAATTAAATCCTTTCAATCAATCTGACAAAAATTTATTCAGAAAAATATTCGTAAAAAAATTGACAAAAAATATGCACCTTCTAATGTTATTCAAATTCAAATAATATACTATCAAAAATAATATAATATTATAATATATTAATATTGTATTGTAATATTGTACATAATATTGCAATAAAATAATATACTACCAAAAAAATGTCCAAAAATATGTCCAAAGCTCAAATTATTTTATTCAAATTAAATCCTTTCAATCAATCTGACAAAAATTTATTCAGTAAAATATTCGTAAAAAAATTGAAAAAAATATGCACATTCTAATGTTATTCAAATGCAAATAATATACTATCAAAAATAATATAATATTATAATATATTAATATTGTATTGTAATATTGTACATAATATTGCAATAAAATAATATACTACCAAAAAAATGTCCAAAAATATGTCCAAAGCTCAAATTATTTTATTCAAATTAAATCCTTTCAATCAATCTGACAAAAATTTATTCAGAAAAATATTCGTAAAAAAATTGAAAAAAATATGCACCTTCTAATGTTATTCAAATTCAAATAATATACTATCAAAAATAATATAATATTACAATATATTAATATTGTATTGCAATATTGTACATAATATTATAATAAAATAATATACTACCAATAAATACTACCAAAAATATGTCCAAAGCTCAAATTATTTTATTCAAATTAAATCCTTTCAATCACTCTGACAAAAATTAATTCAGTACAATATTCGTAAAAAAATTGAAAAAAATATGCACCTTCTAATGTTATTCAAATTCAAATAATATACTATCAAAAATAATATAATATTACAATATATTAATATTGTATTGTAATATTGTACATAATATTGTAATAAAATAATATACTACCAAAAAAATGTCCAAAAATATGTCCAAAGCTCAAATTATTTTATTCAAATTAAATCCTTTCAATCAATCTGACAAAAATTTATTCAGAAAAATATTCGTAAAAAAATTGAAAAAAAAAATGCACCTTCTAATGTTATTCAAATTCAAATAATATACTATCAAAAATAATATAATATTATAATATATTAATATTATATTGTAATATTATCCATAATATTGCAATAAAATAATATACTACCAAAAATATGTCCAAAGCTTGAATTATTTTATTCAAATTAAATCGTTTCAATCACTCTGACAAAAATTTATTCAATATATTCTAAAAAAAAAAATTGAAAAAAATATGCACATTCTAATGTTGTTATAATTAAGGTGCAGCAAAGTGCAAGATAGCACTTAAGTGCCTACGAGGTATAGAAATAAATACTCTCCCAAAGCGTGCAACGTATAATTCCGACCTATCGACGAAACCGTATCGACCAACCATTAACCAACATTTTTTCAATTTACAATTTTCGCTTTCAGCCTTCGCTGAGTGAAAAATCGTGTGTCGATAAGTTAAACGCCTCCGTAATTGAAGCAAATAGGTGGGTAGAGGGTAAAATAGTGGCGAATGCAAACTCGGTTTTGCAGTTCGAGTTTGCACCGAGTCGCTGATAGTGCGATTGATAAGTCGTTAGCGATAACTGGAAAACGTGGCACTTGAAACGCAATTCTTAGCTTCAAGGTTTTATTTACAGAAAAAAAAAAAAAAAAAAAAAAAAAAAAAAAAAAATCGTAGCAGCGTTTTATCGATAGTCGAGTGGAAAAATAAAATAGAAAAAGGCTGATCTGATTGACAGCTGTGATTGAAGATAAGTGGAAGTAGTCCGCTGAGTGTCTAAGCTTCGACTCAGCACCGACTCCGACGCTTTTCGAGTCTTGTTGACTCTATCCCAACGCAATTTCGCCATTAAATTATTTGGCCGCGATGCGAATAATAATTTATTGCGGCCGTCCAGTGTCTCTAATGGCTCCCTCAACGTTGTTGGAAAATCCTTCCACAACATTTCAGTTCAGAAATAAATATTTGCTTGACATTTGTCTCGCGATTCGCACGCGAGTCGAGTGCGCATATATTTATTATTCATTAACGCATATATTTAATAGTAGTAAAAAAGCTTTATTGACAATATAATTAAACATATATATATTTTTTTTGTATCGTATAAATTATCATTTTTACATTGAGCATATTATTATTATTGGCCATCGACCGAGATACTTCAGCCTTGCATTTATATTTTTTAAAATTTTAATAATAATAATAATAATATACAGGGTGATTCAGAATGGGAAATGGAAAATACTAAATATATGCATAAGTATATACTAAATATTTGGCCGCGTGGCTCCTAATAATAATAATCCAAATTATCCAAATAAGGGGCCAAATAATAATAATAATGATAACAATAATAATAATAATTCTTATTATTATAGAACGAATAATAATTTAATAGCTCAACGTTGTTAGAAACCTTCTTAAGCATCTCATAAGACGGCGTTAATTTCAACCCAAACCAGGCCCTGATTAGGCCCGGACTAGAAAAACTCGGCCCCAGAAAGGGCCTGACTAGCACCAAAAAATACCTACAACATTTTCTAGCATTAATTTCGACCCAAACCAGGCACTGATCAGGCCCGGACTAGAAAAACTCGGCCCCAGAAAGGGCCTGACTAGCACCAAAAAATACCTACAAAATTTTCTAGCATTAATTTCGACCCAAACCAGGCACTGATCAGGCCCGGACTAGAAAAACTCGGCCCTGGCCAGGGCCTGACTAGCAGCACAAAAATGTCTACAAAACTTTCTAGCATTAATTTCGACCCAAACCAGGCCCTGACCATTCCCAGACTAGAAAAACTCGGCCCTGGTCAGAGCCTGACCAGCGACGTAATTATTATTTCTACAAATCAACCAAGAAAACTATACACAAGTAGCCTACTTTCCGCTTCCTGCGAAGTGTCTATGATGTCTATAGGATTTCGAGGGAGATGAAAGACAACGCCTGGCCAGGGCCTGGTCATGGCCTGGCCAGGGCCTAACTAGCGCAAAAAAAAATGCCTACAAACATTTCTGGCGTTAATTTCGACCCAAGCCAGGCCCTGATCAGGCCCGGACCGGGAAAACTCGCTCCTGGCCAGGGCCTGGCTAGCGCCAAATAATGTCCTACAGCAATTTCCAGCCACATTCGACCCAAGCCAGGCCCTGATCAGGCCCGGACTACAAAAACTTGGCCCCGACCAAGGCCTGACCAGCACCGTAATTATTTTTTCTACAAATCGAACAAGAAAACTATACACAAGTAGCCTACTATGATGTCTATAGGATGTATATACGATGGAGATGAGAGACGCAGCAGTGGAATTCCGCGACTCTTGGCTCGATGCCAACGCGAATTATATCCCATCTACGTAATCCCCTCTGGACCCCAGAACTGTCACAGACTTCACAGCTGACGTTGTCCCCTCCAACCCCCACCCATTTACCAATTTTTACTACACTGTTTTTCAGACGCTTTATCGTCGTCGTTAAATCGCGAATTTATTTTCGTATTTATTGGGACGAATTAATCGGGAGAGCTCTTCCCCCCCCTTTTAGCCTTTCAGCTGCAACAGCTCTCGGCAAAGCACGTGGCCGACGGTAGGCGCCTGCGTATTACGTCCGTCACCGACGAAATAGAAATTTCTTCCGCGTACGGAAACGCCGCAGTCGTTCGGCCGACGAGCCGCGAAACGCTGCTCCGGAGACTATTTTTTTTGTCAGATTGAAAAAAAAAAAAAAAGATTTGAGACAAACACTATTTTTTTTCGGATGACAAACACTATTTTTGCGGTTCGAAAAGCCAAAGACTTGAAAAACACTATTTTTTTCGGATTCAAACACTATTTTTTCGGATCGAAGAAAAGGATTGTCAAACACTATTTTTTTTTCGGATCGAAAAACAAAGACTTCAAAAACACTATTTTTTCGGAGCGAAAAATAAAGATTTGACAAACACTATTTTTTTCGGATCGAAATAATAAAAGATTTGACAAACACTATTTTTTTCGGATCGAAAAAAAAGACTTGAAAAACACTATTTTTTCAGAGCGAAAAAAGGGAATTGACAAACACTTTTTTGTCGGATTGAAAAACAAGAATTTGACAAACACTATTTTTTCGGATTGAAAAAAAGGATTTGACAAATACTATTTTTTTTCGAATTGAAAAAAAAAAGACTTATGAGACAAACGCTATTTTTTTGTACGTATCGAAAATAGTGTTATGAGACAAACACTATTTTTTGTATGGGTCGAAAATAGTGTTATGAGACAAACACAATTTTTTGTACAGGTCGAAAAAAGAGTCACGAGAAAAACACTATTCTTTTGGGTCGAAAAAAAAGATACGAAACAAATACTATTTTTTTAATGGGTCGAAAAAAAGATACGAAACAAACCCTATTTTTTTTTGTACGGTTCGAAAAAAATAAGATTTTATGTCGAAATTTGCATCGTTGAAAAGCACCAAAAATAAAAAAGAAAAATTATTCTATCGAACCCAAAGTATCCTATTAACTATAAAAATTCATTACAACGATTGACTGATTTATATACTAACGTTTTAGCATCGCTAAAATAATTTCAGAGTCGTTGGCCTAATTAAACAAATTATTTTCGTTACATTCCAACGATGCAAATTTCGTCATAAAAAAAATTAACGAGACACTATTTTTTTGTATGGGTCGAAAAAATTCTTACGAATCTAATACTATATATATATATTTTTTTAAATTTTATTTCCTATGTATAAAAAAATATAGACTCACCTCAAAAAGCTGCATTCGAAAGCGTTTCCGTTGGATAATTAATTAAACACTCCAATATTATTTAAAACTCGATAATCAAAAATCACCAAATCACTCCGACACTATTTTTTTTTTATTTCATTTATTTTTATTCGTTCACTTCGAAACTGATAATACTAATTAATATTTCTTATCGCTGTTATCAACGATCACTTTTAGGGCTAATTAGTCAGCAGCTGACTTTTCGATACTTTGATAACGAAAACACTTTATTATCACCGTCGACGATTGATATTATCGATGCTGTTGAATTAGTGTCTTTCACTATCCTTATCAATTTTTTTTTTTTTTTTTTTTTTTTAGAGCGAAAAAATTCGACTATAGATCGTCGATGGATCTTCGCTCACATTTTTTTTTAGAGCCTTCGAAGCCGAACCAAAACACTTTTTCCATGTGTCAAATTTTTGCTCTTATCACTAAAATTCAGTGTAGGTTGAAATTAGTGTCATTCACTTTTCCTTATCAATTTTTTTTTTTTTTTTTTTTTTTTTTTTCGGAGCAGATTCGACTACATTTTTCAGAGCCTCTTTCGGTTCTTATCACTAAAATTCAGTGCAGTGAAAATTAGTGTCATTCACTATCAGATCCTTATCAGTGATTTTTTTTTTTTTTTTTTTCGGAGCAGAGTCGATTATAGTTCGTCGATTGATGAATGACTGTCACGTGTCATTTTTTTTTTCAGAGCCAAAAATCTCAACTTTTTGTCGAGTGTCAAATTTTTGCTCTTATCACTAAAATTCAGTGTAGGTTGAAATTAGTGTAATTCACTATCAGATTCTTATCAATTATTCTCAGACTACAGAATTATTTTCTTCAGAGCAGATTTTACTGCAAATCTTCGATGGTTGAATGACTCACGTGTCATTTTTTTTTCAGAGCTCAAAATCTCAACTTTCTGTCGAGTGTCGAATTTTTGCTCTTATCACTAAAATTCAGATGTTGAAAATTAGTGTCACTATCAGATCCTTATCAATTTTTTTTCGGAGCAGATTTGACTATGGATCTTCGATGGATGAATGAGTCTCACGTGTCATTTTTTTTTCGACGAATCAAAACACGAGACAAAAATCCGTCAATGTGACCAATGACGATCGTTGCTCTTATCACTCTTATCACTTCCCTTATCCTTATCACTTCCTTCAAAAAAACCCAAAAAAAAATCCCCAACTCAAATTCCTCAAAATTTCCAAATCGTCACTTTCGCCATTTTCATCATCGATGTTATCACCTCCAAAATTTCCTTATCACTGTCTTCACTATCACAAACCTCAAAAACCCGAAATCAGATTTCCAAATAACCGAATAAATAAATCCAAAACTGTTATCGTTTCTAATCCGACGAAAATCCTCAAAATGCCCTTATCACTCTTATCTCTTATCACAAATCCCAAAACCCGAAAACCAATCCAAATAAATTAATTCCGAGGACTGAAAATCGTCGGCGACGATGATTCGGCGAAAAATTCGGAAAAATTTTGCTCTTATCACTCACATCTCTTATCACAAATCTCAAAACTCGCGGATTTGATAAATATCCGAATTAATTCCGAGGGTCTGTAATAGGGTCTGTAATAGGGTCTGTAATACGGTCTGTAATAGGGTCTGTAATAGGGTCGATCGGTTCGACGGAACAAAACACGCGTTTCGGCGGATCGCGGAAATAAACAGCGTCGCGCGGAGCGTCGCTGAGGTTGGCTCGGAACTGCTCGGGAACTGCTCGGTACGACGGCAGACGAGCGAGTGCGGCTCTGCGCCGTTACCCCCACCGCGCGGCGCCCGGCCGCGAAGTCGCCGCGCGGATCGCTGCGGCGATGCGGAGGGGAGCGGAGAGGGGGAAGAGCGGCGGCGGCGACGGCGGCTCGGCGGTGCCGAGCCGCCGTCGCCGCTGTGAGGAGCGGAGTGGGGGAAGCACGCCGCGCGACTGGCGTCGGAGGGGCGTGAGCGGAGGGGGCGGAGGCAGTGGCATGTATGATAGATGTATATATGTATGTATGTATGAGTGTATGAGTGTATGAGTGTATGAGTGGGTGTATATATATATGTTGGAAAGTGTGCGTGGACAGGGTTAGGGAAGAGGGTTAGGGGAAGAGGGTTAGGGAAATGGGGTTAAGGGGATGGGGTTAGGGGAAGAGGGTTAGGGGAATGGGGTTAGGTGAACAGGGTTAAGTGAGGTAAAAGTTATGAAGTTGAAGGACTGCGGGTTGGTTAACCCTGTTTGTATTTAGGGTTAAGCCGACTGGGTTAAGCAGCCGGGACTTCGTAAACAAGGTTAAGTCTGTTTTAAGGGTTCAGTCTTGTTACGATTTGGTAAGATTGAGAGTCTTAACCCTGTTAACCTTGTTGGCTTAACCCTGTTGGCTTAACCCTGTTACGCGGGCCAAAAGTAATGAAGTTGCGGCTGCTTAACTTTGGATTGCTTAACCCTGTTCATGTGTAGGGTTAAGCCGACTGGGTTAAGCAGCCACATATATGTATCCTGTTTATCTGCAGGGTAAAGCGAACGGGCTACGCCAACAGTGTTAAGCGGGCCAAAAGTAATGAAGTTGCGGCTGCTTAGCTTTGGATTGCATAACCCTGTTCATGTGTAGTGTTAAGCCGAGTGGGTTAAGCAGCCAGGATTTCATAAACAAGGTTAAGTCTGTTTTGAGGATTAACCCTATTGATCTGTTAATACAGTCTTAACCCTGTTAATCCTGTTGGCTTAACCCTGTTCATGAGCAGGGTTAAGCGAACAGAGTTAAGCAAGCTAAAGTTATAAAGTTGCGGCTTCTGGACTCTAGGTTGCTTAACCCTGTTTATGTGTAGGGTTAAGCCAACTGGGTTAAGCAGCCAGGTCTTCATAAACAAGGTTAACCCTGTTCTAAGGGTTAACCCTGTGACGATCTGTTAAAACAAAAGGTCTCAACCCTGTTAACCCTGTTGGCTTAACCCTGTTCATGTACAGGATTAAGCGAACGGGGTTAAGTGAGTCAAAAGTTACGAAATTGCGGCTGCTTAATGTTAGGTTTGCTTAACCCTGTTCATGCGTAGGGTTAAACCGACTGGGTTAAGCAGCTAGGACTCTATAAACAAGGTTAATCCTGTTCTAAGGGTCAGCCTTGTCGCAATTTGTGTTTAACCCTGTTCATGTACAGGGTTGAGCCAACAGCGTTAAGTGAGCCAAAAGTAATAAAGTTGCCTCTGCTAAACTTTTGGCTCATTTAACCCTGTTCATATACAGGGTTAACCCAACAGGGTTAAGCACTCCAAAAGTCATAAAGTTGCCTCTGCTCAACTTTACCTCCCTTAACCCTGTCCATCTCTAAACTTAACCCAACAGTCTTAACCACCCATAACTTCATAAACACGCTTAACCCTATTCCAAGATTCAACCTTATCCCAAATCTCTTAACACTGACAGCGTTAAGGCGACGGCGGCTTGCCGCCGTCGCCCCAGAGTGGGGGAAGCACGCCGCGCGACTGGCGTCGGAGGGGCGTGAGCGGAGGGGGCGGAGGCACCACTCCATACATATATATATATACACATATATATATATACCCACATGTGCCTCTATACATATATATATATATACACATACACAGTTTATCTCTCTCCATTTCGTTCTATCGACGTCTCCGTCGCTCCGCCGTTTTACATCTCTCGAAATGTTGCCCCGCACTCCCCACCCCCCTCCCCCTCATCCCCTCCCC
>OZ035871.1:4634367-4725300 GCA_964034905.1 Itoplectis maculator
CAGACAGGTCTTCAGGAACAAGGTTAAGTCTGTTTTAAGGGTTAACCCTGTGACGATCTGTTAAGATTGAGGGTCTTAACCCTGTTAACCCTGTCGGCTTAACTCTGTTCATGTACAGGGTTAATTTCATAACTTTTGTCTCACTTAACCCTGTTGGCTTAACCCTGTATATGAACAGGGTTCAGCCAACAGGGTTAAGCATCCGTAACTTCGAACAGGGTTAAGGCCATCAGTCTTAACAGATTATAACAACGCTGACCCTAACTTTACTTTACAAAAGCGGAAATTTTCCGCTTTAGTAAAGAAATTTCCTTTAAAACAGTTTCAAGACACTATAATCGTATATAAATATGTATAAAAAAAAATATATAAGCGACTATGGGATTGCCCAGTCGATGAATGACAGATATATATATGTATAAAAATATATATAAGCGACTATGGGATCGCCACATAGATGAATATATCTGTCATTCATATATGTATAAAAAAATATATTAGTGTCTACGACGAGATCCCACATAAAAAAATATATATGTTATATGGTGATAACATATATGTAACATATATTTTTATATACCGAGTCGATGAATGACGGATATATATACCTATATATCCGTCATTCATCGACTCAGCATATAAAAATATAAGGAACATATAAGCGACATGCAAAACTTTTCGGCTCATATATTTCACATATAAAGATCGTCGTGTCATATATAGGTATATACATCCGTCATTCATCGACTCGGCGATCCCGTAGTCGCTTATATATATATTTTCATACACATATATATATGTCCATCGTTTCCGCTGCGAGGCGGAGCATAATAAAAATGAGTAATTACCTCAAGCAATCCCCACCCCTCCCGGACTCGAAGGATGGCGTCAGGAGGGGGGTGGGGGAGGAAGTATGGGGGGTGGGGGGAGGGGGGGGGGAGGTGGGACAGCTTCGCCTCCCCCACCCACGCGAGTCGTTCAATTAACGGAATACTGTTGTCTTCCCTCCCCCCACCCCTTCTCTGGACCGTCCTCTCCACCCCCTTCAACCCCCCTCCCCCTCCCCTCCTCCCCCCTCCCCCCTCCCCCACTCCCCTCTTCGCGAGTCGCACGCGGCCAGCGAAATGTTTCACTTGGAAACGCGAAGAGCTCTGCGAAGGGGAGGAGGGGGAGGAGGAAGGAGGGGTGGGGAGGGGAGGGGGGAGGGGGTGGGAAGGGGTGGGGAGTGTGGGGCAACATTTCGAGAGATGTAAAACGGCGGAGCGACGGAGACGTCGATAGAACGAAATGGAGAGAGATAAACTGTGTATATGTGTATATATATATATAGATACACATGTGGGTATATATATATATATATGTATAGAGCGGTGCCTCCGCCCCCTCCGCTCACGCCCCTCCGACGCCAGTCGCGCGGCGTGCTTCCCCCACTCCGAGGCGACGGCGGCTCGCCGCCGTCGCCTTAACGCCGTCAGTGTTAAGAGATTCGTGATAAGGTGAATCTTGGAATAGGGTTAACCTTGTTTATGAAGTTTTGGGTGGTTAACACGGTTGGTTTAAGTTTAGACATGAACAGGGTTAAGGGAGGTAAAAGTTAAGCAGAGGCAACTTTATGACTTTTGGCTGACTTAACCCTGTTGGGCTTAACCCTGTACATGAACAGAGTTAAGACCTGTACATGAACAGGGTTGAGATCTGTACATGAACAGGGTTAAGACCTGTACATGAACAGGGTAAACCTTGTTTACAAAGTCCTGACTGCTTAACCCAGTCGTCTTAACCCTACACATGAACAGGGTTAAGCAATCCAAAGTTAAGCAGCAACTTCATAATATATGGCTCGCTTAACCCACTGAACTGCAGTTTATAAATGGTACATGAACAGGGTTAACTGGGTTGAGACCCTCAGTCTTAATAGATTGTGACAAGGCTGACCCTTAGAACAGGGTTAACCTTGATTATGAAGTCCTGGGTGGTTAACACGGTTGACTTAACTCTATACATAAACTGGGTTAAGTGAGCCAAAAGTTAAGCAGCCGCAACTTCATAACTTTTGGCTGACTTAACCCTGTTGGCTTAACCCTGTACATGAAAAGGGTTAAGACCTGTACATGAACAGGGTTAAGACCTGTACATGAACAGGGTTAAGACTTGTACATGAACAGGGTTAAGACCTGTACATGAACAGGGTAAACCTTGTTTACTAAGTCCTGACTGCTTAACCCAGTCGTCTTAACCCTACACATGAACAGGGTTAAGCAATCCAAAATTAAGCAGCCGCAATACTAAATAATTACTAAAGCGGATACTAAATAATTACTTCCGCTTTAGTACTATATATAGTAGAGTGTGTCAAATAATAATAATAATAATATTTTTTATTTTCTTTTTTACGTCAAAAGTATGTATTCTGACCTTAATACACACCTCCCATGCGGAAAACGCGCCTAAATATATATATATATTTTTTTTAATTCGAGATTTCATGTAATAAAAAGACCTCGGTTGAGGCGCCTTTGAACATCATTTGCCAGCGAACTCCTTTGGCACAGTTGATTGTCAGGTCAACCTCTTGAGTTTAAGCCATGAAGACCAATGAAAAGTGCGATAATTAGTAGTAAAAATCAGAAAAACAAAAAAATTGTATTTCTCGGGTTATCGAGGAAAAGTAAAAAAATCCGAAGATTATCGCACTTTTCTTTGGGCTTCATGGCTTAAACTCAAAGGGTTGACGTAACAATTGACTGTGCCAAAGGAATTCGCTGGCAAATAATGTTTGGAGGTGCCTCAATCGAGGTCTTCTTATTACATGAAATTTCGAATTTAAAAAAATATATATATATTTAGGCACGTTTTCTGCATGGGAGGTGTGTATTAAGGTCAGAATACATACCTTTGCCGTAAAAAAGAAAATAAAAAATATTATTATTATTATTTGTCACACCCTATTATAGGGTCTTACTACTGTGTTAAAAAGAAATTTCTTTACTAAAGCGGAAAATGTTATAAGGTCAGAATACATACTATTGACGTAAAAAAGACAAAAAAAAATTATGTCCTTTTTTTGACCCACCCTAATATATATGTATAAAAAAAAATATATAAGCGACTATGGCATCGATAAGCGACAGTAGCTTATCGCAAATGATTCGCGACGTGAGAATTGAAATCTGTTGCGGCGATGAAACACACAGACAGATGTGAGCCACGAGGCTCTCGCCTCGTCCATTCCACTTTGGAATTCGGCGCAGGCTGTATGGCTGTGTCGACTGGACTGGGCTACCGCAGGAGCCGTTCGGGGCGGGGCGGACGTCAGGCAAATGAAAAGCATCCCTAATTTGAAACTGAGAGGCAAAAGGCAAACAAGTGGCAAACCTTCGGCCCGCGACTGTTTTTTGTATCCTTCGGTTCTGCATCTTCTGGATTCGCGCGGCGACAACGACCGTTCCTTCGCCAATTATGGACCTTTTATATACCCTGGAGTCGTCGGGGGAAGCCCCCTCATCTCGTCTCAGTGGACTTGACTCTCTTAGCTAAAGAAAAAAAAAAAAAAAAAAAAAAAAAAAAAAAAAATTTCTAGAAGCGTTGAATCGCTTTAAATCAAAAGGTTTGAAAATAGTTAATATTGTTTTATTGTGATCTATATAAATATGGATCGATGGCAGAGGATATATATCTATATGCGATGAAAAAAAAAAAAAAAAAAAAAAAAAATCTTAGAGACGTCGAATCGCTTCAAATCGAACGGTTTGAAAATAGTTAATATTGTTTTATTGTGATCTATATAAATATGGATCGATGGCAGATGATCTATATTTATATACGACGAAAAAAAAAAAAAAATACAGGAGTTGAATTGGTTCGGATCGAATCCTTAAAAATAACTATTAATATTAATTTATTGTGATCTATATAAATATGAATCGATGACAGACGATCAATATTTAAATACGAAAAAAAAAAATCTTACTGGCGTTGAATGGCTTCGAATCGAATCGCTTAGAAATAATAATAATAATAATAATTTCATTGTGATCTATGAATATGGATCGATGGCAGACAATCTATATTTATATACGACGAAAAGAAAAAAAAAAAAAAAAAAAAAAATGCTGGTGTTGAATCGCTTCGAATATAATCCCTTCAAAATAATTATTATTATTCCATTGTGATCTATACAAATATGGATCTATGACAGACGATCTATATTTGTATACAACAAAAAATAAAAAAATAAATAAAAATACAGGTGTGAATCGCTTCGAATCGAATCACTTAGAAACAGTAATAATAATAATTCCATTGTGATCTATATAAAAATGGATCGATGACTGACGATCTATATTTGTATCCAACAAAAAAAAAAATAAATAAAAAAAATACAGGTGTGTATCGCTTCGAATCAAATCGCTTAGAAATAATAATAATAATTCCATTGTGATCTATACAAATATAGATCTATGACAGACGATCTATATTTGTATCCAAAAAAAAATAAAATAAAATAAAATAAAAATAAAAATACATGTGTGAAACGCTTCGAATCGAATCGCTTACAAATAATAATAATAATAATTCCATTGTGATCTATAAATATGGATCAATGGCAGATCGATCTATATTTAAATACGAAAAAAAAAAAAAAAATCTTACAGGCGTTGAATTGCTTCGAATCGAATCACTTACAAATAATAATAATAATAATTCCATTGTGATCTATAAATATGGATCAATGGCAGACGATCTATATTCAAATACGAAAAAAAGAATCTTACAGGCGTTGAATGGCTTCGAATCGAATTTCTTACAATAATAATAATAATAATAATAATTCTATTATGATCTATAAATATGGATCAATAACAGACTGATCTTAAAAAAAAATCACGCACGATTTCCCAGCCAATGGGACAACGGAATCCGGAAGCAAAGATCGAACCGAAGAGCGTAGAAAAAAATTGACGAGGGTTCGAAGGAAAAATTGCAGCAGCCCCCCAGGTTCCTCAGAACCTTTCTGCTCGAAGGGGAACAAAAATATTGAAAAGCCAGAGTCTGCGGGGGTGGTTTTTGCGTTACTCTGCTCTCTTGGTTAGGGGGTGGGGAGGGGTGGGGGGGGGGGGGGGTGGGGGGGTGAACCTCTCGGGGCGATCAAGAGGGCCAATTACTCGCGAGCTGGCGCGGTGGGCCGCAGTGCCGCGGAATACACACTTATCTGCATACGAGGAGAACGTATGGGGGTTGAAGGGGGTTGAAGGGGGTTGGAAGGGGTGGGAGGGTGGTTCGAACGTACTCGAGGGGTGCAGTGTGCTTTCTCACCCCTTCGCGGCTACGCGGGGAGGACCATAGAGGGTATTCCAAAAGTTAGAAAGTTAACCCTGATATACAGGGTTAAGCAAACAGGGTTAACAGGGTTAAGCTAACTGGGTTAACGGGGTTAAGCTAACTGGGTTATCAGGGTTAAGACCCTCAGTCTTAACACATAGTGACAAGGCTGACCCTTAGAACAGGGTTAACTTTGTTTATGGAGTCCTGGATGCTTAACCCAGTCGGGTTAACCCAACACATGAACAGGGTTAACCCTACACATAAGCATCCCAAAGTCCAGCAGCTGCAACTTCATAACTTTTGGCACGCTTAACCCTGTTCGATTAACCCTGTACATGAACAGGGTTAAGCCAACAGGGTTAAGCAGCCGTAATTTCACTCATCAACTTTTGGAACACCTTATATAGGCTGCTTTGGAGGCAAATAAAAGCTGAGGAGGGGAGAGGGGGTAGCTACCCTCCATTTCGCTTAACCCTGTACATAAACAGGGTTAAGCCAACAGGGTTAAGCAGCCGTAACTTCATCAACTTTTGGAACATCCTCTATAGGCTGGTTTAAAGGCAAATAAAAGCTGAGGAGGGGAGAAGGGGTAGCTACCCCCATTTCGCTTAACCCTATACATGAACAGGGTTAAGCCAACAGGGTTAAGCAGTCGTAACTTCACTCAACTTTTGGAACACCTTATATAAACTTTCTCGAGGACAAATAAAAGCTGAGGAGGGGAGAGGGGTTGAGGGGGTAGCTGCTTAACCCAGTTCGCTTAACCCTGTACATGAACAGGGTTAAGCAGCTGTAATTTCGCTTATCAATTTTTGGAACACCCTCTATAGGCTGGCGAGCGGTTGAGGGGGTAGCTGCTTAACCCAGTTCGCTTAACCCTGTACATGAACAGGGTTAAGCCAACAGGGTTAAGCCTTAACTTCGTCCATCAATTTTTGGAACACCCTCTATAGGCTGGTTTGAAGGCAGATAGAAGGCTGAAGACTGGAGAGGGGAGAGGGGAGGGGGGTTGAGGGGGTAGCTACCCCCAACCCCCTCTTAGAGGGGTTGAAACGAGTGGAGGAAAGAGGGTCCTGAGTACATATCGGAAGCGCGTGTGCCTCTCGTCGTCGTTCTTTCGTTGATGCCATTGCCGAGGTATATATATATATGCAACCCTCCCCCCCCCCTCCCCCCCCCCCCACCCCTCCCCCTGCCATACTTACTGCCACCGCGCGAGCAACCCCCATATGTTCGCATTACGTACGAACGAGTGTACACACGTCATAATGGCGGAGCAGGTACCGCTGCGATAGCGAATAGACGGCCGGGGTTAAGCAGGTACCACGTCAACGCACGATGCGTGTGTGCCAAGAGGCCGCAGCAGCAGTAGCAGCAGCAGCAGTGCTGCGTCCTCGTCGAGTACTAATAACGCACACCGGATGTTGACAAAACGTTTGAGTCTCGAGGATTTTGTTTCGTGTTGGTAGGAAAAATTGTGGATAAATAAGGGTAGGTCAGGGATGAAATAAATAATTTTGAAAAAATTCCTAATTCGATTGTTTATTAATTTTTTATTTTCGATTATAAATAAGGGTAGGTCAGGCATGAAATAAATAATTTTGGAAAAATTCTGGATAAATAAGGGTAGGTCAGGGATGAAATAAATAATTTTCAAAAAATTCCTAATTCGATTGTTTATTAATTTTTTATTTTCGATTATAAATAAGGGTAGGTCAGGCATGAAATAAATCATTTTGGAAAAATTCTGGATAAATAAGGGTAGGTCAGGGATGAAATAAATAATTTTCAAAAAATTCCTAATTCGATTGTTTATTAATTTTTTATTTTCGATTATGAATAAGGGTAGGTCAGGCATGAAATAAATAATTTTGGAAAAATTCTGGATAAATAAGGGTAGGTCAGGGATGAAATAAATAATTTTGGAAAAATTCCTAATCGTGTTTATTAATTTATGGTTTTCTAATTTGAAGGAATTTGGGTATTTTGTTGCCAGGAATATTTCTGGATAAATGAGGGTAGGTCAGGGATGAAATTAATAATTTTGGAAAAATTCCTAACCCAGTTTTTAATATACGATTTAATTTAATTTAATTTTCGATTTGAATAAATTTGTGTTTTTCGTTGCCAGGAAAAATTCTGGATAAATAAGGGTAGGTCAGGCATGAAATAAATAATTTCAAAAAAAATCCCAATCCAATTATTTATCAATTTTTGATTTTCAATTTGACTAAATTCATGTTTATCGTTGCCAGGAACAAATTCTAGAAAAATAAGGGTAGGTCAGGCATGAAATAAAAAATTTAAAAAAATTCCTAATCCAGTTTTTAATTTATAATTTTCAATGTGAATAAATTCGTATTTTTCGTTGTCAGGAAAAATTCTGGGTAAATAAGGGTAGGTCAGGCATGAAATAAATAATTTCAAAAAAATTCCTAATCCAATTTTATCAATTTTTGATTTTCAATTTGACTCAATTCATGTTTATCGTTCCCAGAAAAAATTCTAGAAAAATAAGGGTAGGTCAGGCATGAAATAAATAATTTCGAAAAAATTCCTAATCCAATTATTTATCAATTTTTGATTTTCAATTTAAATAAATCCCTGTTTTTCGTTGCCAGGAAAAATTCTAGAAAAATAAGGGTAGGTCAGGCATGAAATAAATAATTTAAAAAATCCTGAATAAAATAAGGGTAGATCAGGCATGGAAATAAATAATTTAAAAAAATTCCTAATCCTTATCTTATTTTACAATTTTCAATTTGAATAAATCTAGCGAAGGTTACGATATTATCTTTCAATTTTCGAAAGGGAAACATTGCAGCGTGTATGGGAATTGTTCCACAAGCCGGCGGAGATTAAATTGGCTATAGTGGATCTTACCCAGCGAAGGACTAAAATATTAATTCGTTTCCATTCTGCGTCGGACCGAAGGCAGCAGCCGACTCCATAAGGGTAGGGGGTGGGTTTTCACCCTCTTTTTCCGCTATCGCCGACGGACCCCTTTCACGGCGACCCGTTTTCAAGAGCCTTATAACGATTGTTGTTACGCTCACTCAGCAGTACCATGGCAAAGGGGGTGGGTTTTGGGGGTAGTTTTAGGGGGTGGCTTACAAACATGTTACACCGCTAGGTAATTATATTTACCTTTTCGACTTTATTATTAACAGGTCAGACTTAAAGGGGTGACCTCTCGACTCTACATCCCAATTCTTACGACCCACCCTTATTTTTTTTTGCAACCCCTATTCTCGTTCGGTGAAATCCTTTTCCGCGATGCAACCAATCCTCCAGAATTTTCCCCTGAAAATATATGGGGCATTTTAATAATTTTTTTTTTATTATTGTGTAAGTATGTGAAAAAATAGTTGTAAGATCTCGGTCTATGATTACGGTTAAAATTAGTTGAAAGTGCTTTCAGCTTTTTTAGGCACTCACGTTTTTAAATCGTTAATATACCCGAAAATGACAATTAAAAAAAAAGAGTTTATGTTTCAAATGCTCTCACAACTCGGTATAAAATCATCCCACTTCCTGCCTAGGCTTAAAATATTCGTATTTCCAAGTAGGATTTTTGACAATTTTTTTCAAATAAAATATCGGGTCCAAGGATTCGAAAAATTATTTTTTACACTTTGTAATAAAATTAAAAATCCTGACTAAATTGAAAATAAAATTGTAGTATGCACATAAAAGCGTACTCCAATCTGAAGAATTTCGTCCCAAGTTCATTAGGATCCGATCAATATTTTAGAAGATATGAGAATTTGATCATTTTTACTCAAGAAAAGAAATATAATTTATAAATCGAAGAAATGAGGTTAAAAAAATCGAAAAAAATTGGAGCAACTTTTATTTTCTCGGGTGAATATGTTAAAAAAATAATCAACCATTTTTAAGATGGTGAGGGTTTCGAACTTGTCGAATTGGTATGGAATGCCCCATATAGTTCCCAGTAACAATAGCCACGAATCTCACTGGCAATCATTACAATTACGCACTCGAGGGGGTTGTTTCATTTTCCACCCCCTCCAAAAAAAAAAAAAAATGCCGAATAACGTTACAGAATTTCGCGTTATGAGGGTAAAGGGAAAAAAAACAGAACAGGAAATATCTGCAGCAACGATAAACGAGAAAAAAGAGGGGGTGGGGGGTGGTTTTTAGGGGTAGTTTACAAACATGTTACACCGCTAGGTAATTATATTTACCTTTTCAACTTTATTATTAACAGTGCAGACTCAAAGGGGTGACCTCTCGACTCTACATCCCAATTCTTACGACCCACCCTTATTTTTTTTGCAACCCCTATTCTCGTTCGGTGAAATCCTTTTCCGCGATGCAACCAACCCTCCAGAATTTTCCCCCGAAAATATATAGTTCCCAGTGACAATAGCCACGAATCTCACTGGCAATCATTACAATTACGCACTCAAGGGGGTTGTTTCATTTCCACCCCCTCCACCAAAAAAAAAAAAAAAAAAAAAAAAAATGCCGAATAACGTTACAGAATCTCGCGTTATGAGGGTAAAGGGGGAAAAAACAGAACAGGAAATATCTGCAGCAACGATAAACGAGAAAAAAGAGGGGGTGGGGGGTGGTTTTTAGGGGTAGTTTACAAAAATGTTACACCTCTAGGTAATTATATTTACCTTTTCGACTTTATTATTAACAGGGCAGACTTAAAGGGGTGACCTCTCGACTCTACATCCCAATTCTTACGACCCACCCTTATTTTTTTTGCAACCCCTATTCTCGTTCGGTGAAATCCTTTTCCGCGATGCAACCAACCCTCCAGAATTTTCCCCCGAAAATATATAGTTCCCAGTGACAATAGCCACGAATCTCACTGGCAATCATTACAATTACGCACTCGAGGGGGTAGTTTCATTTCCACCCCCTCCAAAAAAAAAAAAAATGCCGAATAACGTTACAGAATCTCGCGTTATGAGGGTAAAGGGGGAAAAAAACAGAACAGGAAATATCTGCAGCAACGATAAACGAGAAAAAAGAGGGGGTGGGGGGTGGTTTTTTAGGGGTAGTTTACAAACATGTTACACCGCTAGGTAATTATATTTACCTTTTCGACTTTATTATTAACAGGGCAGACTCAAAGGGGTGACCTCTCGACTCTACATCCCAATTCTTACGACCCACCCTTATTTTTTTTTGCAACCCCTATTCTCGTTCGGTGAAATCCTTTTCCGCGATGCAACCAACCCTCCAGAATTTTCCCCCGAAAATATATAGTTCCCAGTGACAATAGCCACGAATCTCACTGGCAATCATTACAATTACGCACTCGAGGGGGTTGTTTCATTTTCCACCCCCTCCACCAAAAAAAAAAAAAAAAAAAAATGCCGAATAACGTTACAGAATTTCGCGTTATGAGGGTAAAGGGGGAAAAAAACAGAACAGGAAATATCTGCAGCAACGATAAACGAGAAAAAAGAGGGGGTGGGGGGTGGTTTTTGGGGGTAGTTTACAAACATGTTACACCTCTAGGTAATTATATTTACCTTTTCGACTTTATTATTAACAGAGCAGACTTAAAGGGGTAACCTCTCGACTCTACATCCCAATTCTTACGACCCACCCTTATTTTTTTTTGCAACCCCTATTCTCGTTCGGCGAAATCCTTTTCCGCGATGCAACCAACCCTCCAGAAATTTTCCCCCGAAAATATATAGTTCCCAGTGACAATAGCCACGAATCTCACTGGCAATCATTACAATTACGCACTCGAGGGGGTAGTTTCATTTTCCACCCCCTCCACCAAAAAAAAAAAAAAAAAAAAATGCCGAATAACGTTACAGAATTTCGCGTTATGAGGGTAAAGGGGGAAAAAACAGGACAGGAAATATCTGCAGCAACGATAAACGAGAAAAAAGAGGGGGTGGGGGGTGGTTTTTGGGGGGTAGTTTACAAACATGTTACACCGCTAGGTAATTATATTTACCTTTTCGACTTTATTATTAACAGTGCAGACTCAAAGGGGTGACCTCTCGACTCTACATCCCAATTCTTACGACCCACCCTTATTTTTTTTTCCAACCCCTATTCTCGTTCGGTGAAATCCTTTTCCGCGATGCAACCAACCCTCCAGAATTTTCCCCCGAAAATATATAGTTCCCAGTGACAATAGCCACGAATCTCACTGGCAATCATTACAATTACGCACTCGAGGGGGTTGTTTCATTTCCACCCCCTCCACCAAAAAAAAAAAAAAAAAAATGCCGAATAACGTTACAGAATTTCGCGTTATGAGGGTAAAGGGGGAAAAAACAGAACAGGAAATATCTGCAGCAACGATAAACGAGAAAAAAGAGGGGGTAGGGGGTGGTTTTTAGGGGTAGTTTATAAACATGTTACACCACTAGTTAATTATATTTACCTTTTCGACTTTATTATTAACAGAGCAGACTCAAAGGGGTGACCTCTCGACTCTACATCCCAATTCTTACGACCCACCCTTATTTTTTTTTGCAACCCCTATTCTCGTCCGGTGAAATCCTTTTCCGCGATGCAACCAACCCTCCAGAATTTTCCCCCGAAAATATATAGTTCCCAGTGACAATAGCCACGAATCTCACTGCCAATCATTACAATTACGCACTCGAGGGGGTTGTTTCATTTTCCACCCCCTCCACCAAAAAAAAAAAAAATGCCGAATAACGTTACAGAATCTCGCGTTATGAGGGTAAAGGGGGAAAAAACAGAACAGGAAATATCTGCAGCAACGATAAACGAGAAAAGACGAGAGGGGGTGGGGGGTGGTTTTTAGGGGGTGGGGGGTCGGTGGCTGAGGGGGGATGAGGGTGCTTCGCAGGCGCGAAAGCGCACGTTTTTTCGGAAGGGGATGAATTCAGCCAGACTCTACTATCCGCGATCCACCCCCTTCAACCCCCTTCAACCCCTTTCAACCCCCTTCAACCCCCTCAGTACACACAACAATGGCGCAACGTCGACGCTACGGTAATACAATATGGCTGATAGTTACCGAGGCGCATCGTTTTCCCGCTCGGTGATTCCCCGTCCTGTGTCTCTCTCTCTTCATCCCTCTCGCACCCCCCAATGGTCACGGACACCCCATCCGCAGGCACCATAAAAAAATTGCGGCGAAAAACACGGTCCGCTGGCGCCGCGAGTGCGACGGCTTCTCCACGACTTCAACGCGCGCCGCGAAAATTTCATTGTCACGGTTTTGCGCACGCCGACGCGTCGAGAGCCCCATTCCAGGAATAGGGATTATTCCCAGTTTTGAGGGTAGTTCCTGTGGATACCTTAAATGAAAATAGAAGGTTCGGAAAAATTGTAGGATTACATTTTTTTTAAGTAGAAGAATTTCAAATCCTACAATTTTTCCGAAATCCTACAATTTTTCCGGACTGGTACCGTTCCAGGAATAGAGGGATTATTCCCAGTTTTGAGGGTAGTTCCTCTGGATTCGTTTATTTATTTTTTTTTTTTTTCTTTTCTTAAAAAAAGTCCAGAAAAATTGTGGGATTTGAAGAAACATTTTTTCCAAGTAGAAGAATCCTTCCAGGAAGATCATTCCCTAAGTTCCAGGTCCTGGATTCCAGGATTCCTGGATTCCTGGAGAACAGGGAGGTAGGTCCTCTGGATTTTTTTTTTTTTTTTTTTTTTTTTTTTTTTCATAACGAGGTCCCGAAAAATTGTAGGATTTGAAAAAAATGATCTTCGTTCCAGGTCTTGGATTCCAGGATTCCTGGAGAACAGGGAAATAGGCCCTGTGGGTTTTTTTTTTTTTTTTTAAAGAAAAAAATAAGGTTTCTCCACGACTTCAACGCACGAAAATTTCATGATCACGGTTTTCGCACGCCGGACTGGGATACCATTCCAGGAATGGGGATTCTTCCCGGTTTTGAGGGTAGTTCCTCTGGATACCTTAAAAAAAAAATAAAAAGAGGTCCAGAAAAATTGTAGGGTTTGACATTTTTTTTTTTTTTTTCAAGTTGAAGATTTTTTTCAGGCAGACCATGACCTACGTTCCATGATTCCTGGAGACCAGGATTCCTGGAGAACAGGAAGGTAGGTCCTCTGGATTTTTTTTTTTTTTTTTTTTTTTTTTTTTTTTTTTTTCTAAAAAGAGGTCCAGAAAAATTTTGGGATTTGAAATTTTTTTTTTTAAGTAGAAGAATTTTTCTAGGAAGGCTATGACCTGGAACCCAGGCTATGGTCTCCTTTTTCCAGGAATGGGGAATATTCCCAGTTTTGAGGGTGGTTCCTCGGGTTTTTTTTTTTTTTTTTTTTTTTTTTTTCTTAAAAACAGGTCCAGAAAAATTGTGGATTTTGAAAAAAGGTTTTTTCTGTGTAGAAGAATTTTTTCAGGAAGACCATGACCTGGGTTCCAGGACCTGGATTCCAGGATTCCTGGATTCCAGGAATCTCCTCTGAATTTTTTTTTCAAAGCTCCAAAAAAATTGTAGGATTTAAAAAAAACATTTTTTCCAAGTAGAAGAATCCTTACAGGGCGACCATAGGCAGTCAGTTCCGCTTGTCTCTGCAGCGGAAGTGACGTTGGCACTGGCGGAAATTCGTACTGGAAATTCCGATGGCTCCGCAAGGGCGGCTACGAAAGGGGGAGGGGAGGGGGCAGGGGGGGGGGGTGAAACGTCGGAGGGGGCAACAATCAGGGCAGACCCGGCATTACACTCCATTCATGCCCCTTTGCCTCTGCCCTCACCCCCCACCCCCCACCCCCTGTCCTCTTACTATAACGTTCCACCCCTTCCCACCCCCTCCCCCTCCCCCCCTCCCGCTCGACCAACCAGTCGACCCCCATCCCTCGATCGTATTTGGCTGACAATTCTTCATTTGCGTGCAGCAAACTCTACAGTGCGACTAGCGAGGGTTACGAACTACCCTTCGATTGGATTTTCGAAAAAAAAAAAAAAAAAAAAAAAAAAAAAAAAATGTTCACGAGGTCAAATCACGCGAAACGTCAACGTTCCTATTTAAACGAACCACCATTTTTTTTTTCTCTCATACTTGAAACCGGACTGGGATCTGATGGTCCTGGTCAGAGTCTGACCAGGACCATCAAAAATTTATGACGTTATATCGCGGACCAAGCCAGGGACTAGTCAGGCCCGGACTAGGATCCCCCAACCCTGGCCAGGGCCTGACTAGCACCATCAATTTTTCTGCCAAAACTCACCTCATTATATTGCACACCAAGGCAGGAACTAGTCAGGCCCGGATCAGGATCCCACAACCCTGACCAGGGCCTGACTAGCATTGTAAAATTTTCTGTCGGTATCATTGATATATGATATATTGATATATTGATATTTCGATGACATTTTGAGTCAGCAGTTCAATCGTGACCCAAGCCAGAAACTAGTCAGGCCCGGACTAGAATCCCACAGCCCTGGCCAGGGCCTGAATGGCATCACAAATTTTCCTTATCACTATCAGTAAATTGATTCTATTTCGATAACATTTTGAGTCAGTAGTTCAGTCGCGACCCAAGCCAGGGACTAGTCAGGCCCGGACTAGGATCCCACAACTCTGGCCAGGGCCTGATTAGCATCGTAAATTTTCCTACAAAACTAACCTCATAATATTGCACACCTAGCCAGGGATTAGTCGGGCCCGGACTGGGATTTCACGACGCTGGCCAGGGCCTGACTAGCGTCGTAAAATTTTCTATCGGTAGAAATAGATATATTAGATTGGTATATATTAGATCGGTAAAAATAGATATATTATTATTATTATTATTATTATTATTATTATTATTATAAAAATAGATATATTAGATTGGTATATATTAGATCGGTAGAAATAGATATATTATTTCGATGACGTTTTGAGTCAGCAATTTAGTCCTCTCGAAGCCATCGCTGCGACAGGGTCAGGGCATTTCCTATGGCATAGTTAGGGTTGCACCGGTGTATTGAGCAGGTTGCCATACACGTATACCGTAAATCGGCAGCAGTGTTACCACGTGGATAGCAGTGCTGCGGGGTGTGCACCAGGTCGTCATTTGGACAGTATTGTCGGCCAGTCCGGACTACACTGGCAGCGGCCGACGAGGCCAGCCCCAACAGGAATACGGAATTCATGCTCGACGATATCATAAGCCGCGGCTGAAGCGGTATAGAATTTATACAATTTTTAGTTCGCGGAATCGCTCCGAGTGACTTTTTTTTTTTTTTTTTTTTTTTTTTTAAGACCGACTCCGCGTGGGAGCTGCACGCGCGGCACATAACCGAGAATGCCCTCCGATGTTTCATGGTTTCACTGCATTTTTCTGCATAAAGTAATGGTCGGAGATTTTTAAAAGGCGGAGGATGAAAAGAGGGGAATATGTTTCCTGGTATTGTTCTGAAAAGTCATCAATGTTGGTATTTAAATGAAGTATTATTTTTTTTGGTGAATATTTTTTGCAGGGATGAATTTTGCTGAATATTTTTTGCAATGATGAATTTTGCTGAATATTTTTTGCAGGGATGAATTTTGCTGAATATTTTTTGCAATGATGAATTTTGCTGAATATTTTTTGCAATGATTAATTTTGCTGAATATTTTTTGCAATGATGAATTTTGATGAATATTTTTTGCAGGGATGAATTTTGCTGAATATTTTTTGCAGGGATGAATTTTGACGAATATTTTTTGCAATGATGAATTTTGCCGAATATTTTTTGGAATGATGAATTTTGATGAATATTTTTTGCAGGGATGAATTTTGGTGAATATTTTTTGCAGGGATGAATTTTCCTGAATATTTTTTGCAATGATGAATTTTGCTAAATATTTTTTGCAATGATTAATTTTGCTGAATATTTTTTGCAATGATGAAATTTGCTGAATATTTTTTGCAATGGTCAATTTTGCTGAATATTTTTTGCAATGATAAATTTTGCTGAATATTTTTTGCAATTTTTTTTTGCTAGTAGAAAATCAATCCATCGATCGAAAATAATTGACATAAATCTCAAATGAATGACTGTTACATTAAAAAAATTGTAGTAAAAAAAAATGGATCCAAAATTGATGTAATATTCATTAACTTTAAGGGGATTCCTCGACTCACATATTCCCCTCCCCCCTTCACCCCCCTTCGGCGTTTACACGGGAAAACTCTGGGAATTATACCCGATTATTCAAATTCACAACCCTTGAGCCGCGACGACGGCGGCGTCGGCGGCTCGCCTCGATTCAAATTTATGCAAAAATTTCGTCGGTGAACGAGAGACTCTCCCTCGCCTCGTCTTATTAATATGGATCAATTTTGGTAGCAGCCAGGTGGACGCAGTGTACCGACGACGTCATCGTTGTACTTTGCCTCCTCGATGCCATTTTGTAATTTTTTTTTCCACCGATTCTCGAATTCCTGATACCAGGGAAACATTTTTTTCGTTTTATGTTCCGCCTTTTAAAAATTTCCGGCCATTATTTGATGCAGAAAAATAGTCTGGCGCTAGCCAGGCCCTGGCCAGGGCCGTGAGATCCCAGTCCGGGTCTGACCAGCGCCTGGCTTGGGTTAAATGTGAAGTTATAAATTTGTGTCATCACAAATTTAATTAAACAAACGAATTTAATTTATGTAACAGTATTGCATTTGAGATCTATATCGATGAGTTTGGATCGATGGATCATTGATCGGAGGGGAATATATGAGATTAAAAATCCCCTAAAGTTAATGAATATTACATCAATTTTGGATCAATTTTTATTTTACTAACATTTTTTTAATGTATGTAACAGTATTGCATTTGAGATCTATATCGATTATTTTGGATCGATGGATCATCGATCGGTGAGGAATATACGAGATGAAAAATCCCCTAAAGTTAATGAATATTACATCAATTTTGGATCAATTTTTTTTAACTACAATTTTTTTTTAATATAACTGTCGTTCATTTGAGATCTATATCGATCACTTTGGATCGATGGATCTCGTAAATACAAAAATATGTAAAACGAAGAATCCTCTAAAATGAATGAATATTACATTAATTTTAGATCAACTTTTTTTTTACTACAATTTTTTAATGTATGTGACAGTCGTCATTTGAGTCATTTGAGATCTATATCGATCATTCTCGATCGATAGATCTCGTAAATACAAAAATATGTAAAACGAAGAATCCTCTAAAATGAATGAATATTACATCAATTTTGGATCAACTTTTTTTTTTACTAAATTTTTTAATGTATGTGACAGTCGTCATTTGAGTCATTTGAGATCTACATCGATCATTCTCGATCGATAGATCTCGTAAATACAAAAATATGTAAAACGTGGAATCCTCTAAAATGAATGAATATTAAATCAATTTTGGATCAATTTTTGTTTGCTACTATTTTTAAATATATGTAACAGTCGTCATTTGAGTCATTTGAGATCTATATCGATCATTTTCGATCGATGGATCCCATGACTACGAAAATTGGACGACGCCTTCGGTATGCGAGATTAAAGTTCAGCCTCAGCGCAGATTAAAGGCAATCTTATTATACCGAATGACGAGGTCACGTGATCAATCACAAAAACCCACAACGGAACCTATTGGGTCTAATGCGAACGACTCTGAGGGACCTAGGGACGAAGAATGGCCACCCGTCGCGAACCCGGAATGTGGAACTGTGTCGCAGGGACGGCGGAACACTTTGAGACACCCTCGGATTACATCGCTTGAATAAACTAATTTTTTTTTGGATTTTTTATTTTACTGGGATCAATGATTTTTTTTACGAAAATTTTTTTTTCGATTTAACGAATTTTTAAAAGCCTATCCTACGGGAAATTTCCCGCTGATTCCAAAAATGACGGTTGTTTGCCCGAAAAATAAAAAATTCGTGGAGAAAAATGCGAAAAACGATTTTTTAATTTTTCCGAATTTTGGGGCTTCACTAAAATTGAGATAACTTTTTTTTGGATTGATGGAATCTGGATTTTCTTTTTGCATTCGAAAGATAAGACTTCAAGGAAGAGAATGCAATTAGGCGGAACGCGATATCTCGATTTTTGGATTTTTTGCAGAATTTTTAATTTGACCCTCAAAAATCGCAAATTTTTAGAAGGGGTGATTTTTAGGGGGGGGGGGGGGGGGGGGGAAATTTCGCAAAAAAAAAAATTTCGATTTCACAAACTTCAAAAACTCTATCCTATGGGAAATTTTCCGCTGATTCCAAAAATCCCGGATATTTGCCCAAAAAACCAAAAAATCGCCTAAAAAATCGCAAAAATTCATTTTTTTCTGAAAAACTACCAAAATTTCGCAATTCTAAAAAACGAATCGCCAGTTTCTCACCAACCAATCAAATCCTAAATAAATCGACAACAATGCTGGGTCACAAATTTTTTTTATAGTATTTTTTATAGTTTAGTATTACAAAAATCCTGGACATTTGCCCGAAAACTCAAAAAATCGTTAAAAAAATCTCAAAAATCAATTTTTTTCCAAAAAACTACCAATATTTGGCAATACTAAAAAACCGCCAGTTTCGCAGCGAACCAATCAAATTCGCTGGGAAATTGGAAACAGACCGAATAAATCGACAACAATGCTAGCTCACAATTTTTTTTTTTTTTTTTTTTTTTCATAGTATTATATATATAGTAATTTTTATAGTATAGTATTACCGAACCTTCTCTGACAATTTTAAGCGTATCTTTCCAGCGAACGATTCTACTCAAAAATCCCAAAAATAATTTTTTTTTTCCCAAAAAACTACCAAAATTTGGCAATACCAAAAAACCGTCAGATCCCAAATAAATCGACAATGCTAACTCACAACATTTTTGTATAGTATTATATATAATACAATACTATATATAATAGTATTTTTTTATAGTATAGTATTACCCAACCTTCTCTAACATTTTAAGCGTATCTTTTCAGCGAACGATTCTACTAAAAAATCCCAAAAATAATTTTTTTTTTCCCAAAAAACTACCAAAATTTGGCAATACTAAAAAACCGTCAGATCCCAAATAAATCGACAATAATGCTAGCTCACAACATTTTTGTATAGTATTATATATAATACAATACTATATATAATAGTATTTTTTTATAGTATAAAAAATCACAATTTTTTTTTTTTTTTTTTTTTTTTTCATAGTATTATATATATAGTAATTTTTATAGTATAGTATTACCCAACCTTCTCTAACATTTTAAGCGTATCTTTTCAGCGAGCGATACGGCAAGGAGCTCGAAGAAGAGGATCGCTGTCGTCTGGTTTATCGCGAAGGGCAAACATACGATAGTCGCGTTTCCTCGAGACGCAGCCGCCGACGGAGCTACGCATTATTTATGATCGCGGGTGTAATATATTTGCGTTTCTGTATGCGCAGCCTTCCCCCCCCCCTCCCCTCTCTCTTTCGATCGCGGCAACATGTTTGTCGTACGCGCGAATGGCCGTTTTACACACTTTACCGATCACCGCACTATGTGCTCCTTCTGTTTATGTTTATATTCTACATTTATGCACGACTGCTATGCATTTCGCGCAGCTTTCCTGTTTGTTTTACGCACACTATGCGCAGCTATATATATATATGTCCGCGCACCCATTTATATTGCTCCGCGCATTTGTGATCATGAATGATAAATACAGCACAGGCCACATAGATCCGAAAATGAACAATCCTTAGAACAATAATAATAATGAAGTCCTTATAATAAATATTAATAAGGAAGTCCTTATAGCAATAATAATAATGAAGTCCTTATAACAATAATGATAATGAAGTCCTTATAACAATAATGATAATGAAGTCCTTATAACAATAATAATAATGAAGTCCTTATAGCAATAATAATAATGAAGTCCTTATAACAATAATAATAATGAAGTCCTTATAACGAATAATAATAATGAAGTTCTTATAATAATGATAGTAATGAAGTTCTTATAACAATAATAATAATGAAGTCCTTATAATAATACTAATAATTAAGTCCTTATAACAAATACTAATAATGAAGTCCTTATAACAATAATAATAATGAAGTCCTTATAACAATAATAATAATGAAGTCCTTATAACAATAATAATAAGGAAGTTCTTATAACAATAATAATAATGAAGTCCTTATAACAAATACTAATAATGAAATCCTTATAACAATAATAATAATGAAGTTCTTATAACAATAATAATAATGAAGTTCTTATTACAATAATAATAATGAAGTTCTTATAACAATAATAATAATGAAGTTCTTATAACAATAATAATAATGAAGTTCTTATAATAAATAATAATAATGAAGTCCTTATAACAATAATAATAATAATGAAGTCTTATAATAATAAGACTTCATAATGCGCGAATGTCATTAATTTTCTTCGCTAAGCTTAACAAATCGAATCCATCAAAGTCAACATTCCGAGATTTCATCTGACGTCACTTTTAATCAATTTAAATAATGATAAATCAATTAATGCAGTGAGAAACCGATTGAAAATCATCTGACGTCACTTTTAACCAATTGACATGATTAATCGATTAAATCTATTATCAGTGGGAACTCTATTGGAAACAAAGTGGAAACTGTCGTTAAATCAATTCGTTTCAAATTAATCAGCTGACATTCCGATTTCTTTTTGGTGTCTTTTAATTAGGATTTATAATCAGTTCGAGGCAAAATGCATAATGCGGTCGCCTCTTTGCTGATTCTTGATTGGGTACTGAGAAATCGAAGCTGGTAAGATCGATGAAGCCAACGCACCGACGGACAGGATCATTTATATCGAGTATTGCAGACCTGTTCCGGAGTTCCAGGTTTAAACTCGACGCGGTTCAGCTTTGAGAGGAGAAAGTACAATGTTGCTCGAAGACAAAGGAAACCGCCTTCAGCTTTTCTTATCGACAATAAATATCCCTAAAAAACCCTTTCGGGTAAAAAATTGAGACAAGGACATTTTACGTGATTGCTATCAATGTTCCAAAAAAATTCACTGAGTAAAAAGAGTAGACCAATATACTGCCTACTGTGAACATTTTTTTGAAATAAATTGATACTGTATTGTTTTTTTTAATGTATTTATAAATTTTTTAAATGTATTGATAAGTACATGTGTAGCATTACAATATCCTTCTTTATAAGAAGAAAAAAAAAATAAAAATAAAAAAAAAATAAAAAAATAAAAAAATAGAAAAAGCAAAAAAAAAAGAAGAAAAATAAAATTAGCAAATGAATGAAAAGTTGATTATAAAAATAAATTAGACCTTAGAAAATGGCGAGTTAGCAAATAAATAAATAAATAAAAAAAGCAAAAAAAAAACAAATTGAAAAAAAAATTAAAAAAGAAGAAGAATAAAATTAGCAAATAAATGAAAAGTTGATTATAAAAATAAATTAGACCTCAGAAAATGGCAATTTAGCAAATAAATAAATAAAGCAAAAAAAAAACAAATTGAAAAAAAAAATTACAAAAGAAGACGAATAAAATTAGCAAATAAATGAAAAGTTGACTATAAAAATAAATTACTTCTCAGAAAATAGCGAATTAGCAAAATGAAGTTAACCTGACTATTTTGAATACTTATATCAAAAGTCAGCATAAAAAATATGTATATTGAGAATAAATATTGTAAAATAATATAAAGTCAACGTTATGTGAGGTAAAGTTGCACTCGTCTCGAAATTTCAACATATGTATACCGAGCTTGGGATTAGAAGGTTAAAATGCGAGTCTCGTAGATCTCGTCGTTTGTTTAGAGATCCGAGAGTCGTTGGGACGAAAGTTTCCAAGAAAACTGATGAAAATCTCGAACCAGTTGGCTGGACTCGCTGCTCGCGTTTGCGTCTGCCGCCTCATTCGCCTTCCGTTCGTCTTGGACTCTACACAGCTGTAATTCAGCGAGTGCAGCGGATCTGATCGTATCTGACCAGCGGAAAGGGCCAACTAATGCAGCGAATACTTGTCGCTTCGTTCAAACCAAATTCGTAGATCATACGAAATCGAAAAAGATTGCCAGAAAAAAAAATTCGGGGTCAGCAATATATATATATTTTTTTCAGTGGAATCGTTTTTTTTTTTTTTTTTTTTTTTTTTCTTAAGACAAAGACGAAGGTAGGTCAGGGACTGAACTCCAAGATTTCAAAGTTTAGATATTACGAAACGTGTATAATTTTTATGGTGACCCCAGAAAAGAGAAACAAAATCCAAAAAAACCAAATTCAAAGGCAAAAAAAATCGTAGCTCATATGAAATCATCAGAAAAAGTATTCGGGTGCAGCAATATTTTTTTCAACCTGGAATCACATTTTTTAAGACAAAGGAGGTGAACTCCAAGATTTCCAAAAGATATTACGAAACGTGTATAATTTTTATGGTGACCCCAGTGTCTGCCCAGGGCACCGAGGGGCGACCGATGGGACTCGGCGACGAGAAGAAGGGGGGTCGAAGGGGGGTCGAAGGGGGGGATTTTCTCGCAGGTATTTACGATGGCACTCGACCGGTGACATGGGTTTCTGGGACCAATGAATTTTAATTCCTTTCCCATCCTCCTCAGTCGGAGTCCGGCAGCAGCAGCAGCCATCTCATCCAGAAGCAGCAGCAGAATCACCAATACCAGCACAATTCTTACCAAGGGACCAGGACCCAGCGAAGGAAAAGGCATTATATACCTATACATAGGTATATGTGCAGGTATATAGGAATATAGGTGTTAAGGCATTATATACCTAAACATATACCTATGTCCCTATACATATACCTATGCCTTTATTGTTATTATGATTATGATTATTATTATTATTATTTATTTTATTCATTTTATTTTTATTTACCTATACATAGGCATTATATACCTATACACATAAATATAAATAAACCATTACAGCCATTACCATTAGGCATTAGGTATATGTATAGGTATATAATGCCTGTATAGGTATATAATATAAAAGTATAGATATAAATATATAGGTATACATAAAATGTATAGGTATATATTGCAAGGGACCAGGGCCCAGCGAAGGAAAATACATTATATACCTGTATACCTATATACCTATACATATACCTATATAGAAGGCGCCCCACTCGCTACGACAGCAGCCCCGCTGTGACACCCAGAACGATGATTTAATATTTTAAGAAAATGAGAGTCCTCTCCCACACCAACCAACCAACCCAGTGGATATGTGTTCCTGGATCAGCGGGGGTCCGAGGAAGCCATTACCCAGGCTGACCGTTTGATTCGACAGTTTTGGGAATGACCCTCAGCAGCCCTCAGCTGCTTCCGAGGATTCCACTGATTACCGAGCAGCAACATCGCTTCTGTGGTTTTCAGGATTGAAAAAAAGAAAAAAAAGTACTTTCAACCACAAACTACATTTCTGCTGTTAAGGGGTTATGCCACTGTAGAGGCCAAAAAAATAGGCTGTTTTCGGGAATTTTTTTCCAGAAAAACCGCAATGAATATCGAGATTTAAAAAACGGGTGTTTATTATACATGTCAGTGACTGTATATGGGAATTTTTTTGAAGCGATTCGTAACAAAATGGCGGTTGTGCAGCGTTTCTGCGACGACGTCTCCGTTTTTCCGAGCTCCAGGGACGGACCGATAACTCGGACAATTATGTACCGATTCACTTGAAATTTTGCACATATCTTTAGAAATACATTGTCTTCGACACTACGTAGGATTTTTTCGATATCTGCATTTTTAACAAAATGGCGCACTTTTGAAGTGAAAAGTGCAAAATTTGCCTAAAAAATCGTCACAAAATTGTTAATAACAAATGAACTAAGGCTAAACAAAAAAAAATCCTCCATAGTGTCGAAGACAATGTATTTTCAAAGATATGTGCAAAATTTCAAGTGAATCGAAACATAATTGTTCGAGTTATCAGTCCGTCCAGCTTGAAAAAAGTAGTTTTAAGACAAACGCGTTCAAAGTTTGTCGACTAAAATTCGAAAATCGAGTACTTAGAAATTTTTCCCGGCCATAATCTTCTAGGACATCATTTTTGAGGTCCCAAGGGACCTTTTGAAGCAATAAAAAAAAAATCGATTTTTCGAAAATTCTACAGTGGTATAACCCCTTAAAGCGTTTGTCGAATTCGTCGAAAAATCGGTAATTTCGCGGCGATATTTCGTCGGCGGCGCAAAACTGCGAAGGATTCACGCGGGACGAATGGCCGAACGCGGCTGCGACGGTGGATCGGGGCTCCCCCGCATTCCTCGAGGGGCCCGGAGGGGGGCCCCCCTTCTCTGCGGGGCACAGGACTCTCTGCGACAAAGGACATTCTGGTGGGGCGACTCTGTCGACGAAGAAGCCTCATCCTTCTCCCTCTCTCTTATCTCCTCTGCCTATCCTCGTCTCCTCTTCTCACTGTCTTCGTTCAACTCGTTGCCTTAAGTCGCCTCTTCGTCTGAAACGTCGCTGGACCTTCGAGAATGAGAGTCCCGGCGTTGCCGGATCTTTCGCCGTCGGCTTCGTAGCCGAGAGACTACTCTTCGGGCGATGCGAGAGAGTTGAAACACTTCGCTCTGATTCGCTGAGGAAGGAACAACATTGTCGGGTTCTGGTCAGGGCCTGATCAGGGACGGGTCATCGCTGTTTGGGACTGATCAGTGCCTGGTTTGAGTCAAATTTAACAGAATGCTCGAAATTTTCTAAGAGTCGGCGCTAGTCAGGCCCTGGTCGGGCCTGATTAGTGCCTGGCCTGGGTCAAATGGAACAGAACAGAATACTACAGATTTTTCGTTTTGGCGTTAAACTCGACCCTGATCAATGCCTGGTTTGGGTTAGATGTGATGCTATAGATATTTACAGGTTTAGAGATGGTGCTAGTCAGGCCCTGGTCAGGGCCTGGTCTGGGTCGTGTTATCTCTGTTTGGGACTGATCAGTGCCTGGTTTGGGTTGGATGTGATGCTATAGATATTTACAGGTTTACAGACGGCGCTAGTCAGGCCCTGATCAGGGCCTGGTCTGGGTCGTGTCATCCCTGTTTGGGACTGATCAGTGCCTGGTTTGGGTTGGATGTGATGTTATAGATATTTACAGGTTTAGAGATGGTGCTAGTCAGGCCCTGGTCAGACTTTAGTCATCCTTGTCCGGGCCTGACCAGTTTCCGTCTTGGGTCAAAATGTAACAGTGCAGTGAACAATACTACAGATTTTTCGTTTCGACGTTAATTGAATTTGCCCTCGCACTTATATAGTAAATTTAACTATACCAGTTTATGAATGAAAATTTCCAATACATGTACATTAAATTTTAAGTTATTTTTTCGCACTTGTATAGTACATTTTACTATACCAGTTTATGAATGAAAACTTCCAGTACATATACATTAAATTTCAAGTAATTTTTTTTCGCACTTGTGTAGTAAATTTTACTATACCAGTTTATGAATGAAAACTTCCAATACATGTACATTAAATTTCAAGAAATTTTTTTTTGCACTTGTATAGTAAATTTTACTATACCAATTTATGAATGAAATTTTCCAATACATGTACATTAAATTTCAAGTAATTTTTCCCCCCTTGCATAGTAAATTTTACTATACCAGTTTATGAATGAAAACTTCCAATACATGACCATTAAATTTCAAGTAATTTTTTTTCACACTTGTATAGTAAATTTTACTAAACCAGTTTATGAATGAAAACTTTTATAGTAAATTTTACAATACCAGTTTATGAATGAAAACTTCCAACCCATGTACATTAAATTTCAAGTAATTTTTTTTCTCAGTGTAAAATTAACGCTAGTCAGGCCCTGATCAGTGCCTGGCTTGGACCGAATTGCAACAGAATCCTACAGATTTTCTACCATCAGTCGAATCCTCGAACAAAAAATGACAAAAAATGACAAAAATCTAGAAGATTGTAATTCAATGATCACGCAGTGCAGAAACGCTTCTTTTAATGGCCACGAAGCCTAACCCTTCGAGCGGCGCGTGATGTAATTGAAACGTAACCCCATTGTTAAGGCATAATTGACTGACACCGCTCACGCAGAGAGAAGCCTCCCTCTTCTCTCTTTGTAGCAGCCTTAGCCGGACACCGTCGGTTTTGCCGCCTCGGGATCGGACCAGGACCGATCGCCCGAGCAAAAACACCAATCAGCCGACGAGTCGCGAGGCAAAAACTCGGCGCGGTAAAGCGCGAGACTAGTTTCGCAGTATAGTATAGTATAGTATAGTATAGCTATAGATTACGGTTTGACGGCCACTGCACTTCGATTCACCTGACCGACGGCCAACGCTTTTCGTTCTTTCGTTATAAAGTGCCTCTCGCTGTATAAACTCGTTCGGAACGAAAGTGGAGGGACGAAGAACGGAGACTAATATTTTAAGAGCGAATAAAATTGAATTAATTTGTAACGCAATTTGGGTTCGTTTTTTTTTGTTGGAGCTTTTTTTGTCGTTGACGGTTTATCGAAGGGCAATTATGTTGGCCAATAAGAGTCGAGCTGAAGACACTGCATATTTTCGATAATGTTGGGAGAGTCAATATAGCTAGTCAGGCCCTGATCAGGCCTGATCAGGCGACGAGACTAATATTTTATGAGCGAATAAAATTGATTTAACTTGGGATTGTTTAAAAAAAAAAAAAATTTGTTGATCAGGCCCTGATCAGGCAACGAGATTAATATTTTAAGAGCGAATAAAATTGAATTAATTTGTAACGCAATTTGGGTTCGTTTTTTTTAATTTTTTTTTTTGTTGGAGCTTTTTTTGTCGTTGACGGTTTATCGAAGGGCAATTAGGTTGGCCAATGAGAGTCGAGCTGAAGACATTGCATATTTTTAATAACGTTGGGAGAGTCAATATGACTAGTCAGGCCTTGATCAGGCCTGATCAGGCAACGAGACTAATATTTTAAGAGCGAATAAAATTGAATTAATTTGTAACGCAATTTGGGTTCGTTTTAACAATTTTTTTCCGTTGATCAGGCCCTGATCAGGCAACGAGACTAATAGTTTAAGGCAACGAGACTAATAGTTTAAGAGCGAATAAAATTGAATTAATTTGAAACGCTATTTGGGTTCGTTTTAACAATTTTTTTTTGTTGATCAGGCCCTGATCAGGCAACGAGACTAATATTTTAAGAGCGAATAAAATTGAATTAATTTGTAACGCAATTTGGGTTCGTTTTTTAAATTCTTTTTGTTGATCAGGCCCTGATCAGGCAACGAGATTAATATTTTAAGAGCGAATAAAATTGAATTAATTTGTAACGCAATTTGGGTTCGTTTTTTTAAATTTTTTTTTGTTGGAGCTTTTTTGTCGTTGACGGTTTATCGAAGGGCAATTATGTTGGCCAATGAGAGTCGAGCTGAAGACACTGCATATTTCCAATAACGCTGCGAGTGTCAATATGAGTTACATGCCAAATGCATTTTAATTTTTTTTTTTTTTTTTCATTTTTTATCAGTGTAAGTCAATATGTAAAGTCAACGATAAGCGGCATTTAACTATCGTCGATGGATCAATCCGCTGCCGCTGCTGCCTATCGACGACGTAAAATATTGGTTTAGCATTGATAAATATGTTCAAGCTCCCGGGACAAAGCGGCCATTTTTTTTTTTTTTTCGTCAGTGTTAATTCGGACGGCGAGGAAGAATGTCCATCTCTGGGCTTTTTATTACGAATATTGTTGGGTGTGAATTGTGACGAGGTTCATTTTTGTGATGAGAAAATTCGGTGGACTATTCACTGGTTGCCTACAATCTTTCTCACGTTTATATTTCTCGAAGGTATAGTTCCTTGCATTTTTTTTTGCCTGAAAAAGCGAATTTTTTTCGAGGTTTTTGGCCTGAAAAAGCAAATTTTTTTTCGAGGTTTTTTAACGAATTTTTTTTTTTTTTTCGATTTAACGTAGTTTTAAAAGCTTATCCGATGGGAAATTTTCCGCTGATTCCAAAAATGACAATTATTTGCCCGATAAGTAAAAAATTCGTAGAGAAAAATGCGAAAAACGATTTTTTACTTTTTTCGATTTTTGGGGCTTCACTAAAATCGATTTAACTTTTTTTTGGATCGATGGATTCAGGATTTTCTTTTTGCATTCGAAAGAAGACTCTTCAACGAAGAGAATGCAATTAGGCGGAACGCGATATCTCGATTTTTTCATTTTTTGCAGAATTTCAAAGTTGACCCTCAAAAATCGCAAATTTTTAGAAGGAGTACCCCTTCAATTTTTCGCGAAAAAAAGAGTTTTCGATTTCGCAAAGTTTCAAAACTGTATCCTGTGGAAAATTTTCCGCTGATTCCAAAAATCCTGGACATTTGCCTAAAATATAAAAAATTCTATAAAAAAACACCCAAAAAATCTATTATTTTTTGCAATTTTTTTTCTGAGGATTCGTAGGCATTGGAAATACTCTATAACTTAAAATTGAAATAAAATAAAATTAAATAAAAATAATTCGGCCACTTGCCCGAAAAATAAAAAATTCCATAAAAAAAATAAGAAAATCGATTATTTTCCTGAAATAAAATAAAACGATTATTTTCCTGAATAAAAATAAAATTAAATTTAATAAAAATAATTCGGCCACTTGCCCGAAAAATTAAAAATTCTATTAAAAAAACCCCCAAAAAAATCGATTATTTTTGCAATTTTTTTTTCTAAGGATTCGTAGGCATTAAAAATACTCTGTATCTTAAAATTACGCTGTCCATGAAAATTCCATTAAATAAAACACAAAAATTGATTATTTTTCGCAATTTTTTTTTTTTTTTTTTTTTTTTTTAATGATCCATAGGCATTAAAAATACTCTGTAACTTAAAATTACGTTGTTCAGATGAGCGCAGCTAAGTTTTCCGTCGCGACGAACAGCGGAGATTCAATTTTTCACGAAAAAAAAAAAAATTGATTTCGCAAAGTTTCAAAACCCTATCTTATGGCAAATTTTCCGCTGATTCCAAAAATCCCGACTATTCGCCCGAAAAATTAAAAAGTCAATGAAAAAAATCCAAAAATCTATATCTATATTTTTTTTTGAGTACTCATAAGCATTAAAAATACTCTGTAACTTAAAATTACGTTGTTCAGATGAGCGCAGCTAAGTTTTCCGTCGCGACGACCAGCGGAGATTCTGTCACCGGCATGCGGAACGCAGAAGCTCTCAAAGAGCGGGGAAAGCTATTCGCATCAATGTCAGAAGTAGTTTCCGACATACCCGACGGTGCTAAGCTCCTCGTCGGCGGCTTCGGCCATTGTGGGGTCCCGGAAAACCTTCTAAAATCAATTGTGACGCGAGGATGCAAAAACCTAACCATCGTTGCCAACAACACTGGTCTAAAAGAGTTCGGAATAGGGTTGCTGATAAAAGAGCGAAGAGTCAAACGAATCATCGCATCTTACATCGCAGAAAATGCGGAATGCCAAAGACAATACATGAGCGGCGAATTGGAAGTGGAACTGACGCCTCAGGTGACTTAAGGGGTTATACCACTGTAGAATTTTCGAAAAATCGATTTTTTTTATTGCTTCAAAAGGTCCCTTGGGGCCTCAAAAATGATGTCCCAAAAGATTATGGCCGGGAAAAATTTCTAAGTACGCGATTTTCGAATTTTAGTCGACAAACTTTAAACGCGTTTATCTCAAAACTACTTTTTTCAAGATGGACGGACCGATAACTCGAACAATTATGTTCCGATTCACTTGAAATTTTGCACATATCTTTAAAAATACATTGTCTTCGACACTACCTAGGATTTTTTTTTGTTTAGCCTTAGTTCATTTGTTATCAACAATTTTGGGACGATTTTTTAGGCAAATTTTGCACTTTTCACTTCAACAGTGCGCCATTTTGTTAAAAATGCAAATATCAAAAAAATCCTACGTAGTGTCGAAGACAATGTATTTCTAAAGATATGTGCAAAATTTCAAGTGAATCGGAACATAATTGTCCGAGTTATCGGTCCATCCGTGGAGCTCGGAAAAACGGAGACGTCGTCGCAGAAACGCTGCACAACCGCCATTTTGTTACGAATCGCTTCAAAAAAATTCCCATATACAGTCACTGACATGTATAATAAACACCCATTTTTTAAATCTCGATATTCATTGCAGTTTTTCCGGAAAAAATTCCCGAAAACAGCCCATTTTTATCGGCCTCTACAGTGGCATAACCCCTTAATTTGTCCGGAGCCTCGTAAAGAACCAAAGCCATGTTGGCGATATTGCAGAATGAATTATAGATTAAAATATAATCGTAAACAACGACGGTTCGTTAAGGGGTTATACCACTGTAGAATTTTCGAAAAATCGATTTTCTTTTCTTGCTTCAAAAGGTCCCTTGGGACCTCAAAAATGATGTCCCAAAAGATTATGGCCGGGAAAAATTTCTAAGTACGCGATTTTCGAATTTTAGTCGACAAACTTTAAACGCGTTTATCTCAAAACTACTTTTTTCAAGATGGCCGGAACGATAACTCGAACAATTATGTTCCGATTCACTTTAAATTTTGCACATATCTTTAAAAATACATTGTCTTCGACACTACGTAGGATTTTTTTTTGTTTAGCCTTAGTTCATTTGTTATTAACAATTTTGTGACGATTTTCTAGGCAAATTTTGCACTTTTCACTTCAAGAGTGCGCCATTTTGTTAAAAATCCAAATATCGAAAAAATCCTTTGTAGTGTCGAAGACAATATATTTCTAAAGATATGTGCAAAATTTCAAGTGAATCGGTACATAATTGTCCGAGTTATCGGTCCATCCCTGAAGCTCGGAAAAACGGAGACGTCGTCGCAGAAACGCTGCACAACCGCCATTTTGTTACGAATCGCTTCAAAAAAATTCCCATATACAGTCACTGACATGTATAATAAACCCCCGTTTTTTAAATCTCGATATTCATTGCAGTTTTTCCGGAAAAAATTCCCGAAAACAGCCTATTTTTATCGGCCTCTACAGTGGCATAACCCCTTAATTTGTCCGGAGCCTCGTAAAGAACCAAAGCCATGTTGGCGATATTGCAGAATGAATTATAGATTAAAATATAATCGTAAACAACGACGGTTCGTTAAGGGGTTATACCACTGTAGAATTTTCGAAAAATCGATTTTCTTTTCTTGCTTCAAAAGGTCCCTTGGGACCTCAAAAATGATGTCCCAAAAGATTATGGCCGGGAAAAATTTCTAAGTACTCGATTTTCGAATTTTGGTCGACAAACTTTAAACGCGTTTATCTCAAAACTACTTTTTTCAAGCTGGAAGGACCGATAACTCGAACAATTATGTTCCGATTCACTTGAAATTTTGCACATATCTTTAAAAATACATTGTCTTCGACACTACGTAGGATTTTTTTTTGTTTAGCCTTAGTTCATTTGTTATCAACAATTTTGTGACGATTTTTTAGGCAAATTTTGCACTTTTCACTTCAAAAGTGCGCCATTTTGTTAAAAATCCAAATATCGAAAAAATCCTACGTAGTGTCAAAGACAATGTATTTCTAAAGATATGTGCAAAATTTCAAGTGAATCGGAACATAATTGTTCGAGTTATCGGTCCGTCCCTGAAGCTCGGAAAAACGGAGACGTCGTCGCAGAAACGCTGCACATCCGCCATTTTGTTACGAATCGCTTCAAAAAAATTCCCATATACAGTCACTGACATGTATAATAAACCCCCGTTTTTTAAATCTCGATATTCATTGCAGTTTTTCCGGAAAAAATTCCCGAAGACAGCCTATTTTTTGGGCCTCTACAGTTGCATAACCCCTTAATTTATTCCTCGCATAAATTTCCCACAATCTATGAAATTCTAATGTGGTTCGAATCTGTAATACAGGGCACCTTGGCGGAAAAAATTCGAGCAGGCGGTGCAGGAATCCCAGCTTTTTATACACCAACAGGTTTTGGTACTATTATCCAAGAAGGCAAAGTAGTGCTTCGCTATGACAAAGTTGGCAACCCTGAAATCTTCGGCGAGCCAAAAAGCTGTCATCAATTCGATGGAAAAAATTACATGTTGGAAAAAGCCATAACAGGTGACTTTGCTTTGGTGAAAGCTTGGAAAGCTGACAAAGCTGGAAACCTGATCTTCCGAAAATCAGCAAGAAACTTCAATCCAATAATGTGCAAAGCTGCCAAAGTGACGATCGTCGAAGCTGAAGAAATCCTGGAAATAGGTCAATTGGATCCTGACAACGTTCATCTTCCAGGAATCTACGTCGATCGGATAGTTCAAGGTCACGATTACGATCGGAGAATAATGGTTAGGAATCGTCGTCAAGATCATTTAATAATTTAACTAAAGATCGTGTTATCATTTCATTAATAGTCGACTAATACAATTGAACGATCGTTTGATAATTTAAGGCAGTAGTCTGCTTTAGAAGCCGAAAAAAAAGCGTTTTTTCAGCAATTTTTTTTAAAGGGAAGGAAATGATTGGGGTAAACGAAATTTTCAGAACATAGAGTATTATATTTAAGCTTCAAAAAACAATTTTTATTATTAAAAAATATTGAAATTTTCCAAAGTTGTGAGGATTTTTCTGGAGCGCCTGGAGTCTGCACTTGTAAATCGGTGCCGGTGATAGCAAAAAGAATATATGTCCGATCGAAAAAAATCAAAGTGATCTAGCTTCAGTATTAAATTATCTTCTATTTGAACTAAAAAAATACCGAAGTAGTTATAAAATTCAAATTTTTTTTCGAAGTTTGAAAAAAAAAAAAAAAAAAAAAAAAAAAAAAAAAATTCACTAAGTTGCAAAACAAGTAGTTTAAATAATACTTTTGTCCAACTTTTTTAGTTCAAATAGAAGATAATTTAATACTGAAGCTAGATCACTTTGATTTTTTTCGATCGGACATATATTCTTTTTGCTATCACCGGCACCGTTTTACAAGTGCAGACTCCAGGCGCTCCAGAAAAATCCTTACAACTTTGGAAAATTTCAATATTTTTTAATAATAAAAATTGTTTTTTAAAGCTTTAATATAATACTCTATGGTCTGAAAATTTCGTTTACCCCAATCATTTCCTTCCCTTTAAAAAAAATTGCTGAAAAAACGCTTTTTTTTCGGCTTCTAAAGCAGACTACTGCCTTAATTAATAATCGACTAATATAATTGAACGATCGTTTGATAATTTAATTTAATGATCTATTAATCTTGACCTACATTACAGCCTCATCCCTTATCAAAAGCAGCGATCAGTGATGCGGTTGGAAGGGACAGAATCGCTCGTAGAGCAGTACTTGAATTTCAAAATGGAATGTATGGTAAGTTGAAGTTCGCCAAAACATGTTGACCTTGTTATTTAACCCTTTAACCTTGACAGTTAATATGGGAATCGGTATCCCAACCAAGGCAGCCGAATTCATCCCGAAAAACATGACCGTAACCCTACATTCGGAAAACGGTATCCTCGGCTTTGGTCCAGCTCCGCCACCGGACCAATGTGACCCTGACGTCATCAACCCTGGAAAATATCCCATCAGCCTTATGCCTGGTGCATCGATCACTGCAAGTGACGAAAGTTTTGCCATGATCAGAGGGTAAATATCTCAGATTCCATAAATAAAAATTCCTCAATTGGGATTTTCTGTTTAAATTTAGGGATTTGTAAAAATTCCTAAATTGGTAAATGGCCCGAGTTGAAATTTGGGATTTGGGTTTAAATTTAGGGATTTGTAAAAATTTCTAAATTGGTAAATGGCCCGAGTTAAAATTTGGGATTTGGGTTTAAATTTAGGGTTTTGTAAAAATTTCTAAATTGGTAAATGGCCCGAGTTAAAATTTGGGATTTGGGTTTAAATTTAGGGTTTTGTAAAAATTCCTAAATTGGTAAATGGCCTGAGTTAAAATTTGGGATTTGGGTTTAAACTTAAGAATTTTTACAGAGGTCATTGTTAATTTACAGAGGTCACCTTGACATCGCCATGTTGGGAGCTATGCAAGTGTCCCAAAAAGGAGATCTGGCCAACTGGATAATTCCCGGAGCAAAACCGATGGGCATGGGCGGTGCAATGGATCTGGTCTCCGCCAGGGAAACCAAAGTGATCGTCACCATGCAACATACAGCGGAAGATGGAAGCCCTAAGATCGTTCCAAGCTGCACGATACCATTAACAGGTGCTGTCATTCAATCAGCACTATTATCAGACCGATAGGCTGTAATAATAATAATAATAATAATAATAATAATAATAATAATAATAGTCTATAATACAATATTATAATATAAAGGTCTTATAATAGGGCCTATAGGTTTATAGGTCTTATAATAAAACATATAGGGCCCTATTACAAAACCTATAGACCCGATTATAAGACCTATATAGGTCTTATAATAGGGCCGAGTAGGAAGTCTGTGGCGTTACATACAGTTCAAATTAGGCCCTGGTCAGTCCCAGCCTGGCCAAAACAGCCCTGGACAGGGCCTGATCAGAACCGGATTGAAAGCTACATAATTAAAAAATACAAACTTACGTTTGTAGCTTTACATCTGACCGAAATCAGGCCCTGGTCAGGCCCTGGCATGGCTAATAAGGCCTTGGATAGGGCCTGATCAGGGCCGGATTTGACGCTACAGATTTTATACTTGGATATTTACATTTTAATAATACATAAAAATCTGTCTCCAGGTCTCGAATGCGTCGATATGATAATCACCGAGCTCGCAGTCTTCGAAGTGAACAAAGGAAAAGGCCTAAAGCTGATAGAAATGGCGCCGGACGTCTCAGTCGCGCAAATCGTAAGCTCGACGGGCTGCGAATTCTCCATCTCCGAGGATCTAAAAGTAATGGGACAGATACCCATTGACGACTAAAGTTAGGCAAATATTTTTGCGACGCGGCCAATTAGAGGGCCATTTATTTGTTCATTCTGTAATTATCCTGGCTAATTAAATTAGATGAATAAAAAAACTGAGAATGGAGCCCGAGTTAAAATTTAGACCCTCTTCAAAACCTAAATGTCGTAGTCCCGCAAGGTTTTTTGACCCTCCTTTGAACCTCCAAAAGTGGCAGATATTACCCAATTGGAGTAAACGGAGACTACTGCGGGACTGAAATTTTTTGCTTGAACCTCCTTTGAACCTCCAATTAGGTTGTACAGAGTGAGATGAGGTTCCTAGACTCTTCTATAAACCTCCAAAAGTGGCATATTTTACCCATTTTTATTCAACGAAGGGTATTTGAACCCGAGTTAAAATTTAGACCCTCTTCAAAACCTAAATGTCGTAGTCCCGCAATGTTCTTGACCCTCCTTTGAACCTCCGAAAGTGGCAGATATTACCCAATTGGAGTAAACGGAGACTACTGCGGGACTGAAATTTTTAGCTTGAACCTCCTTTGAACCTCCAATTAGGTTGTACAGAGTGAGCTAAGGTTCCTAGACTCTTTTATAAACCTACAAAAGTGGCATATTTTACCCATTTTGATTCAACGAAGGGTATTTGAAGGGTTTAAATTTCACTTCGGTTTAGGTATCTCGAACGGTCAGGCAAACGTCGTCGTCGACGACGGCGACGGCGACGACGGGGTTGAGAATGGCGCGGGAGATGGCAAAGCTGCGGCGGCGGTCGAGGGTTGGATGAGGGGCTTAATTAATAACCCCGGTAATTGGACTCCGTTCGATCTAAGATAGCCTCCCATTGCCCGCGACCGACGGCGCCTTCGATGCGTGTGTGTATCCGATTCTCGAATCTATCTGCACAAACACACACACCCATTTACAACCTATATATATAGCTATACAGAAGCGAGTTTCGAGAAGAGAGACGGATAGTTGATTCGCCCAAAGTCCCAAAGCTATCCGAACTCGGATCGATTTGTCGATAACAATTCGAGAATCCTATTAAATTTTGAATCATAGCGAAGTGAGTCCTCAACATGAACTGTTAACCAAAATGATGGCCAAAATATACCACAGTTATCAGTTGACACATCATTTATCAAAAAAATGATGATTGGATGAGTGGACAAAATTTTTTTAAAAAGTCCCTTTTGCTTCCCTTTTTCCTTATAACACCATAAAAAGTGTTACTGCTAACACTGTAATAAAGTGTCGTCGGTAACACAGGAAAAATTAAACGCAACGGCTGGTGTTAATCATAACACCGTAAAAAGTGTTACTATTAACACTGTAACAATGTTTCATCAGTAACACAGAAAAAAATTAACGTAACGGCTGGTGTTAATTGTAACACCGTAAAAAGTGTTACTATTAACACTGTAATAATGTTTCGTCAGTAACACAGAAAAAACTTAACGTAACGGCTGGTGTTACTTATAACACCGTAAAAAGTGTTACTATTAACACTGTAATAATGTTTCGTCGGTAACACACAAAAAATTTAACGTAACGGCTGGTGTTACTTATAACACCGTAAAAAAGTGTTACTATTAACACTGTAATAATGTTTCGTCGGTAACACAGGAAAAATTTAACGTAACGGCTGGTGTTAATTACAACACCGTAAAGAGTGTTACTATTAACACTGTAATAATGTTTCGTCGGTATCACAGAAAAAAATTAACGTAACGGCTGGTGTTACTTATAACACCGTAAAAAGTGTTACTATTAACACTGTAATAATGTTTCGTCGGTTACACAGGACAAATTTATCGAAACGGCTGGTGTTAATTGTAACACCGTAAAAAGTGTTACTATTAACACTGTAATAAGTAACACTAGGAAAAACGTCCAGCAGCGTTTGACACAGTAAATTTTTAACAGTGTACGATGCGCGCATCGTTATATCGCGCTGGGGCATTTTGATCTCGGTTGTATTGTGGCAAACGAGTCCGCGCGAGCCAAAACCCGACCAGCGCATAGTTTATACGGGGCAAACAGTGTGTGGACGTGATTTAATTGAAACCCGAGGCCTACGCGACCCTCACGTCTTCAACGTGACTCAGTGACGGGCGAAAGACCGTAGAGCGAAAGTCTCTCAGAGTCCATCGGAATCGTTCTCGAAGACGAAAGAGAGAAAGAGACGGCGAAGGTCCATTGACTTGCCGAGTGACGTAAGCAATTAGCGCGCTGTTTTGTTTGCACCGTTGCGCTGGGTTTAAAGTTGTTTGAGTTCGAGTGCAACGCTTAGGCTCTTAAGGCGCGACTCTCATCTTCCGTCTTCGTCCCTTTTCCGCCTTCCATCTCCGTTCATTTACTTCGAGGCCCTTGTCCCTTGGTTTACCCTTCGGCACAGTCACCTCTTATTCTTCAGTTCTTCAGTTATCTCGAGATTTGGTCCAAGCTAGGCACTGATCAGGCCCGGACTGGGATAATACAACCCTAGCCAGGGCCTAACCAGCGGTTCATTTTTTTTACCAGAAATTCAGCCATAATTTAGCTATTACCAGAATCATTCAAATGTATTCTGTTACATTCAAACCAAGCCAGGAACTGATCAGGCCCTAACTAGGACGACACCATCCTGTCCAGGGCCTGAACAGCACCACAATTTTTTCTACCAGTGACTCAGCCATAATTTAGCATTTATAATTTACCAAAATCATTCAAATGTTACATTCAAACCAAGCCAGAGACTGATCAGGCCCTAACTAGTTCCACACAACCCTGTCCAAGGCCTGGACAGCACCACACATTTTTCTACCATAAATTCAGCCATAATTTAGCAATTACCAGAATCATTCAAACTATGCCAATAACTGATGAGGCTCCTACTAAGATCCTGGCCAGGGCCTGACCAGCACCACACATTTTTCTACCAGAAATTCAGCCATTTTTTTTTTTTTTTTTTTTTTTTTTTCATTTTATTTAGCATTTGTAAATTACCAGAATCATTCAAATGTTACATTCAAACCAAGCCAGGAACTGATCACGCCCGTACTCAGGTCCTGGCCAGGGCCTGACCAGCTCCGTAATTTTTCCTACCAGTATTTCATCCATAATGAAGCAATTCCAAAAATCATTATTCAAATATTTCAACAAAATAGCGACCGACAAACAAATTCAGCCATAATTTAACAATTACCAGAACCAATCCAGGAACTGATCAGGCCCGTACTACGATCCTGGCCAGGGCCTGACCAGCACTGTAATTTTTTTTACCAGAAATTCAGCCATAATGTAGCAATTACAAAAATCATTATTCAAATATTACAACAAAATTGCGACCGACAAACATGGCTAAGGCCCGGATAGGCTTTTTCTCGGCGGTCCCTTTGAGTGGACGAAGAAAGGAGGAAGAATGGTGGAGAAGGGAACCCGGCGTGGCTCGGTTCGAGACAAATCTGTAGTATTCTGTTACATTCAAACCAATCCAGGAACTGATCCGACCCGTACTAAAGTCCTGGCCAGGGCCTGACCAGCACCATAATTTGTTCTGCCAGAAATTCAGCCATAATTTAGCAATTAAGCCAGGAACTGATCAGGCCCGGACTAGGATGACACAACCCTGTCCAGGGCCTGACCAACACTGTAATTTTTTCAACCAGTATTTCATCCATAATGTAGCAATTACAAAAATCATTATTCAAATATTTCAACAAAATTGCGACCGACAAACATGGCTAAGGCCCGGATAGGCTTTTTCACGGCGGTCCCTTTGAGTGGACGAAGAAAGGAGGAAGAATGGTGAAGAAGGGAACCCGGCGTGGCTCGGTTCGAGACACGCTCCTCGGGCGAGGTGTGACTTTCTTCCATGTTTCCGAGAAGAAGTTTGCAGACTAAACAGGGTTCGAGTCTTAAACGGGCTGTCCCGACGTCCTGGCCGACAACTTCCTGAGATAAGCCGCCTCGATAGAGGCGTAAGCCCTCTTTCCTTCGCTCATTCTGTCCTTCTCTCCTCTCTCTCTCCTCTTTCTCTTTCTCCTCTTTCTCTCCTCTCTCTCTCTCCTCTTTCTGTACTTCGTCGCTGCTTCGTTCGTACGAAGCCTTCGAGTCTCCTCCTTCCTTCCTCCCCCCTCCCCCCTCCCTCCCCCCTCCCTCCCCTCCTCTTCCCTTCCTCCTTATTCCACTATCTTATCTACTACAAACAAGAATTACGTTTGCACCGTAATCTCGGCGAGTCGCGATTTATTATCCGAAGTAGCTTCGTCTTGGTTCCCCTTCTTCTGTTCTAACGTTGTTGTAATTTCAAGGTCTTGAAATTTAGTTGAATTTTATTTTGAGGATGTTTGGAAAAATTGTTTGGATTTAATTTTAGGATATTTTGGAAAAATTGTTTGGCTTTAATTTTAGGACATTTTGGGAACATTGTTTGGATTTAATTTTAAGATGTTTTGAGAAAATTGTTTGGATTTAATTTTGAGACATTTTGGGAAAATTGTTTGGATTTAAGTTTGAGACATTTTGGAAAAATTATTTGGATTTTATTTCAAGAAATTTTAGGGACATTATTTGGATTTAATTTTAAGACATTTTGGAAAAATTATTTGTATTTAATTTTGATAAATTTTGGAAGAATTATTTTGATTAAATTTTGAGGAATTTTGGGAAAATTATTTGGATTTAATTTTAAGAAATTTTGGAAAAATTATTTGTATTCAATTTTGAGAAATTTTGGAAGAATTATTTTGATTTAATTTTAAGACATTTTGGGAACATTATTTGGATTAAATTTTGAGACATTTTGGAAAAATCGTTTGGATTTAATTTTAAGAAATTTCGGGAAAATTATTTGCATTAAATTTCAAGAAATGTTGGGAACATTATTTGGATGTAATTTTTAGCCATTTTGAAAAAATTATTTGGATTAAATTTCAACAAATTTTGGGAAAATTATTTGGATTTAATCTTAAGACATTTTGGAAAAATTATTTGGATTTAATTTTAAGATATTTTGGGAACATTATTTGGATTTAATTTCAAGAAATTTTGGGAACATTATTTGAATCAAATTTCAAGAAATGTTGGAAAAATCATTTGAATCAAATTTCAAGAAATTTTGGAAACATCATTTGAATCAAATTTCAAGAAATGTTGAAAAAATCATTTGAATCAAATTTCATGAAATTTTGGAAAAATTCATTGGATTAAAAAACAATACAAAAATACAAAATAAAAATACAGAAACGGAATAATAATAATAATAATAATAACCAAGGGTTGAACCGGAAGTGGCACTGCGTAAAGCCGAACAAAAGAGCTGCCGGCTCTTCTCCCGCGTTATGGTGTCTGCGGGGCTATAGTATTTAATACATTATTCGTATTACCAATAGGCCATCGACCGAAGTCCTTCAGCCTTATTATTATTATTTTTCCAAAATTTCAAGAAATTTTGAAAAAAATCTTTGCATTAAAAAAAATTACAAAAACACAAAATAAAAATACAGAAACGGAATAATAATAATAATAATAATAATAATAATAATAATAATAATAACCAAGGGGTGAGCCGGAAGTAGCACCGCGCCTTATTATTATTATTTTTCCAAAATGTCAAGAAATTTTTGAAAAATTCTTTGCATTAAAAAAAAAAATACAAAAATACAAAATAAAAATACAGAGACGGAATAATAATAATAATAATAATAATAACCAAGGGGTGAACCGGAAGTAGCACCGCGCCTTATTATTATTATTTTTCCAAAATGTCAAGAAATTTTGAAAAAAATCTTTGCATTAAAAAAAATTACAAAAACACAAAATAAAAATACAGAAACGGAATAATAATAATAATAATAATAATAATAATAATAACCAAGGGGTGAACCGGAAGTAGCACCGCGCCTTATTATTATTATTTTTCCAAAATGTCAAGAAATTTTTGAAAAATTCTTTGCATTAAAAAACAATACAAAAATACAAAACAAAAATACAGAAACGGAATAATAATAATAATAATAATAATAATAACCAAGGGTTGAACCGGAAGTGGCACCGCGTAAAGCCGAACAAAAGAGCTGTCGGCTCTTCTCCAGCGTTATGGTGTCTGCGGGGCTATCGCGGCGTGATATCGTCGTCGAGTGTCACACACACAAAAAAAAAAGTCCATGGAAACAAAGAAGAAAAAAGGCAGAGAGTACGAATGGCGAAAAAAGAAGTGCGTTGCGTTGCGCCACAAGTGCCGTATGAATAATAATAAAAAAAAAAGAAAAAAAAAAAAAGTGTCGCGCGTTTCGCGGTTATAGTCCGATAGATCCGAAAAATGAAGCCGGGCCGGAGCACCGTTGGTAATCGTAGGTGGAAAACGAGCTTCGCGGCGCTTCGCGCGATTCTCCCATTCCGCCAGGATTTTCCGGCGCGGACCACAAAGGGCGAGAGTGAGTTGAAACGCGATTCGCGCCAGGCGACACAGAGAAAAAAAGTACAAAGAAATTTCGGCGAATCCATTTTTTTCGTCACCCGTTTCGTTTTTTTTTTTTTTTTTTTTCGGAATTTTGGGAACCCCTTAACGTACTTGTTAAGACGACTCTTGAGTAGAAAACCTGGCCAGGGCCTGATCAGGGCCTGTTTCGGGCCGTATTAACCTGGTCAGGCCCTGACCAGGATTTTTTTCGCCACCCGTTTCGTTTTTTTTCCAGAATTTTGGGAACCCTTTAACGTCCTCTTCAAGACGAGTCTTGAGTAGAAAACCTGACAAGGGCCTAGTCAGGGCCGTAATAGCCTGGCCAGGGCCTGATCAGGCGATGACCGGAATTTTTTTCGCCACCTGTTTCGTTTTTTTTTTCCCGGAATTTCGGGAACCCTTCAACGTCTTTGTTAAGTCGTCTGTCGAGTAAAACACCTGGCCAGGGCCTGGGCAGGGCTGTATTGGACTGGTCAGGGCCTGGCCAGGGCCTCATTTTGGTTCCCTTAACGTCCGGAATAAGATGTCTCACGAGTAAAAAATCTGTAGCGTTGCATCCGGCCTAGGTTAGGGCCTAGATTAGGGCCTGACCAGGGCCTAAATCAGGGCCTGACCAGATTCTGATTTTGGGCCTCTTAACGTCCGGAACTAGACGCGTAAAAAATCGCTAGCGTTGCATCCGGCCCTAACCAGGGCATAGATCAGGGTATGACCAGGACCTAGATCAGAACCTGGCCAAGTCCTAGATCAGAACCTGACCAGGGCCTGATTTTGGGTCCCTTCACGTCCGGAATAAAACGCCTCCCGAGTAAAAAATCTGTAGATTTGCATCTGGCTCTGATCAGGGCCTAGATCAGGGCCTGACCAGGGCCTAGATCAGAACCTGGCCAGCCCCCAGATCAGAACCTGACCAGGGCCTGATTTCGATCGCAAATAACGCCACAGTACTTTCTATCCGAACTGACGTCGTTGAACACGAAAATGGAATGATATATATCGACACGAATGGCCAACATGTGCGCAAAACGATATCGAAATGAGCACGTATATACGACGGTTATGTACCGACGACCGCAGAGGGTATATATACAGGACGATTGGCGCCTCGAGGCGCGCGCGCCCGATCGATTTCGATCGTGATGGGTCGAAGGGCCGATCGTGAGCTCGTCTCTTAAGAGTGGGAAGAGCTCGAAAAAAAAAAAAAGAAAAAAAAAAAAAAAATGGCGGGAGTTGAGAGCGAAGCACTGAGAGGCTGTGTTATTTGTTCCCTTTCCAAGTTCGCGCCCTCCGGGTTGGCCTTTTTTTTTTTTTTTTTTTTTTTTTTTTTTTTTTTTTTTTTTTTCCTGGCCAGTTAGAATCTCGAATACCAAATATATACCAACGCAACGAATATTTTTCGACTTGTGTTGGTGAAGCCTTTCAATGTCGGTGCAATATTGTCGGCGCGTGTTGCATCGTCCGCTTCGACACGATCGCCAGATTATAGCTACACCCACGCCGCCACGAGAGATAATATAGATAGTAATTGTAGGGTGTTGCGCCGGCGAAATCGGCTCGACAGATCGATCGAAAGTCTCTTTCGCCAGAAGAGACCGCTGAGAGACGAAGACGAAGACGAATAAGACAGGGAAGGCGAGGAGAGAGAGAGGGAAAGTGATGCCTTAAGGGGGGAAATACATTGAAATGGTCGAAGACGACAAATTTCGGGATTTTTTTTCCAACAAAAATAGTCCATCGATCGTTTTCAAATTTTTAGCGTATTTTATAGTCCATTATAGGGTATGAAAAATATTTTTCTTGTAATCGATAATAATTGTTTTTTTTTTCAAGAAAACTACTCCGTCGATCGTTTTGTAATTTTTAGGGTATTTTATAGTCCATTATAGGGTATGACAAATATTTTTTTGTAATCGATAATAATTGTATTTTTTTATTTTTTTATCTAAACGAAAATTTCGGAATGCAAAATGAAAAGAGAGAGAGAGAGAGGGAAAATGATGTCTTAAGGGGGGAAATACGTTGAAATGGTCGAAGCTGACAAATTTCTAATTTTTTTTTTTTTTTTCACCCAAACCATTTCGTCGATCGTTTGGAAATTTTTAGGGTATTTATAGTCCATTATAGGGTATGACAAATATTTTTTTGCGATCGATAATAATTGTATTTCTTTTATTTTTTTATCTGAAACGAAAATTTCGGAAAGTATTTTATAGTCCATTATAGGGTATGAAAAAAATATTTTTTTTTGTAATCGATAATAATTGTTTATCAGTGGACTGCGTCCAATTGACGCTGAGCGATTTTTCTCCGAGATGTCAAACAGGGAACAGTATTTTTTTTATCCGTCGATCGTTTTGAAATTTTTATCGTATTTTATAGTCTATTATATGGTATGAAAAATATTTTTTTGTAGTCGATAATAATTTTTTATAAGTAGAAGCAGCCAATTGACGCCTACCAAATTTTCTCCGCGATGTCAAACAGGGAACAGTATTTTTTTTTTTATCTGGAACGAAAATTTCAAGAATCATAAAAAATTACATAAAAAATTCCAAAATGATTGATTAAAGTAGTTTCGTCGATTAAAAAATTCCGAAAAATTTGTCATAGTTTCTATGTATATTTCCCCCCCCCCCCTTTAAGAATCATATCTATCGGAGGGGACATATATATATTTTTTTTATCTGAAACAAAAATTTCAAAAACCATAAAAAAAGTAAAAAAAATTGATCGAAGTACTTTCATCAGAATAAAAAATTCCAAAAAATTTGTCACAGTTCCTATGTCCATTTCCCCCCCTTAAGAATCATAACTATCAGAGGGGACATATTTTTTTTGTAATCTGAAACAAAAATTTCAAAAACCACAAAAAAATGTCAAAAAAATTACTCAAAGTACTTTCATCAGAAAAAAAATTCCCAAAAAATTTGTCATCACTCCTATGTCCATTTCCCCCCCTTAAGAGTCATGACTATCGGAGGGGACAAAGAGAGGAGGTGGAAAGAGAGAAAGAAAAGATGGAGATAATGATGCGCCCGGGTTGAAATCGTTCTCACATTATTTTCTCGCGTGGGGCTCGACGAATGCCTAGAGAGGGGGACTGGAAGGGGGAGGGGGGGGGGAGGGGAGGGGGGAGGGGGGCTTCGATCGTGGATTATATACCCCGTGGCGCCCCCGCCCCCTCCTGAGTGGAATCGGAACGGAATTTCGCGTGCGGGCCGAGTCAGGGAACACACCTCTTCGCTATCCTGGCCGCCATATTGAAAATTACCGAAGGAATTCCGGAGTCGGTACCACGTGACCTGGATCTCGTCGGACGTTCGACGTCCGATCTCTTCTTTCGGCTTTGGCTACGGATTCGTTTCGCGTTTGGTCAACAGCCATTTTTTTTTTACGTTGAAAGCGATTTTTTTATTTTTTATTTTTTTATTTTTTTATTTTTTATTTTTTATTTTTTATTTTTTATTTTTTATTTTTTTATTTTTTATTTTTTTATTTTTTTATTTTTTTATTTTTTATTTTTTTATTTTTTTTGTACTGGTCTTTGCTGCTCTTAATTTGGAGACTAATGTTCCGCATATGGTCAACAGCCATTTTTTTTTTTTTTTATGTTGAAAGCGATTTTTTTCTGATTTTTTTTGCTGGTCTTCCTTTCGGCTTTTTTTTTTGCTGGTATTTTTTTCGGTTTTGGCTATGGAGTCGTTTGGCGTTCGGTCAACAGCCTTTTTTTTTTTTTTTTTCACTGGTCTTTGCTCCTCTTAATTCGGAGACTAATGTTCCGCGCGGATGAGGAAGCGTGCAAATCGATCAACGGTGGCCGCGAAGACTTCGCAGCGCACCCAAAGGAAGGACGAAAAAGCCGAGACTGGCAAATTATAATTTATCGCGCATGCGCAGAAGAGAGCTCCGCGACGCTAATCGACAAACGTAACGAATGCCATCGAGCCGATAAATTTGGAATTTCGTCGACGAAGAAAACCCGAGTTAAAATTTAAACCCTTCAAATACCCTTCATTGAATCTAAATGGGTAAAATATGCCACTTTTTCGAATCGATTCTATCGATCGACCGAAAATCGATTTTTTCTCTATACAGGTTATCCTGAAATTTTTAATTTCCTGCCGCTTAACTCTGTTCACTTAACCCTATATATCGATCTGGAATCGAATTTATCAATTCTTTGAATTAATCGGTCCGAAAAGATCGATCCAAAAATCGATTGATTGGTGACAAAAAGATCGATTTTTTTATTAATCGGTTTTTTCGGAACGATTAATCCACCGAATTGATTAATTCGTTTCCAGATCGATCCACATTTCTTTATTTGTCAAAAATCGTTTGATTGGTGACAAAAAGATCGATCTTTTGGTGCGGAAAACGAGCACTTTACGCACGCTATTGCAAAAAAATCGTTTCCTTTGAAGATACTCTTACTGCGATCGCTAAAAAAAAAAAAAAAAAAAAAAAACGGCACGTAAAGTACTCGTTTTCCGTCACGAGTGCGTAAAGTGAAATTTTACGCACGAGCGGTTACTTTAAGCACGGCTGCGGAAAACGAGCACTTTACGCACGCGAAATCGTCCCGAAAAGTCGAGTTTTACGCACGCTATTGCAAAAAAATCGTTTCCTTTGAAGATACTCTTACTGCAATCGCTAAAAAAAAAAAAAAAAAAAAAACGGCACGTAAAGTACTCGTTTTCCGTCACGAGTGCTTAAAATAAATGACAGTGCGAGAAGTGAAATTTTACGCACGAGCGGTTACTTTACGCACGGCTGCGGAAAACGAGCACTTTACGCACGCGAAATCGTCCCGAAAAGTCGAATTTTACGCACGCTATTGCAAAAAAATCGTTTCCTTTGAAGATACTCTTACTGCGATCGCTGAAAAAAAAAAAAAAAAAAAAAAAAAAAAAAAAAAAAAAAAAAAAAACTTGCATACTGAAGTCGTTGCCTCCGCTGCATCGGCCGGTGCACTCCGTGTCACCCAATCAACAGGGAAGACCCTCGGCAATCCCGACGACTCTTCGTCGTCGCCACGGTGAATTAATATAATTTATGAAAATGAGTTTTGCCGTCAATGGGACGCCGATCCTTTGCATATTCAGCGAACACTGCTGCTGCTGCTGCTGCTTTGCTCGGACCTCCGAAGCACCGAAGTCACGTGGGGGAACAGGTCTCGGGTCCGAAAACCAGGCCTTCGTTTTACGCTTCGAAGCTCGACTATTATCATCGTCGCCGATACTTTAATAAACGCGGTTTCGGTTATAAAGTTGCTTTTCACGATCGCAGAGGTCATTGAGATTGCATTAACGAGACTTGCTCATTACGATACGAGTCGTCGAAGGTGACAGCTGAGAAAGTCGCGAAAGCCGAACCGATAAGATATACATAAATATGTATATATGGTATAAATATGTATATATGGTATACATATGTATATTTATTTTAGAGGTATGTATTCCTATATTTAGATCAAGCGATAAGAGTTTGTTGACCAATTCCTGACGACAGGAAAAATTAGGGTGCTGGTCAGGCCCTGGTCGGGGTGGTGTCGAACCTAGTCCGGGCCTGACCAGGGCCTGGTTTGGACCAAATGTTAACAGAATGCTACAGATATTATTTATGTCATATTATTTATGTTACAATCGGCGCTAGTCAGGCCCTGGCCAGGATCGTGTGGCCCAGTCCGGGCCAGATCAGTTCCTGGTTTGGGCCAAAACTGTAGCATAATGGCTACAGATGTTATTTACGGCATGTTACACTCGGCGCTAGTCAGGCCCTGGCTAGGATCGTGTCGCCCAGTCCGAACCTGATCAGTGCCTGGCTTGGGCCAAATGTAACAAAAAGCTACAGATATTATGGCTATGAATATATTACGGCATTATGTTACACTCGGCACTAGTCAGGCCCTGGCCAGGGCCGTGTCGTCATAGTCCGGGCCTGATCAGTTCCTGACTTGGACCAAAAATGTAACATAATGGCTATAGATATTATTTACGCCATTATGTTACAATCGGCCGCTAGTCAGGCCCTGGCCAGGTTCATATCGTCCCGGTCCGGACCCGACCAGTTCCCGGTTTGGATCGTAATGTTACAACAGAATGCTACAGATTTGTTACCAGGGCCCTCAGAGGTCATAAAAGCGACGGGAGGACGACCTCTTAATGGAACCGGAAATCCACAATTTCTCGTGCCTTCTCACTTCTCTTATCGAAGACTCGTTACGATAAGACGTTACGGCCACTGGCAGCAACAAAAACGACAAATACTATCGCGGATGCTAATGCCACTATGGTGTATTATGGTGTATGGTCGACACTCGGAGCATGAAAAGCCACTCATAAAAAAAAAAATACAGGGGCCCTGAGGTGTCATGGCGGATATCTTATGAAACTAATAAAGAAGGGGAAGCGTCGACCAATCAGCGTTTATTACTGCGACTAAAGTGAAAACATAGTGAATGGTATTTTTTTTTGTGACAGTGAAAATATAGTAAGTGGTATTTTTTTTTTTTTTTTTTTTTTTTTGTGGCGGTGAAAATATAGTAAATGGTAATATAGTATAGTAAAGTGAAAATATAGTAAATGGTATTTTTTTTTTTTTTTGTGGCAGTGGAAATATAGTAAATGGTAATATAGTATAGTAAAGTGAAATTATAGCAAATGGTTTTTTTTTTTTTTTTTTTTTTTTTTTTGTGGCGTTGAAAATATAGTAAATGGTAATATAGTAAAGTAAAGTGAAAATATAGTAAATGGTATTTCTTTTTTTTTTTTTTTTGTGGCGATGGAAATATAGTAAATGGTAATATAGTATAGTAAAGTGAAATTATAGCAAATGGTTTTTTTTTTTTTTTTTTTTTTTTTTTTGTGGCGTTGAAAATATAGTAAATGGTAATATAGTAAAGTAAAGTGAAAATATAGTGAATGGTATTTTTTTTTGTGACAGTGAAAATATAGTAAGTGGTATTTTTTTTTTTTTTTTTTTTGTGGCGGTGAAAATATAGTAAATGGTAATATAGTATAGTAAAGTGAAAATATAGTAAATGGTATTTTTTTTTTTTTTGTGGCAGTGGAAATATAGTGAATGATAATATAGTATAGTAAAGTTAAAATATAGTAAATGGTATTTCTTTTTTTTTTTTGTGGCAGTGGAAATATAGTAAATGGTAATATAGTATAGTAAAGTGAAAATATAGCAAATGGTTTTTTTTTTTTTTTTTGTGGCGTTGAAAAAATAGTAAATGGTAATATAGTAAAGTAAAGTGAAAATATAGTAAATGGTATTTCTTTTTTTTTTTTTTTTTTGTGGCGGTGAAAATATAGTAAATGGTATTTTTATTTTTTATTATGGAATGAATACTTTGGAATACGATGGTAAGGTTATGGTTTAGGGATATGTGGAACCGGAAATCCATTATTTCTGGTTGGCTCAGTGTTGGTTGGCTGCTGCAACACAGATCGTATTCACTCTGCCCTCTCTGCACTATAGATGGTCAGAGTCGTTAGGATAAGAAGTTTAGTGCCGCGAGTCAAGAGGTGGGCCTATTAAAGATCCGATGAATCGAAGAATCATCACCATTCGTTCACTGCTCGTCCTTCTTCCCTTCCTTCGATTTTCGTATTCACCAGTTTATCGCATTTACGTTATATGTTTTTTTTTAAGACTTTATTGCATTTACATTATATATATATATATTTTTTTTTTAAGACTTTATCGCATTTACGTTATATGTGTTTTTTTTAAGACTTTATCGTAAAAGTTCTTTTTGTAAAAGTTCTTTTTGCAAAAGTTCTTTTTGTAAAAGTTATTTTTGTAAAAAGTTCTTTTTGTAAAAGTTCTTTTTGTAAAAAGTTCTTTTTGCAAAAGTTCTTTTTGTAAAAGTTTTTTTTGTAAAAAGTTCTTTTTGTAAAAAGTTCTTTTTGCAAAAGTTCTTTTTGTAAAAGTTTTTTTTGTAAAAGTTCTTTTTGTAAAAGTTCTTTTTGCAAAAGTTCTTTTTGTAAAAGTTCTTTTTGCAAAAGTTCTTTTTGCAAAAGTTCTTTTTGTAAAAGTTCTTTTTGTAAAAGTTCTTTTTGTAAAAAGTTCTTTTTGTAAACCCTCACTTTTTGTAGACCCTCACTCAAAAAAAGCAGTGCTTTGCATACCTCTTTTCGTATTTACCGGTTTATCGCATTTACGTTGTTTTTTTTTTTTTTTTTTTTTTTTTTTTTAGTATCGCACTTACGTTATGTTTTTTTTTAAGACTTTATCGTTTGACGATTTGCAATTCTTCTCAGGCGTTAAAAAAAAAGCAGTGCTTTGCATATAAGAGAGAATATCTTCGAGGTCTTCGGTAAACCGCACCGCAGATGCTTGGGACTTGACCGCATAACGCGCAAGGCGCTGATCTCTCTTCGGGGGCCCTTTCGCCGCGAAAGGAAGTGAGTAAGGACGCCTTCGCTCGAATATTATTACCTCGGTGTATGCACAGTGGATACACACCGCTGCTTCACTCAGACCACTACCTTCGGGCTCTCTTTTCTGTTTCCCACGTCGTTCGATCGAAACACTGCGCAGCACCGGAAATGGTCGAGGTCGCCAAGCGTCTCGTTTTTCCAAATATTACTTCTTAATATTTGGAAAATATCATAAATTGACGGTTTTAGACGGTCCTGGTCAGGCCCTGGACAGGGATAAGCAAAATCCTAAGATAGCCGAAAGACTATGATGATTACACTGTTAAAAATCTACGGTTACTTATTACAGTGTTAATAGTAACACTTTATTACAGTGTTAACAGTAACACTTTTTACAGTGTTACTATTAACACTTTTTACAGTGTTAATAGTAACACTTTTTACAGTGTTAATAGTAACACTTATTACAGTGTTAATAGTAACACTTATTACAGTGTTAATAGTAACATTTATTACAGTGTTACTATTAACACTTTTTACAGTGTTAATAGTAACACTTTTTACAGTGTTAATAGTAACACTTTTTACAGTGTTAATAGTAACACTTATTACAGTGTTAAGAGTAACACGTATTACAGTGTTAAGAGTAACACGTATTACAGTGTTAAGAGTAACACGTATTACAGTGTTAAGAGTAACACGTATTACAGTGTTAATAGTAACACTTTTTACCGTGTTAATAGTAACACTTTTACAGTGTTAATAGTAACACTTTTTACGTTGTTAATAGTCACACTTTTTACAGTGTTAATAGTAACACTTTTACAGTGTTAATAGTATCACTTTTTCAAATTCAGGGAGTGCATCTTGAACAAAAATATATATGTCACATAATACAGAGGTCATAATTTGACATTGAAAAGTGCAAGGTCAGTGCAAAAGATGGTACTTAGAGGTGTACGCACCGGATTGGTGGAATTTATGCTTGAAGATACCTTCATATATATATATAAGAGTAGGCCTACTATAGCCTCGAAGATGGCATGGGATGGCATGAAAGGCCAGGATAGAACCCGGCGTGACTCTGCTCTGCGCACGAGTAACTCACGGAAAGATTCCAACCTCGCGGTCACCTTCGTATTCGCGACAGATACCGAGCTGTACGTGCGGCGAGGCATAAGTTGTTGGGGGTACGCGGGACGAGCGCGAGCCCGGAGCAACTACTGATCACGGTGAATTATGAGCCACAGAGTCCACGGGACACGATGTCGGCTCTCGCTATGCAGTCTCGCAGAGGAAGAGCTCCGACGGAGGAAGAGCTCCGTTGGATCGGAGTCATGGGGGACCATATAGTAAGGACTTGGCATAGGGTCTGTTCACCTTAGGACGATCATAATAAAAAAACAATTCTATTTTTATTTTTGAGGTAAGTGTCAATTTTTTGCTGATGTTGATCAGACATATGTGATAAGATCGGTGTAATAATTATATTATACCATAGTAAGGACTTGGCATAGGGTCTGTTCACGTTAGGACGATCATAATAAAAAACAATCCTATTTTTTATCATGGAGGTAAGTGTCAATTTTTTGCTGACGTTGATCAGACATATGTGATAAGATCCTGGCGTAATTATTATTATTATGCATTATTATTATTATTAATATTAGTTTTTTGGCTATGTCAGGACTTTGGTTTTCGTTGGCCAGGGCCTGACCAGGGCCTGACCAGGGCCGAGTGTAACGCCGTCAATTTAGGTATAATTGGAGCTCTTCCTCTGTTGGATCGGAGTCATGGGGGACCATATAGTAAGGACTTGGCATAGGGTCTGTTAACCTTAGGACGATGCTTTTGAAAAACAAATTTTATTTTTATTTTGGAGGTAAGTGCCAATTTTCTGCTTTCGGTGATCACGAAGGATTAATATAATAATAATCATAATCACAATCATAATATTATTAATAATAATAGTAGTAGTAGTAGTAGTAGTAGTAGTAGTAGTAGTAATAATAATAATAATAAGAACAATAATAATAATAAATTTACAAGTTACAATGAATACTATTATTATTATTAATACTATTACTATTACGATTATTATCCTAATACTATTACTATTATTATTATTAATGCACTACCCTGTTAGTACAAAATTATAAGTAACACCTGTTGGTGCCCAGGAATTTCAGGTGTATCAAGGTTAATCCCTCTTCGATAAATCTTAAGGTGCCTGTCGAATGCATTTTCAATCATCCGAAATATTTTAATGGCCTCTCAATACTTTTTTTTTTTTTTTTTTTTTTTTTTTTTTTTTTTTTTTCGTCCATCTTCCGAAGACGAGCGTCGGATTATTATAATCCTGTTGGAAGCGTTGAAACATTGGGACCAGATCCTGAATGGTTTTCGAGCCTTCGCAAGATGAGGGAAGAAATTAAATCCACGATCAGGGCCCAAAAGGGAAGTGCTGCGAGGTCCGAAATAGGTCGTAAAACTTCGACACTTTACTTACCTTAAGACACATGCAAAGGGACCAAACACCACCAACCACCTTTTTATACATTTTTTCACTGTCAATCCTCGCTACGGTTACACGTGGGACCACTTTAGATAGGAATCTCGGAGGGAGGCCTCTGACGTTAAGGAATCGTCCGCATAAAAGTTAATTTCACGATCGGCGGAACGGAAAACGGTCGACGAATATTTCCGACGATTTTATTATATTCCCCCAAAAAAAAAATAATAATAATAATAATTGCTTAATTTTAATGTGTTCCGTTTATTCCGCCAATTACTCATTCGTACATAAAAAAAAATGTTATTAAAAATATTTAAATTCACGATAAAATAATAATAATAATAATAATAATAATAATAATAACAATAATAATAGCTTAATTTTAAGGAATCGTCCACATAAAATTTAATTTCACGATCAGCGGAATGGAAAAGGTCGACGAATATTTCCGACGATTTTATTATATTCTCAAAAAAAAAAAAATAATAATAATAATAGCTTAATTTTAATGTGTTTCGTTTATTCCGCCAATTACTAATTCTTACATTAAAAAAAAATTATAAAAAATAAAATAACAAAAAATTAACAATTTTTTTTTCTTTTTTTTTTAATTTCAGGATCAGCGGAAGTGAAAAGGTCAACGAATATTTCCGACGATTTTATTATATTCCCAAAAAAAAAATAATAATAATAATAGTAATAATAAAAATAGGTTAATTTTAAGGAATCGTCCGTATAAAAGTTAATTTCACGATCAGCGAAACGGAAAAGGTCGACGATATTTCCGAAAATTTTATTATATTCCCCAAAAAAATAAATAATAATAATAATAATAATAATAATAATAATAATAATAATAATAATAATAATAATAATAATAATAATAATAATAATAATAATAATAATAATAATAATAATAATAATAATAATAATAGCTTAATTTTAAGGAATCGTCCGCATAAAAGTTAATTTCACGATCAGCGAAACGGAAAAGGTCGACGAATATTTCCGACAATTTTATTATATACCAAAAATAATAATAATAATAATAATAATAGCTTAATTTTAATGTGTCCCGTTTATTCCGCCAATTACTCATTCGCCCATCAAAAAAAATATTTAATACCGTCAGTATTTGACAGTACGAAAGGGACACGGACGGCCCGGTCCGGGTCGGCCGCGGAAAGCCCTCCCCGAAAACTGACCGAGCGCGCCAAGTTTAATTATACGTGACGCGAGCCGTCACTTTTGTCCTCGTTTCAAATTAAATTCATACCATAAATCCAACGCGACGGCAGCGTCGGGGAATTAAATACCTGTCGTTTTATAAAATAGAATCCCGGCCGCTCTTTTTCCGCGATGCTTTTTCCGTCGCCTGTAAACGTAGAGAAAGAGAGAGAAAGAGAGAGAAAGAGAGAGAAAGAGAGAGAAAGAGAGAGAGTGCAATGCAGTCTCGCGATTAATAACTCGGAGTGCGCGTTTACGTTATTAATTGCGTTCGATGAATCGCAGAGAGCTGAATCCGAGCGGTGTACTCGTCTTTCATCCCAGAGCTATGAGTTGTTACAGCTATACCTATTAATACTCTCGTTACCAACTGGTAATACACAACGTGGCTCGCGTGCTACGTATAAAGGGTGTCCCAAAAGTATATTGAAGTTCGGGTGGCTTAACCCTGTTCGGCGATGCTTAACCCTGTTTATAAATGAGGTCAGGAAAACAGGGTTGACAGGGTTAAAAGTTATGAAGTTTTGGGTGCTTAACCCTGTTCGGGGATGCTTAACCCTGTTCGGCAATGCTTAACCCTGTTCGGCGATGCTTAAACCTGTTCGGCGATGCTTAATCCTGTTCATCGATACTTAACCCTGTTCGGGGATGCTTAACCCTGTTCGGCGATGCTTAACCCTGTTTATAAATGGGGTCAAGTAAACAGGGTTGACAGGGCCAAAAATTGTGAATTTCTGGTTGCTTAACCCTGTTCGCCTAACCTTATTATAGGGTTGCTTAACCCTGTTCGTCTAACCTTGTTAATATATATAAGATTGCTTAACCCTATTGGCCTGACCTTGGTAATATATAGGGTTGCTTAACCCTGTTCGCCAAAGCTTAACCCTGTTCATATACAGGGCCAAGCAAACAGGGTTGACAGGGCCAAAAGTCGTGAAGCTTCGGCTGTTTAACCTTGTTTGCTTAACCCTGTTAATATACAGGGTTCTGGCTGCTTAACCCTGTTAATATACAGGGTTCTGGCTGCTTAACCCTGTTCACAGATCTTTAACCTTGTTTATATATAGGGTTAAGCAAACATGGTTGACAGGTCCAAAAATCATGAAATCCCAGCTACTTAATCCTGTTCGCTTAACTCCGCTAACTCCGCTAAAAGTTATGAATGTTCGGCTGCTTAACCCTGTTCATATATAGGGTTAAGTGAACAGTGTTAACACGCCCAAAAGTTATGAAATTCCGACTGCTTAGCCCTATTAATGAACAAGGTTAAGCCAACAGGATTAACATGGCCAAAAGTTTTGAATTTTCGGCTCCTTAACCGTGTTAATATACAGAGTTAAGCGAGCAGATTTAACATACCCAAAAGTTATGAAGTTCCAGCTGCTTAGACCCTATTCCAGGGTTAGGCGAACAGGGTTAAGCAAACAGGGTTACCATGGCCAAAGTTTATGTATTCCTAGCTCCTTAACCCTATTCATATACAAAGTTAAGCGAACAGTATTAACATACCCAAAAGTTATGAAATTCCAGCTGCTTAGACCCTATTCCAGGGTTAAGCGAACAGGGTTAACACTCCCAAAACTTATGAAATTCCAGCAGCTTAGACCCTATTCCAGGGTTAAGCGAACAGAGTTAACACTTCCAAAACTTATGAAATTCTAGCTACTTAGACCCTATTCCAGGATTAAGTGAACAGGGTTAAGTGAACAGGGTTAAGCAGCCCAAACGTCATAAACCTTTGGGACACCCTATATATACACAGCGTTACATAGGTAAGTGCATAAGATGGTATACGTGGATAATTTCCATATTGCATCCCCTCGTCGTGGATTCGCGAATTTCCCCTCCAACCGCTGGCCAGCGATGCTATGAAGTGAGTGAGAGAGTGAGAGAGTGAGAGAGAGAGGGAAAGCGAAGCAGAGAGGACAGCAGGAAATTGTCGAGATATCCCGGGCGAGCTATAATTCGGTGGTAATTGACGTTATTAATTGGCCGAGAATCGATTATCAGGAAGTAACGGCAGCCCAACCGGCGCTTTATCGGTCGACCAGAGGCGACGGAGCAGCCACATCAGCTTACAGTAGATGCATACAAAGTATATGCACAACAACCTATATATACAACCTATATACATGTATATGTATAAATACCATAGAGCGGAATGTTGGAGTGTCACTGAGATATAGATACACCTTTGCTCAAATTTTATTTTATATAATTAAATTTTATGTCATGGACCGATTTTTGCAAAACAAGGACAAGAATTAAGGTAGTATGAACACATTGACTAAGTTTGCATAAGTTCGAAGGATGTTTTAGAGAGAATTACGAACAGCTTTCGATTAGATAAAAATCTGAAAAAAATTGAGTATATGAAAAGTGCAGAAAAGTTTATTTTGGCACAATGATAATTAAAAAAATGTATGTTGCAAAATGATTTATTTCAGTAATTTGTTAACATTACTGAAATAAATAATTTTGCAACAAATTACCCGAAAATCTATTTTTTTTGTCATGAAAATGATTTGGTATTTTTTTGGAACACGTATGAATTTTTTCCGAACTTTTTTGTGATTTTTTAAAATGAAGGTTTTTTTTAACTATAAAATTAAAAATCAGAAAAAATTCTGAAAAAATTCATACGTGTTCAGAAAAGTAAACAAACCATTTTCATAATAAAAAAAAATAGTTTGCCGGGTAATTAGTTGCAAAATTATTTATTTCAATAATTTGTTAATAATATTTTTTAATTATTATTATGCTAAAATAAACTTTTCCGCACCTTCCATATAGTTGATTTTTTTCAGATTTTTATCTGAAAAAAATCAACTATTTTTATTATTATTATTATTCTATTTTTATTTATTTTTATTTTTTTTAGTTATTTTATTTTTATTATTCTATTTTTATTTTTTATTTTTTTTCAGATTTTTATCTGAAAAAATCACCTATAGGGCAACAAATTTCCCGGCAACTTAATTTTTTTTTTAAATGGTTCGTTTATTTTTCTGAACACCTATGCATTTTTTCAGAATTTTTTCTAATTTTCAATTTTAGAGTTAAAAAAAAGCGCTATATGGAAGGTGCGGAAAAGTTTATTTTCGACGTCAGTCAATGCGTTCATACTACCTTAATGATTGCAAATGACTTCAGTGTTCATAAAAAAAAAAAAAAAAAAATGGCGACCAATCTGATTTGATAGGCCAGGTTCTTCAGATCCTATCGATGTCGCCATGTAAACTGCACTAAATGCGCCATGTAATGAGTCCTAGTCAGGACCAGTCCAGTATTTCTGGGCTTAATTCGCAGCATAAAGCTCGGACAGGATGTCGGTTGGGCGATAATGCTGCCTGAACTACAAAAGTAGCGTTATGAGCTCTGCAGAGAAATCGAAGGGAAATTGAGTGCAACGTCGTGTCGCGATAATTAAGCTCTGCGAGATCGCGAAAAGTACTGCGTTGGGTGCGCCGACCGACCAATCGAGTCGCAGTACACCGGATGACCGCTCTCTCGATTATCACCGAGACGTCTGACTACCTAAGCCTGCGTTGGCTCTATAATATTCCACTATATTTCTGAGGTAGACACCTACCGAGCTCCTGAACGAGGATAAGCCGCGGAGCAGGTACGCCAGGAATATTATGACACGGTCTCTGTACACGTGTCTGTGTTCAGGGGTATAACGGAACACGTGGGCGAAAGGTGAGAGAGACGAGGCGTCGATCTACTTGTTGGAAAATGTGCTTTTAAATCATCCTTTAAAATAAAAAATAAAAATAAATTCTTAAGAAAAGAAGGTTTTTTCAATTCTGAAGGAAGGATTTTTTTTTGAGGGTCGAAAGTGTCAAAATGATTTATAAATCATTTTGACACTTTCGACCCTAAAAAAAAAACTCTCTGATTTATCGATCTACTTATTGGGAAATATCCTTTTAAATCATACTTTAAAATAAAAAAAAATCTTTAAAAAAATAAGGCCTTCCTTCAGAATTGGAAAGGACTTATTTTTTTTAAGATTTTTTTTTAATGATTTATAAATAATTTTGACACTTTCGACCCTCAAAAAAAAACTCTCCGATTTATCGATTTACTTGTTGGAAAATATTCTTCCAAATCATCCTTTCAAATAAAAAATAAAAAATAAAATTCTTAAAAAAATAAGGCCTTTCCCAATTCTTAAGGAAGGATTTTTTTTTTGAGGGTCGAAAGTGTCAAAATGATTTATAAATCTTCAAGTGTCAAAATGATTCATAAATCATTTTGACACTTTCATAAATCATTTTGACACTTTCAAGTTACATTCGGACCATGCTAGACTCTGACCAGGCCCGGACTAGGATGTCACTCCCCTGACCAGGGCCTGGCTAGCCTGTAACGCCGTCAATTTTCTATCAGGGTTTACCCTAGCAATCACGATAACTTTCATTTTTACCTAAAAAAACTGTCAAAGTGACCATAAAAATAACGCTCAATAGAAGTTGTTTTTTGCACAGAAGAAACTTTCGAAATTATCAAAATGACCGTCGAAATAACCAAACCCAAAAATCTTAAATTTGCTTTTTCGTCAGCAGAACCAATAACTTACCGTCATGATGACCCTTTTGACGGCAACGTTGTTTTGACTGTAAGATATTGATTCTAGCAACGAAAATGTAACCATCACATTTTTTTTTTGTTTCGTCATTTCGAAGGTCATTTTTACAATTTCCGAAAGTTACTTCTGTGCAAAAAACACCTTCTGTCGTGCGTTATTTTTATAGTCACTTTGAAAGTCGTCGAGATTGCTAATGCAAAAATATAGATCAAGCCAGGAACTGATCGGGCCCGGACTACCATTACACTCCCCTGACCAGGGCCTGACTAGGTCCGTAACACCTTCAATTTCCAACCAGGCACTTTAGGTCTTCAAAGAAGGACATCTTGGTAATGATGCAAAAATATAGATCAGCCCCGGTTCGGGACTGGCGAGGATTACAAATCCTGGCAAAGTATCCAGTTCCCAACCTGTTAGTCGGTGGCTCGAAAAAAAAAAAAAAAAAAAAAAAAAAAAAAAAAAGTGTACACTCGCGTAGAGGAATTTCCTATCAATTAGGGACAGGTTTCCATGCCGCTGCGGTGGCTGCCTGCGAATGCGGTTCTTCCCTCTTCCTTCCCTATCTTCATTCCTCTCTCTCTTCTCGTTCGGCTTCGTCGCCCTTATCCCGTCGTGAAATCCTGTTTCTCGCTCGCTCGTACAGTTAGCCTCCTCTTAGGCGTAACAGAAGGACGTGAGAGAGGCTCTAAGCAATGGCCGAGAGAGGTGTTTGCTCGCACCGCCGTGGCAAGAAATCCGCGGCATTGACGATCACATCTCTGAGGAGATGTGCAACCAGTAGCTTAAATAAAAACAGTGGGGGGGAAAAAAATGATAATAAATCATGTGACAATTAAATCGATAAATCAGAGATGTGATAAATCATTCTGACACTTCTTGATCCTTAAAAAAAAATTAATCTTTCGTTGAGGTTTAGGAAGGCCTTCTGTATATATATATATTTTTTTTTAATTTAAAGGAATTTTTTATTTTTGTATTTAAAAAAATGATAATAAATCTTGTGACAATTAAATTGACAAATCAGAGATATAAATCATTTTCACACTATCGATCCTTAAAAAAAAGTGAATCCTTCCTTCAAAATTGGAAAGGCCTTATTTTTTTAAGGATGTTATTTTTATTTTTTTATTCTAAAGGATGAAGACCTGCGGTTTGTATCTTAATCATCGATTTAATTGTCACGTGACAATTAAAAAAAAAAAAAAAACGGCGCTAGTCAGGCCCTGGTCAGGCCTGTGTAATCCTAGTCCGGGCCCGATCAGTTCCTGGCTTGGTCCGAATGCAACACTACTGTTTAAATTTTAACTCGGGAATATTTAGTAGTCATAAAAAAAAATCGTCAAACCCATTCAATTCACCACTGCCATTATCATTTTTAATCTTCGAAATTGCCGAAGCGACTATAGCTATAGGCTATAGCTATAGGCTATAGCTATAGGGCTGACTGATAGTATTTAAGTACACGTTGGATTTTCAATTTATTCCATAGGCGACGCGACAAAAAGTCGCATTATGGCGTGTAATGGCGAGAAAGGATCGAGTACGTGCTCAGTGGGGGTGTCAGGCATGCCCCCCATAATACCCCCCTCTCCACCCATAGTACCCCCCTCTCCCCCTGTAACCCCCCTCTTCCTTTGGCAGTACTCGACGCGCGGACCGTCGAAGGGCGGGGGGGATGCCCCCCTCCCCCCTTCCTTTAGCAGTACTCGACGCTTGGACCGTCGAAGGGGGGAAGGGGGGGAGGGGGGAGGGGAGGGGGAAGGTCGCTGGGGAAAAGGAAGAAAATAAATGAAATAGATGTCGCTGCGGCGGCGAGTGTCGCTAATGAACCGGTCTCTGTCGTCTCTGTCGGACACGCGGGCGGGGTCAACCCCCCCCCCTTGGGGGGCACCCCCCCAAGGGGGGGGGGGGTGCCCCTTCGCCGGACAGGGAAAGAAAACTGCGCCTTCAACCAGTCTTCGTTACACTCACTTCGGCCTCCGTTAATTGCGCACGCACCTACGTTACCGGTCGTTCGAGCGGAATTAACTGATATCACGCGGGCTAAATACTCGATAAATTCACTTCGGTATTATATCGACGCCCGAGGGGCGACGCCGGGCTTAATCCGGGTTTATACGTGTAGTTACAGGGAAAGCAATCGATTGGTTAGTCGTTGACGAATGAGGAGGTTGCGATTTTTCTTTGGGATTTTTCTTCGTGATTCTGGTCACGTGACCCTTGAAGATTGGTTGTTGAGACACTCGGCTGAAATTAAAAGACTGCTGACAAAAGGGAAATAATAATAATAATCTTTTTTATTTTTTTTTTACGGCAAAAGTATGTATTCTGACCTTAATACACACCTCCCATGCAGAAAACGCGCCTAAATATATATATATTTTTTTTAATTCGAAATTTCGTGTAATAAGAAGACGTCGATTGAGGCACCTCTAAATATTATTTGCCAGCGAATTCCTTTGGCACAGTCAATTGTTAGGTCAACCCGTTGTGTTTAAGCCACGAAGCCCAAAGAAAAGTGCGATAATCTTCGGATTTTTTTACTTTTCCTCGATAACCCGAGAAATACAATTTTTTTGTTTTTCTGATTTTTACTACTAATTATCGCACTTTTCATTGGTCTTCATGGCTTAAACTCAAGAGGTTGACCTGACAATCAACTGTGCCAAAGGAGTTCGCTGGCAAATGATGTTCAAAGGTGCCTCAACCGAGGTCTTTTTATTACATGAAATTTCGAATTAAAAAAAATATATATATATTTAGGCGCGTTTTCTGCATGAGAGGTGTGTATTAAGGTCAGAATACATACTTTTGCCGTAAAAAAGAAATAAAAAATTATTATTATTATTATTATTATTATTTCCAGGTGTATATCTCCCCTTAAATACTATCAGAAGCGACTATAGCCCTATCGCTATACTCACTTCTATAATTTCACATTAAAAATAATAATACCACTGACAAATTGAATAGCTTCAACGATTTTTTTTACGACCACTAAAACCATTTTAAAATTCCCGCGCTTTAAACTCAAACCCAGAGGTTAGAGAACAGGGCGCGGAAATATCCAACGGAATGATATACGATGGCAATTAAATAAAACTTTGCGTTATTAATGGCCGGTCAGAAGTGTGTACTCGGTTCTTCTGAGCCGGTTCTCTCGCTTCTTCATCTCCGCCTCAGCGGAGTCACTGTATCTGTCGTGAATTAAAATCGTATACGTCGGACGCTGAGCGAGAAGTGAGCATAGAAGGGGGCAAAAGAGGGGGCAAAGGGGGGCCTTTATACCATATAAGAGTCGAGACGTTAAGTGGGTTCCCGGGGCTACTTACGCCCTGAAGTACGAATACGTGTATGGCCTACGTAGTCACGTGACCATGGACCGTATATGCCCGCTAAGTACTTACAATGTACCCGACGCGCTATCTCGGAAAGTGTTGTGGCCAGAGCCACGACTAGCATTAGTTTAATCAGGCAGTTGCGGTCATGCGTACATTCATAGAGCATGGCTCGCATAGTCGAGGCTAACCTTCATCGCAGATAAAGACAACCATCCCCTAAGGCTACGAATGCCAACCAGATTCCCTCCTTTCTTATTCTAGTATTCTGTTACATTCTGATCAGGTGCTGGCTTGGGTCCTGTCATAGCTGTATGGGTCTGATCAGGTCGTGGGTAGGATCGTGGCATAGCTGTATGGGTCTGATAAGGTCCTGGGTAGGGTTCTGTCATAGCTGTACGGGTCTGATCAGGTCCTGGGTAGGATCCTGTCATACCTGTCCGGGTCTGATCAGGGCCTGGCTTGGAAACAAGACCCTTAAAAAGCTGCTTATGGGTTTGGATTCTGTTACATTCTGATCAGGTGCTCGCTAAGATCCTGTCATACATGTCTGGGTCTGATCAGGTCCTGTCTAGGATCCTGTCATGCCTGTCTGGGTCTGATCAGGTCCTGGCCAGGAACCTGTCATATCTGTCCGGGTCTGATCAGATCCTGGGTAGGATTCTGTCCTACCTGTCCGGGTCTGACCAGGTTCTGGCTAGGATTCTGTCATACCTGTCCGGGTCTGTTCAGGGCCTGGCTTCGAAACAATGCCCTTAAAGAGCTGCTTAGAAGTTTAGATGTTGACTGATTGAAAATGAATTAGGAAACTGATTAAATGCGGCGATCCGTTGCGCTAGGTACTGTTCAGGCCTGACCAGGGCCTGTTTTGGGAACTTGAAACTTGAAGGGCTGCTTATAAGTTTAGATGTTGAACGATTAAAAATGAGTTAAGAACTGATTAACTGCTACGATCCGAGCTGCTAGCTAAATAAGACATCCTGATCAGCCAACGGTACATTCTGGTCAGGTCCTGGCCAGGATCCTGTCATACCTGTCCGGGTCCTATCAGGGCCTGGCTTGTAAACAAGACGCTTAAAGAGCTACTTACAGGTTTAGGTTTTAACCGATTGAAAATTAAGAACTGTTTAACTACAAGGATTGGTTAAGCCAGATACTGTCCAGGCGTAACCAGAACCTAGCTTGGACACTTGAAACTTGAAGGACTGCCTCTACGTTTAGAAATTGAACGATAAAAAATCAATTAAGAACTGATCAACTGCTACAAACCAACCCTCCAAGAAAATAGGACATCCTAACTAAATTTTTATAAAAACCCCCGTCCAGTTTTCCATGATTGCACCCTAGTGACAATCCCACCCCCAAAATCGCTGTTCCACACTGCGAAGTCAACGCCGCGCATGCAGCGTTGAACAACAGGTTGCATTAATTGACAAAGATAGCATTTTCCGCGTCAACGTACCTAAGCGCAAATATTCGATCGGCACCACGCTTGCCAACATATACATCCAACCTGTCCGTTGGGGTCGTAGGGGGGTTGGGGAAATGATCGCGGCAAGTTTGCTGGTAAAGGATGAAAAGAGGGGGTTGCGGGGGGGTTTGGAAGGCAGAGAAGGATTGCTGGACGCTTGCGACCAACCCCTTCCCCCGAGTTCCGCGGTTCGGTTGATCGAACACATTTTAATCAATTCCATTAGTCTCCTGTAGCCCAGCATCCTGCATCCCCAACCCCCCCCAAACCACCCCCCAACCCCTCCCCTATTGCTCTGCCGGGGTGATGCGCTGCACTATTCGTACTCGCGTACACATTCCGGCATAATACCAATACCACGTTGAAAAGCAGCGATAGACTGTATGGAAACCCTGGGATGGGGTTGCAGGGGGGTTGAAGGGGGTGGGTTTACGAACGCCGCAACGCTATGCGGTGGGTCGGTCCTACCCCCGGCAAGGCACCCCCCTTTCCATCCCCCAAACGTCCACCAAGTGCAACCAGCATCACTACTCCACTACCTATGTGTCCAGAACACCCCTTCCCCATCGCAATGTGTGACGTCATCGTTTCGGTTTACACGCGCCAATCATCGGCCGACTAATTGGTCGGTACTCCGCGACCGATTCCGCGCTCCATCGATTCAGCTGCTGCTGCATCAGAACCCACCACCATCACCACTGCTACCACCACCACCATAGTCCTGGGAATCGTTTCGATCCATCTCTCCGCCTCTCGTTTCCCAACCGTTATCCATCGCTTTCCACCCCCTCCATCGGTGAGGGGGTTGGTTGCCTGCCTACCCCAAATCACGGCGGCATTCCGCCCGAATATCGCGATTAATGGCGCGAGCCCGTGTGAGTTTAATGTTAATGGTGTTGCCCGGTTAGAGCCTCGAAAGTCCGTCCACCGGACGGGGTGTGCTATTATAGCGAAGGGAAACGAGAGCTTTCGGCTGTTACCGCCATGTTTGTGCAGGTATAGTGGGTACACACCGAGAGGATTCGTTTGGCGGCGAGAGAAAGTGTCTGGCATTCATCGGTGTTGGTGTTGGAACACGTTTGGTCGACTGTCCTACGAACGAAGGACTGTTCTCTGTACGAAGGACTGTTCTCTGTATGAAGGCCTGTATGAAACCTGGCATTCATCGGTATTGGTGTGGGACACGTTTGGCGGACTGTCCTACGAACGAAGGACTGTTCTCTGTACGAAGGACTGTTCTCTGTATGAAGGCCTGTTCTCTGTATGAAGGACTGTTCTCTGTATTACATACGAAAACCCGTAACTAGAGTAAACGCTTTGGAGTGTGTGCGAGGGAATCGAGTGAAAACATTTCCGAAGAGTATTGGTGAGTGCATTCTGTGTCGGCTTGATGGTCGTGACGTCGATATAACGCCATGCATTACCTGATTGTTGCAATCCCGTGACGATGTAACGATGGTCCCGGACCAACTTCAGCGATGCTTCAAACGCAGCGAATGGGATGGAGTAGGACGGTGGGATAGGTCCGGGATGAAGCAGATTGCGATAGTGCCATGATATTATGTACACGGCATATGTAGCCATGTTTTCGTGACCCTCGAACGAGAGTCCTGCGGTTTGTTTCATCGATGAGTTTACCTAATCCGTGTTGATGGGCGTAAAAGGATCTCTCGATCAGCCGCAATTGCGATGACGATCCTAGATCCCAAATCCGGTGTCATTCGACGTAGTGGTTTTGTTTTCATTGGGTTCGTTGCACTCGCTGATGATGACTCTGGGTTTTGTTTGACAGAGTTTTATCATTAATTGAGAGCAGCTTGTAGGTATGGATGTTGACCGATTGAAAATTAAGAACAGTTCAAATGCGACCCTCGCGGACCTCCTAACCGTAACTTGTGGTTGGAATTCGGTAGTTTTTCCCACCTCCGACCTCAACCCAACCAGTCAATTGGTGCACCAAACCAACCAGTGGTCCAACTTTTCAAAGGTTGATTTTGGGTTAGTTTTTGTAAACTAGCTCTAAACCAACCATACTTTGGACGCGACGAAAGGTTGGTTCGTGGTTGGATATTATAAACCAACCCCAATTCCAACTCTTAAACTACAAAATTGATGGTTGATTTGTAGTTGATTGTTAAAAACCGACCATAAACCAACCATTTTTGACAACCAGCTATCCAGCCGTTGGCTTATGGTTAGGTTTGAAAAATCGACTAAAAATCGACCGTTACCATTCTTGGCTGAAAGTCGGAATTAGGGTTGTTTTCCAATATCCAACCGTTAACCAGCCTTTCATCGTGTCTAAAGAATAGTTGGTTTACAGTTTGTTTAACAAAAACCAACCCTAAATCAACCTTCAGAAAGTTGGAATATTGGTTGGTTTGGTGCACCAGTTGACCGGTTGGTTTTTGGGTTGGTTTCAGGTTCGGCAGAACGCGAGGGGAGGATTGGATAAGCCAGGTACTGTCCAGGCCTGACCAGAACCTGGCTTGGGCACTTGAAATTTGAAGGACTGCTTCCAAGTTTAGATGTTGAGCGATTTCAAATGAGTTAAGAACTTTGTTTCATCGATGAGTTTACATAATCCGTATTGATGGCCTCAAAAGGATCTATCGATCAGCCAAAATGGCAATGACGATCCTAGATCCCAAATCCGATGTCATTCGACGTAGTGGTTTTGTTTTCATTGGGTTCGTTGCACTTTCTGATGATGACTTTGGGGATTTGTCCGACAGAGTTTTATCATTAATTAAGGGTTTTGTCCGACATAGTTTTATCATTAATTAAGGGTTTTGTCCGACATAGTTTTATCATTAATTAAGGGCTTGGAGGTGGACTTTTTTTTTTTTTTTTTTTTTTTTTTTTTTTTTTTTCAAGAGGAATGCTGGTTGAACGACACTCGAAATGACATCGAACAGGTCCCGAATCGAATGAAGTTGTCCGATCCGATGATTCCGAAGCAGTATTCTGGCGACGACTGAGACGCGTTTCGCAATTCCGCTATACACATTGCACTCAGTTCTGGTTTGGGGTATACACCGAGATCCCATTTAGCCCGAAGAATTAGCATATAAATTAGGCCCGCCGGGGGAGAAGTGCTCCGCGCGAATCGCCGTTCGATTCACTGGGACAACCGGGGACCACCTGAAATATTTTCAATTACACGAAACGACTCAGGATCCGAGGGATGGGGGAAGGTGGAAGATCGATCCACGGTTCTAACGGCGTTTGGACGACGAAGAGGAGGCGAAGGACGGTTTTGGAGAGCCTGGCACTTATTGCTGCTGCTGACAACATTTTCATCTCGATTCAGGAAATCCATTTCTGACAAACCATTCGACCAAAATTTTTTTTTTTTCAAAATCAACTAAAAAAGGGTTGTAACCACTGTTTTCAGGGGTAGAATATGCGACTTGAGAACGATGGTATAGGTTAGAAGTCGATATTTTGAAAAAATAAATTTCGTGACCCCGATTTGGGCGGTTTTCGGCCCGGCGGCCAGATCTACGATTTCTGACAAACTGTTCGACCAAAAATTTTTTTTTTTCAAAATCAACTAAAAAAGGGTTGAAACCATTGTTTTCAGGGGTAGAATATGCGACTTGAGAACGATGGTATAGGTTAGAAGTCGATATTTTGAAAAAATAAATTTCGTGACCCCGATTTGGGCGGTTTTCGGCCCGGCGGCCAGATCTACGATTTCTGACAAACTGTTCGACCAAAAATTTTTTTTTTCAAAATCAACTAAAAAAGGTTTGTAACCATTGTTTTCAGGGGTAGAATATGCGACTTGAGAACGATGGTATAGGTTAAAAGTCGATATTTCGAAAAAATAAATTTCGTGACCCCGATTTTGGCGGTTTTTGGCCCGGCGGCCAGATCTACGATTTCTGACAAAATGTTCGACCAAAAAATTTTTTTTTTCAAAATCAACTAAAAAAGGTTTGTAACCATTGTTTTCAGGGGTAGAATATGCGACTTGAGAACGATGGTATAGGTTAGAAGTCGATATTTTGAAAAAATAAATTTCGTGACCCCGATTTGGGCGGTTTTTGGCCAGGCGGCCAGATCTACGATTTCTGACAAACTGTTCGACCAAAAATTGTTTTTTTCAAAATCAACTAAAAAAGGTTTGTAACCATTGTTTTCAGGGGTAGAATATGCGACTTGAGAACGATGGTATAGTTTAGAAGTCGATATTTTGAAAAAATAAATTTCGTGACCCCGATTTGGGCGGTTTTCGGCCCGGCGGCCAGATCTACGATTTCTGACAAACTGTTCGACCAAAAATTTTTTTTTTCAAAATCAACTAAAAAAGGTTTGTAACCAGTGTTTTCAGGGGTAGAATATGCGACTTGAGAACGATGGTATAGGTTAAAAGTCGATATTTTGAAAAAATAAATTTCGTGACCCCGATTTGGGCGGTTTTCGGCCCGGCCGCCAGATCTACGATTTCTGACAAACTGTTCGACCAAAAATTTTTTTTTTCAAAATCAACTAAAAAAGGGTTGTAACCCTTGTTTTCAGGGGTAGAATATGCGACTTGAGAACGATGGTATAGTTTAAAATTCGATATTTTGAAAAAATAAATTTCGTGACCCCGATTTGGGCGGTTTTTGGCCCAGCGACCAGATCTACGATTTCTGACAAATTGTTCGACCAAAACTATAGTGAATTGAAATGAATGTTAAAAAATCAGTTGTAACCAAAAACCATTTGATGGATAAAACAATCAAAATGGCCACTATAGGTACATCTAATGCAACCCTATGCAACCCACGACAGTCCATCCTCGTCCTCATCCCTTACAGCATATATATATATATATAGCACAGTACGTACCTAATCAAGCAATAACTATTTGTCAGTCCCCCGGGCAACCTAAATCCAAGCTAATTCGACATCCGTGTCGAACACAGATTCGCTATCGGGTATCTCTTTCTATCTGGACGACAGCATATTCGCATTAGCGAGGCTCCAACGGCCCACGCTCGATCGACCATCGACCACGGTGGGCGTCCCGCGCGCGCCGTCCACCGATCTCTGTTTCACTCTTGCTTACGTATATATACAGGCTGATTCAGAATATTTTTGTCAGCCGTTGAGAAAAAATAGTTTACCATCTCAAGAACAAAGTTACTTAGCCGTTTTCCATAATTCGCAATATTTATTTATTTACAAGCATTAGAAAAAAAATTAACCAATGGGGACAAATAAATGAATAAATATTTAAAAAATACTAATTATTTATAGTATTTATAGTATTTTTTTAATATTCGTTTATTTATGTTCCCATTGGTCTACTGGTTTATTTATTTATTTATTTGTTCCCATTGGTCAATTTTTTTTCAAATTTTCGATTAATAAATAAATATTGCAAATTACAAAAAACGGCTAAATAATTTCGTTCGCGAGGTGCTAAACTATAACTTTTTCAACGGCTGACAAAAATTTTCTGAATCATCCTGTATATATATATTAGGGTGTGTCAAATAATAATAATACGATTTTTTATTTTCTTTTTTACGGCAAAAGTATGTATTCTGACCTTAATACACACCTTCCATGCAGAAAACGCGCCTAAATATATATATATTTTTTTTAATTCGAAATTTCGTGTAATAAAAAGACGTCGGTTGAGGCACCTTTGAACATCATTTGCCAGCGAACTCCTTTGGCACAGTTGATTGTTAGGTCAACCTCTTGAGGTTAAGCCATGAAGACCAATGAAAAGTGCGATAATTAGTAGTAAAAATTAGAAAAACAAAAAAAATTGTATTTCTCGGGTTATCGAGGAAAAGTTAAAAAATCCGAAGATTATCGCACTTTTTTTGGGCTTCATGGCTTAAACTCAAAGGGTTGACCTAACAATTGACTGTGCCAAAGGAATTCGCTGGCAAATAATGTTTAGAGGTGCCTCAATCGAGGTCTTCTTATTACATGAAATTTCGAATTAAAAAATATATATATATATTTAGGCGCGTTTTCTGCATGGAAGGTGTGTATTAAGGTTAGAATACATACTTTTGACGTAAAAAAGAAAAAAAAATTATGTTTATGTTATTTATTTATTTGTCAATTTTAAAAAATACTCATGGGTGAAATATTATTCAAATACGCATGGGTGAAAAAAACATTCTGAATCACCCTGTATATATATCCAATCCTATCCTACACTCGTCTGTCTCGCTTCCTCTCTGTTGGGTCTTCACCCTTTTGGTATGGTGCTATCTTTGTCACCTCTCCGTTGAACCTCGTCTCTTTCCTCCTGAAGCATCTCCCTCACCTCCATCCACATTCCCAGCAGTGCTAAGTGCGCAGTATGCTATATAGCATGTGGAGGTTGAGGATCTTGTCCTCTTGTGCTGGAGCGATGGTCAGGACCGCAGCAGCGTACCGGGTGTCGGACCTGCTCCTGGTGGGATCCACATCGGGACAACCTGGGCCTAGGGTAGACGTACCGTTTTTAGCCACTTTAGGGCCAATTGTGGCCATCGTATTCAAAATTTGACGGAAAATTAATTTTTTTTCTACCTTGGGAATTGACCGAAAATTTTTTGTTCGATTTAAGGAAGTTTTAAAACCCTATCCGATGGAAAATTTCCCGCTGATTCCAAAAATGATGGTTGTTTGCCCGAAAAATAAAAAATTCGTGGAGAAAAATGCGAAAAACGTTTTTTTAGTCTTTTCGAATTTTGGGATTTCAGTAAAACCGATGTAATTTTTTTTTTGGATGGATGGAATCTGGATTTTCTTTTTGCATTCGAAAGATAACCCTTCAACGAAAAGAATGTGATGAGGCGGAACGCGATATTTCGATTTTTCAATTTTTCACAGAATTTCAAAGACGACCCTCAAAAATCGAAAATTTTTAGAACGGGTACCCCTTCAATTTTTCGGCCAAAAAAAAATTTTCGATTTCACAAAGTTTCAAGACCCTATCTTATGGCAAATTTCCCGCTGATTCCAAAAATCCCTATTATCAGCCCAAAAAAATAAAAAATTCCAGTAAAAAATCACAAAAAAACCGATTTTTTTTTCCTAATTTTTTTCTCTTCATTCATTAATTCGATTCTTCGTTCGTCGAAGATAAACAGAGAAACGAATGAATAAGAATTAAAAAAAATTGTTCGATTTCCCAAACTTTAAAAACCCCATTCTATGGCAAATTTTCCACCAATTCCAAAAATCCCTATCATCACCCCAAAAAATAAAAAATCCGAGTAAAAAAACAAAAAAAATCAATTTTTTCCCCTATTTTTTTTTTTTCATTCATTAATTCGATTCTTCGTTCGTCGAAAATAATCAGAAAATCAAATGAATAAGAATTTTTTAAAATTGATCGATTTCCCAAATCTAAGTAAAAAAACTGAAAAAAAATCGATTCTTTCCCCTAATTTTTTTCTCTTCATTCATTAATTCGATTCTTCGCCTCTCAAAAATAAACAGATACAGAATACTCGTGAATAAGGCTGCCGCCGTTGCTACAGATGGTCGATCGCCACGAGGTTCCCACTTGTCGAGGAGTTCGCGTGCGTCCCTCGAGATAACTTGGGCTACCCGTGCTAATTGAGTGATAGCGCTCGCTTATATTTATGATCGCTTCCCCGCCCCCTTTTCACCCTTATTTACCCTCTCCTTCCATATCCCAACCTTTTTTTTCCACCTCCTTTTTTTTTTTTTTTTTTTTTTTTTTTTTTTTTTTTTTTTTTTTTTTGGGCCAAGATCCCTCAGTGAATCCCTCAGCCGCCACTATCATCAGAAAAGCAGGAGTGGAGTAAGGAGAACTTCATTCACCCAGAGTCTTCAATCCGAAGGCGCGGCTCTGTATATATAGCAGCAAACCGACTCTACTATAGAGTAGAAAACGAGGGAGAAGAGAGCCGCCGATCCTTCACCGCGGGCGCTAAGTGAGAACCACTTTAGATAGGAGACCCTCGTCGGCTCAAAGATAAAAGGCGCCCGGTCTGATGGATTCGGAACACGACGGAATTAGCGGCCCTCCGACGATACTCTATAGCTACATACGCCTCGTGTATATATGTGTGTGTATACATTGGTTCAGTCACTTTACCGTCAGTCGATTGTGACGCCTGTTTTATGCGGCGTTGTTACGGAAATGAGATGCATTCTGATATTAATTACTATTTTTTTACGTTTTTTTTTTTTTTTCCTGTGTGATTGATATTTATTTTGGCATTGATTTTTATTTTTTTCGTATTTATTATAATTTTTTTAATATTTTGTAGTAATTTCTATGCGATTCTGTATTTTTTAAATTTACTTTAATTTCAATTTAAAAAATTGTTTTTCTTTGCCATTGATATTTATTCTGACATTGATTTCTACAATTTTTTTCGGATCTGTTATAATTTTTTATGTATATTTCTTTTAATTTTAATTTTTCTATTCATTTTTATTCCCATGCGGTTGATATTAATTCTGACATTGATTTCTACAATTTTTTTTCCTATTTATTCTAATTTTTTAAATATTTTTAAATTCCTAAGCGATTCTGACATTCATTTCTATATTTTTATTTATTTACTTTAATTTTTAATTTTTAATTTTTATTCCTGTGCCATTGACATTAATTCTGACATTGATTTCTACCATTTTTTCCTATTTATTCTAATTTTTTTACATATTTTTTTATTCCTAAGAAATTTTGGCATTAATTTTGACATTGATTTCTACCATTTTTTTCTATTTATTTTAATAATTTTATATATATATTTTAATTCCTAAGCAATCCTGACATTAATTTCTATATTTTTTATTTACGTTAATTCAAAATTTTTTTATTTTTATTCCTATCCGATTGACATTAATTCCGACATTAATTTCTATATAGTATATTCTTCTTATTTTCATTTATTTTTTATTCAAATTTTTTTAAGCAATTTTTTCGTCGCCAAAAAAATGGCTCGTCTCACGAATCGGTAAATGACTCTTGCAAAAAAAAAAAAATCATGGGACAAAAAGAGAGGCGGAGACTGTATATAATAAAGGTGGGTTCCTTGGTCCGGATCCGACCAGGGAAAGGGAAACTGGTATATATCCTCCATATTCAGTCTTTATAGCCTCGAGCCTCGCTTTGTTAATTAATATTTATGACGATATCCGAGCCATGTATATATATATCTATATACACAGCCCAGATTAATCTTTTTGGGCCTTTTATATAGATATATATACACACACATATATACACATAAACACATATTAATACACATATATGTGTATATATATCTATATACACTTCCCAAATTCATCTGTTGGGCTTTTTATATAGATATATATACACACACACATATATATATACACAGCCCAAATTCATTTGTTGGGCTTTTTATATAGCTATATATATACACATATACATATATATACACAACCCAAATTCATCTGTTGGGCTTTTCATATAGATATATATATATATACACACAGCCCAAGTTCATCTGTTGGGCTTTTTATATAGATATATATATACACACATACATATATATACACAGCCCAAATTCATCTATTGGGCCTTTTATATAGACTAAGAGAGGATATATATACTCATATATATATATATATACTCGGAACTTTTTTTCCCCCTCTCCCCAAATTTTTATCCTAATGAGACAAGTTTTATTTCCGCCCATTTAAACGAAACACCTGTCTCAATTTATCGGCTCTCAGTTTTTTCTCGGCGAGAAACGTCAGTTGATACGCGTCGCGGATCTCGAAGGAAGGAATTCGAATTGGACGAAGCTGAGAATCGACGATGCGAGATTCGACGACGAGAAACAGGCTGGGAGAGAGAGAGATTCGAGTAGATGATGCACGTTGCGAGTCGCCGCTGAGATAGAATATCTTATTAGTCGGACAATGGGCAATCAGAGACGCCCGGAGCTGTATATTGCTCTTGGCTCGACTACGTCTGCGTCGTGTCTGTGTGTGTGTCCGGTTGGTCGGCGCAGTCCGGCGATCTTATTGCTTCAGGCTCTTCGCACGTCCGACCACGTCCATCCGTTTCCACTGATGCTAGATCCCCTCCATGTGTGTGTGTTTATGTGTGTTTATGTGGGTTTATGTGTGTTTATGGGTGTATTCGTCTCTCGTGTAATCAGCGGATCGCCTTACTCCGAGTAATGCGCCATTTTTATTATTTTTTATATTTTTTTTATATTTTTTTATTTTATCTTTCGTTATTTTTTTGGAGGTTTGTAACGAGTCAGATTGTGTAGATACACGAGAAAACAGAGGAAAGATGATTATCTAAGCTTTTGAAATTATCTTGAAATTTTTGATTTTTGTTTTTTTTTTTTTTTTTTTTTTTTTGAGCCAATGTAATTATAACAAGAAAACAGAGGAAAGATGATTATCTAAGCTTTTGAAATTATCTTGAAATTTTTGTTTATTTTTTTTATTTATTTATTTTTTTTGAGCTAATGTAATTATATTTTTTAACAAAGAAAGGAACTATGTTTTTTAAACAAACAGAGGAACTACATTTTTTGACAAAGACGACAGAGAAAAGATAAGTATAGAAGTGTTTGAAATTATCTTGAAATTATTGTTTATTTTTTTACTTTTTTTTGAGCTAATGTAACTATATTTTTTAACAAATAGACGAACTATATTTTTTAATAAACAGAGGAATTATATTTTTTGACAAAGACAACAGAGGAAAGATAATTATAGAAGTGTTTGAAATTATCTTGAAATTTTTGTTTATTTTCAAACTCTTTTTTTTGAGCTAATGTAACTATAATGTAACTATATTTTTTAACAAAGAAAATAGAGGCAAGATAATTATCTGAGCGTTTGAAATTATCTTGAAATTTTTGTTTATTTTTTTACTTTTTTTCTTTGAGCTAATGTAAAATAAAATGATATTTAATATTCATTCTGAGATCTCATTCTGATTTCATTCTGATTTCTGATTCTAATATTCATTCATCAAAACGATATTTGATATTAACGATAGATAAAAAAAAATAAAACGATATTTTTTAACTGAATTTGGACAATGGCTCTGGAAATAAAAATGTGTCTTTGACTTGATAACAGCATTTTTATAATCGTAACAGATATATCTATTTTTTTTACTGGATTTGGACTAAAAATAAATAATTACGCAATTTTAATTTTTTTAATTTTTTTATTGGAGCTAATGCAACGAGGATTGTGTAGATCAACGAGAAAACAGAGGAAAAAAAAATATCTAAGCGTTTATAATTATCTTTAAATTTTTCTTCATTTTTCAAATCTTCCTTTTATTTGTAAGAAAATAAAAATATTTTTATTTTCAAGAAAAGAAAAATATCAAGCCCAGCGAATTGGCCGCGCCGCGTGATTTATTAATTCGATTAAGAGCCTCGTAAGCAACGCCTTTCGTTTTAATCTCAGTCGAGTGCCCGGGCAATTTTTATATAGTGCCGAGAAGCACGCGAGCAGCCACTGTGTCGATTATCAGAGCAAAGCAGTGTTATCAACCCACCTCGCAAAAATATTTTCAATTCCCTTTCACATATTTTCCGGATTGACGAACGATAAGGCACAACGCAGATGTGACCAGAAAAAAAAAAAAAAAAAAAAAAAAAAAAAAAAAAAAAAAAACGCTGAATAAATTGGATTTGCACCTATTTATTAGGAATCAACTTCGTATAGGAATTCAATGTCTATATTTTTTATTACTATTGTTTTCTTATTTATATTGAAGGACTATAGAATATACATATGGGGCATTCCATACCAATTCGAGAAGTTCGAAACCCTGACCATCTTAAAAATGGTCGATTATTTTTTAACATATTCACCCGAGAAAATAAAAGTTGCTCCAATTTTTTTGAATTTTTTTAACCTCATTTCTTCGATTTATAAATTACATTTCTTTTCTGGAGTAAAAATGATCAAATTCTCATATCATCTAAAATATTGATCGGATCCTAATGAACTTGGGACGAAATTCTTCAGATTGGAGTACGCTTTCATGTGCATACTACAATTTTTTTTCAATTAAGTCAGGATTTTTAATTTTATTACAAAGCGTAAAAAATGATTTTTCGAATCCTTGGACCCGATATTTTATTTCAAAAAAATTGTCAAAAATCCTACTTGGAAATACGAATATTTTAAGCCTAGGCAGGAAGTGGGATGATTTTATTCTATTGTCGGAGGCGAAGAAGTGTTATCAACTCGCCTCGCAAAATATTTTCAATTCCCTTTCACATATTTTCCGGATTGACGAACGATAAGGCACAACGCAGATGTGACCAGCAAAAAAAAAAAAAAAAAAAAAAAAAAAAAAAAAAAAAAAAAAAAAAAAGTGAATAAAATCGCAAAAAAAAAAGATAAATTTTTACCGTTCGCTAACGATTGCTCCGCGGTCCGGAAAATAATGCATAAAAAGCCCGGAACCAACCCTCCTCGTTATACGTCGCGTTCCCCAATATTTATAACTATCCCCGACGGTCGCCTGTTACGAAACGATAAAATATAAATGGCTCTCGTTATTGTTTTATGAATTAATACAATCTATTACTGCCGTCCGATATAAAATCGTGCGTTGGAAAATCGGCAGTCGCTACCCTCCAATGTGCATCCCCCTTCACTGTACACACCCCCCTCCCCCCTCCCCCCTCCCCTACCCAATCGTGTGCGTATGCTAATTGAAGGGAAAAAACTAATGAAGCGAGGACGTAAAAAAAAAAAAATTAATGTGTCGAAACAATGAGGAAATCGCGAGGGACGAATGCTCCCCTCGATTTGGTTATATATAGCAGGCAGTTTCGATATCACGATCACGTTTTTAAGCCCCTCTTTGTAATTATTTATTTTCGGTCCGAATGCTGTAAAAAAAAAAAAAAAAAAATGTGCTGCGATTAAAAAATGCTGTTATCGAGTCAAGTCACATTTTTATTTCCAGAGCCATTCTCTAAATTTATTTAGCCACCTTCGCAATTATTTATTTTCAGTCCAAATACTGTAAAAAAAAAAAAAAATTTGCTGCGATTAAAAAGCTGTTATCGAGTTAAGTCACATTTTTATTTCCAGAGCCATTCTCTAAATTTATTAATACCCCCTCCGCAATTATTTATTTTCAGTCCAAATCTTGTAAAAAAAATATATATATATTTGCTGCGATTAAAAAATGCTGTTATCAGGTCAAAGCCATTTTATTCCCAGAATAAAGGCCAATAAAGGCATTGGTTCAAGGCCATTTTTATTTCCAGAGCCATTCTCTAAATTTATTAATCTCCCCTCTGCAATTATTTATTTTCAGTCCAAATAGTGTAAAAAAATATATATATCTGCTGTGATTAAAAAGTGCTGTTATCGAGTCAAGTCACATTTTTATTTCCAGAGCCATTCTCTAAATTCATTAATCCCCCCTCTTTGTAATTATTTATTTTCGGTCCAAATGCTGTAAAAAAAATATATATCTGCTACGATTAAAAAATGCTATTGTCAAATCAAAGTCACATTTTTATTTCCAGAGCCATTATCCAAATCCCAGTTAAAAAATATAATTACATTAGCTAAAAAAAAAGTTTTTAAATAAATAAAAAATTCAAGATAATTTTCGATTAAATAATTCTGTTATCAAGTTCAAAGCCCCCACATTTATTCGCAGAGTCATTGTCCACCCAAAAAAAAAAAAAAAAAAAAAAATGCCTCCCACGATTATAAAATCCTTATCAGACCCACAAAGATTTCTCGAAGAGCACTCAGCGAGGATTTAAAAATCCCGCGAAGGACTTCTAATTTTCTCGCACCTCGGATATCCTTATCACGACCCTCTGGAAGGTTGGCGGGGAGGGGGGGGGGGGGGGGAGGAGGAGTCGTATGGAAGGGCCCCGCGGGGCCATATCGCTGGGCTAGGGACCTTCGCCTCGAGAGAACCGCTCCATTCATTAACGTAACACGATTTATCAATTAGCGTAAAAGGCAGCGATAGATAGTCGTTCTGATATGTTGCACCGGTCTTTCCCCCCCCTCCCTTCGAGCTTCACCACCATAGCCACCACCATCACCATAGGACCACCCCTCCTACACAACCTGCTCATATATACCCACTCCCCCCCCTCAACTCGTGCAATACACCCCCTCCCCCCTCCCCTCCCCCAACTCGTGCAATACACCCCCTCACCCCCCTCCCTCCCCACCCACCCCTTCTGCACTCGGCGCGTGGCGCGTACAGTATGAGCGAAGGGTGGTTCTCGCTGCTAGTTCCACCGGCGATATACCCCCAGTAACATTAATGGAAAAGAGAGATTCTAGATTTTAAGTGCGTTTCCGAGTCGGACCTGCCTCCGGCCTGTTACCTTGATAAGCACTTCGCACATCAACGGCCTAGAAGACCTAACCCCCCCCCGCCTGTTATACCCCCTATTATATTTTTTTAGCGAAAGCGAAAAATTCAAATTGCGTTTTGTAAAACGGGTTTTAAGGGGAAAAGCGATGTTTCAATCCAGCCTATTACCTTGATAAGCACTTCGCCATCAACGGCCTAGAAGGCGACTTTTCGTATTATATTTTTTTTTGAGAAATTAAGAAAAAAAAAAAAATTTGAGTTTTTGTAAAACGAGTTTTAAGGGTAGAAGAAATGTTTTTCGTATTATTATTATTATTATTATTATTATTTTAATTTTTACCGTAGCGAGAAATAAAAAATAAAAAAATCGCCTTTCCGTATAAAATTGTTCCAACGGGAAAATAGATCTTTCGCATCCGGGAAAAAATGCCGCCATGATAAAAAAAAATAAAAATAAAAAATAGTGGGAAAACCGCAGGCGTAGAATATCGGAAATTAATTTCTTCTCTGCAACACTTTCGCGCTTTGATGCACCCGAGTCGCACAGAGTCGGTCCGCGCCGGATATCTACGGTCGCATTCCTGTCCGCTACGATCGACGACCCTGGACCGCCGGCCGGAAGTGGCTGGTGTATCCAGCGGCGCGCGCACCGAGGGCGGGAAAACGAGATCGTCTCTCGGCGAGAAAGAGACAAAAAAGTGCAAATTCCAGACACTTCTTTGCCGGTTGACGAGTCTCCATCAAGTGGATAAGGGCGTCGAGTGCAGACAGCCAAGTAAAAAAATATATATATATTTATTTATTTTTTTTTATATAGTGATATAAACGATATATATACATAAACATATAACGAAATCATTATTTATAATGGATAAATAATGATTTTGTTATTGGATCACGTATTGGATGAAAGTAACTACGGTTCGTCAATATAAAAAATATAAATAAAAATAATAATAATAATAATAATAATAATAAAATATAGCTATTGAATTCCCATAAGAAGTTGATTCCTAATAAAACAGCCGTACGTGCAAATCCAATTTACTCATCTCGCTCCAACTTTTTATAATATATTTTATAAAAAATGTATATTATTACAAATATATATTATTTTATTTTTTATATTTTATAAAAAATATGTACAGTCAATGTATACGTATATATACAATCAATAAATATTTATATATAATAATTACGTTATTGGATCACGTATTGGATGAAAGCAACTATAGTCCATCAATAAAAACAAAAAAACATAAAATAATAAATAATAATAATAATAATAAAAACATAGCCATTGAATTCCCATACGAACCTGATTCCAAATAAACAGCCCTACCAGCAAATCCAATTGAAATGAAAGCAACTATGGTCCATCAATAAAAAAAAAAACAAGAAAATAAAATAATAATAATAATAATAATAATAATAAAACATAGCCATTGAATTCCCATACGAACATGATTCCTAATAAACAACCCTACCCACAAATCCAATTGAAATGAAAGCAACTATAGTCCTTCAATAAAAACAAAAAAATAAAAAAAAAAAACAAAAAATAATAATAACAAAAAAAACCCATTGAATTCCCATACGAACCTGATTCCTAATAAACAACCCTCCCCACAAATCCAATTTACTCATCATCCTCCACCTTTCTCCCCTCCCCTCAACCTTCACTCAATCTCTCTATTTTTTTTTTTTTTTTTTTTGCTTCCAGACTCGTCCAATTACACATAAAGCACTAATCGCGCAATTAATCTCAATCTATTTAATAACACCTTCATTACGTTGTGTATCCTTCTCTTCCCATAAGACACCCCTTTTCCCCCCTCTCTTCCCCCCTTTTCCCCCCTTTCCCCCCTTTTCTTCCCCCCTTTGAGCATATATCTCATATTCCTTTTCGAAAATCATTGACACGCCCACCGTCATTCCTCTCTCACTCGTTTCGCATTCTCGGCTCTGGTCAGGTTCCCCGGCCAGCGTATAGAGCGATCACGTAGCACTCGATCCCGAGTAATGTGCGTGTGTGTAACGCGTTTCGCGAGAGCAGCAGCCATTGGCTTTAATTGAAACGAATGGTTGTGCGGACGCTCTCGTCTTGATTACGAGCAGAGGCAGTGCTCTCTGCCTCTGCTCGTCGACTAACCTGGAGAACAGCTCTTCGATACCCTTCTCTGTTGGAAAGAAGAAGAATAAGTGAGCCGAGGATGCAGAGAGAAGAGAGAGAAAGAAGAGAGAAGAGAGAGGCTTCTGCTGCATTCGCACCGGAAAATTGGATCTAGATTAAATTGCTTTCGATACAAGTGTAGTCATCAGCATAATTCTGAGGAGGAATTTTGTGGGGTTTTGTTAGATACTGGATAGGTTCTGGTTAGGTTGTGGTTAGGTTCTGGTTAGGTTCTGGTTGGGTTCTGGTTGGGTTCTGGTTAGGTTCTGGTTAGGTTCTGGTTGGGTTCTGGTTAGGTGCTGGTTAGGTTCTGGTTAGGTTCTGGTTAGGTTCTGGTTGTGTTCTGGTTAGGTTCTGGTTAGGTTCTGGTTCGGTTCTGGTTAGGTTCTGGTTGGGTTCTGGCTAAGCTCTGTTCAGGACCTGGATAAGATTTGTTCAGGACCTGGCTAGGACCTGTTCAGGACCTGGCTAAGATCTGTTCAGGACCTGGCTAAGCTCTGTTCAGGACCTGGATAAGATTTGTTCAGGAACTGGTTAGGCTCTGTTCAGGACCTGGCTAGGATCTGTTCAGGACCTGGCTAAGATCTGTTCAGGACCTGGCTAAGATATGTTCAGGACCTGGCTAAGATCTGTTCAGGACCTGGCTAAGATCTGTTCAGGACCTGGCTAAGATCTGTTCAGGACCTGGCTAAGATCTGTTCAGGACCTGGCTAGGCTCTGTTCAGTAACTGGTCAGGCCCTGGTCAGGGTCGTATTAGCCATTTCAGGGCCTGGACAGTAGTCAGAATAATTCTGAGGAGAAGCTTTGTGGGGTTTTGTTATTTCCTGGTTAGGTTCTGGTTAGGTTCTGGTTAGGTTCTGGTTGGGGTTGTATTAGCCATGTTAGGGCCTGAACAGTGGTCAGCATAATTCTGAGGAGAAGTTTTGTGGGGTTTTGTTATTTCCTGGCTAGGCCCTGGTTAGATTCTGGTCAGGCCCTGGTCAGGATCGTATTAGCCATGTCAGGGCCTAAACAGTCATCAGCATAATTCTGAGTAGAAAATCTGTAGGATTCTGTTACATTTTTATTCTACACATGGGTGATTCTACACAAAAAATTCTACACATTTTTTTCTACACACGATAATGTCCTGCACGAGATATTGTACACATAACTAATTTCAATTTGCAATATCCTACACATACTGTTGATCACAAAAAAATCTAACTCAGTATATCCTACACATTGAAATATTCTGTGTAGATTATTCTACACATCTTAGATCAATAGTTCGTGATCCTACACATATAACTCTTTAGTACCCTCTTTAGTACTCGTTACATGTGTAGGATCACGAACTATTGATCTAACATGTGTAGAATAATCTACACAGAATATTTCAATGTGTAGGATATACTGACTTAGATTTTTTTGTGATCAACACTATGTGTAGGATATTGCAAATTGAATTTAATTATGTGTAGAATGTCTCGTGCAGGACATTATCGTGTGTAGGAAAAATAGTGTAGAATTTTTTGTGTAGAATCACCCATGTGTAGAATTAAAATGTGTAGGATCGATGCTCTCCCCAAAACATTAACATCATAGAATCTTGGTAAATTGGTACTATTCTCTCCCTACACTCTTGTCACTCGAACTTTATTTCCTAGGAAATCGAGTCCGAGGTTGGGACGTGACGCTGAGAGCTGGGACTGTGATAGCCGATGCAAGTGGCGAGTGATCGATCTCCCTGGGGAGGCTCTTATAGACACGAGAAACGAAGAGACGATGGAGCGGAGGAGGAGGAGAGGGGAGAGCCCTCCTCTGTCCACATTCGTGGGCAGAGAGTAGAAGCCACGCCGCGAAAAGATAACGACGAGTTAGCCTCAGGGAAAGCCGAGGGACAACCAATCAGAGGGGAGAGGAGCGAAGGAGGCTGTAGTTTATCGAATTAAGGCAATTAGCGGTACAACACCGATCTACGTTGGGGGGGGGGGGAGGGGGGGCAAAGCACTCGGCGTGCCTCAGCCTATCGGCGCAGTACACTCGAAAGCTCTTTCGGCGCATGCGCAGATAATCCCTGACTGGGTTCGCTTCGTCCAGAAACGTAAGAAGCCACCGCTTCGAACCTGTTTTAATATCTGTATTATCAGGTTAATTAAGGAGGTCGAGTAATAAAAAATATAAAAAATTAAAAAATATATAAAAATAAAAATAAAAAAAAAAGATAATAATAATAATAATACTAAGCCACAATTTATTAAGTGATTAATATCTGTATTATGAGGTTAATTAAGGAGGTCGAGTAATAAAAAATATAAAAAATAAAAAATATATAAAAATAAAAATAAAAAAAGATAATAATAATAATAATACTAAGCCACGATTTATTAAGTGATTAATATCTGTATTATCAGGTTAGTTAAGGAGGTCGAGAAATAAAAAATAAAAAAATAAAATAATAATAATAATAATAATAATAATAATAATAATTAAGCCACGATTTATTAAGTGATAAGGATAGTAAATTTCAACAAGCTCGATGCTTAAAAAAAGATCGATCGTTAATTCCTGCTTTAATATCTGTATTATCAGGTTAATTAAGGAGGTCGAGTTATAAAAAAAAAGAATAATAATAATAATAATTATTATTATTATTATCAGAAAGCTCGATGCTTAAAAAAAGATTGATCGTTAATTCCTGCTTTAATATCTGTATTATCAGGCTAATTAAGGAGGTCAAGCAATTAAAAAAAATTGATTATTTAAAAAAATAAAAACTAAAATAAAAATAAAAAATAAATATTAAAATTAAGGCACGATTTATTAAGTGATAAGGATAGTAAAGATCAGCAAGCTCGATGCTTAAAAAACGATCGATCGTTAATTTCTGCTGCGAGTTCCGAAGCAGAACTCAGTAACGGGAGAAGCGTGCTGCTCTCGCTTCTCGAGTTACAAATCTCCGGGCGCCATCGTAAACGGCCTATAAAAATTTAGCACGGCCATTTTAAACCCTGTCGCAAAAACGCGAGGCTCTCTGAGTCGGCGATGAGAGAGCGTGGCCGCCTTTTTCCTTTCCTCCTTCGTCGAAGACTGACGGTTCAATTCTCCTGAGCAAACCAGCGAATCGCGTGCGAGCTAATTAAATTTTCTCAGAGCTTTTTTAATTTTGACGGAAGTTTTTTTTTTTTTTAGGAGTACAATTTTTTTAAATTTGAGGGGTACCATTTATTTATTCATGTCCTATTCAATATTTTCACGAATCATTTTATTGTAGATAAAAGACCCGAAATTTCGATTTTTTTTTTTTTTTTTTTTTTTTTTTTTTTTTTTTTTTTCGAGTATTTTTCACTCTAAAATAATTCGGATTTTTTTCCATATCGATCCTATTTTCGATAAATCGAAAAGAGACAAATCGATAAATCGAAAAGAGACAAATCGATAATAGGGTACACGACCTACCTCAACATGTTGACTTAGGTCAGCTTCAACTCAATTCTACTCTAAAAAAATTCCAATTTTTTTCCACATAGATCCCATTTTCGATAAACCAAAAAGAGACACGAATGGACGAAAATCGGCTTCAATTTTTCAGGTGCACCATCAGTCGAAAAACCGAATAAAAAATTGGGTCCATGTCCTACCTCAACATGTTGACTTAGGTCAGTTCCAACTCAATTCCACTCTAAAAAAATTCCAATTTTTTCCCCACAGATCCCATTTTCGATAAACCAAAAAGTGACACGAATGGACAAAAATCGACTTCAATTTTTCAACTGTACCATTTACTCTAAAAAAAATACTCTAAAAAAATTAAAATTTTTTCCCCATAGATCCCATTTCCAATAAACCAAAAAGTGACACCAATGGACGAAGATCATTCAATTTTTCAGCTGTACCATTTACTCTAAAAAAATACTCTAAAAAAATTCAAATTTTTTCCATATCGATCCCATTTTCGATAAACCAAAAAGAGACACGAATGGACGAAAATCGACTTCAATCTTTCAGGTGTACCATTTACTCTAAAAAAATTCAAATTTTTTCCATTTACTCTAAAAAAATACTCTAAAAAAATTCCAATTTTTTTCCACATAGATCCCATTTCCAATAAACCAAAAAGTGACACGAATGGACGAAAATCGACTTCAATTTTTCAACTGTACCATTTACTCTAAAAAAATACTCTAAAAAAATTAAAATTTTTTCCACATAGATCCCATTTCCAATAAACCAAAAAGTGGCACGAATGGACGAAGATCATTCAATTTTTCAGCTGTACCAAAACCCAACAGCCGTCTTCGCAAATTGTATAGCAATTCGTATCTCTACTTTGCTCGATGGAAACACTCCTCCAACGGAACGGCTACGAAGAAGTCGACGGTGTATGAGAGATAGAAGTGAGAAAGAGAGGAGGAAAGGTTAGAAAAGGACAGAGGAGAGTTGGGTTGGAGAGCCTCCCTTCGATGTTTAATACATAAGGATCGAGTCGATATTGCAACGGTGAGAGTAACCGTATCTTCGTGACTGGGTGCGAAGTCGCAGCTCTCCCCTCTCCTTCCTCCTCTGCTACCCCCCCTCCCCTCCTCCCCACCCCCTCTTCAGGTTGTGCTACTGCTGCTGCTACTGCTGGGACGGCACTCAACCAGGGAAGTGTTGTCGGCTCGGGCTTTTCAGGAGCTTTCAAGTGCTTTCGCAGTTGCCTCGAGTGCCGTAAGAGGCTTTCAGAAACGGAGGCGGAAACGGGCTTTTTAATAGGAGCGCGAGAGGAGATGCCAGCCTCCTTCTTCTTCGTCTTCTTCGTCTTCTTCGTCTTCGTCTGCTTCTTCTGCTTTATTCGATCTGGTTCACCTTCTTTGCGTTTTTTTTTTGGTTGAGGATGAAATAAAAGGGATCGGTTACTTGATCGTTGAGGATGTGTTCATCAATCATTTTATCCAATGAGCACTTTTATGAAAGAAAAAATCCTTGTCCTGGCCTGATCACCTGATCAGCTCCAAGCTTGGAACTATCAGAACGCTAGAAATGTTGGTTGGGCTCTGGTTGGGCCCTGATCAGGATTGTATCATCCTTGTCATGGCCTGATCAGTTCCTAGTTTGGAACAATTGGAACACTACACATTTTTTTTTCTACTGCCAGACTCCTTCTTCTTCGTCTCCTTCGTCTTCGTCTGCTTCTTCTTCTGCTTTATTCGATCTGGTTCACCTTCTTTGCGTTTTTTTTTTTTGGTCGATGATGAAATAAAAGGGATCGGTTACTTGATCGTTGAGGATGTGTCAATCATTTTAGCCAATGAGAAGTTTATTCGAAGAAAATGTGAAATTTGGAACTGGTTGGGCCCTGATCAGGATTGTATTATCCTTGTCCGGGCCTGATCAGTACCTAGCTTGGACCTATCATCCCAAGTAGAAAATCCGTAGCGTTGCATACGGTCCAAATCAGGCCCTGATCAGGCCCTGACCTGGCTAATGCGGTGCTGGCCAGGGCCTGATCAGGGCCGCATGTAACGATACGGATTTTCTACAATGAGGACTTCCTTGGAAGAAAATGTAAAATTCGGAGCTGGTTGGGCCCTGGTTAGGATTGTATCATTCTTGCCTGGGCCAGATCAGCTCCTAGCTTGGACCTATTAAAACCCTACAAATTTTAGTAAGTCGCTGGTTGGGCCCTAGTCAGGGTCATATCATCCTTGCCCGGGCCTGATCAGCTCCTGCCTTGGACCTTTTAAAACGACACAAATTGTGGTAAATCGCTAATTGAGCTCTGATCAGGATCGCATCATCCCTTTCCTAGCCTGATCAGCTCCTAGCTTGGACCTATTAAAACCCTACAAATTTTAGTAAGTCGCTGGTTGGGCCCTAGTCAGGGTCATATCATCCTTGCCCAGGCCTGATCAGCTCCTAGCTAGGATCTATTAAAACCCTACAAATTTTGGTAAATCGCTAATTGGGCCCTGATCAGGATCACATCATCCCTATCCTCGCCTGATCAGTGCCTAGCTTGGAACCATTGGAACACTACACATTTTTTTCAACCAGGGATATGTGAGGCTAGTTTTGGAAACAAATGGAATCATCCTTAAGGGATGAGGAAAGCCACAGGATGTGCTGCTGGCTTTTTTCGATGTATGTCGTCACCGGAAACTCGCTCGAATATAATAAAGTTGAAGCCGGCCAAATGCGAGTTTAAAACGTTGGGCGTACGTGAATCCGGGGGAGAACACTGCTTGGACTCGACTGTAGCGGTTCGCCAGGCCTCGCCACCTAACTTTATTCCGAATTTTCAATGCTGCCTTCCCTCAGAAATCGAGACTCCCTCGCAGCCCTCCAGAAATTAAAAGAGAGTTTGCTGCCAGCAACGATGCTTCATCCCTTCTCTCACGTTCGTCCAAATCCTGTTCTGGTCAGGAGGACGACGTCGTCGTCGTCGTCGTCGTCGACAATGAGAATTTTCGCTGTAACATCAGGCGACGACTCTCTCCTTTGAACATGAAACTCGAATTTTCTCCAGGGGCTTCGGCTTGGGCATCGTCACTTTTGCATGCGAAAAAAAGTATGAAGCCTGAAAAATATTCGAAATTTCGGGTGAATTATTTTTTAGCTACAGTAAAATAATTTGCGAAAATATTGAATGTGATATGAATAAATAAATGGAAAAGATATGATTTTTTAGAGTGAAATCAAATTGAACCTGACCTAAGTCAGCATTGAGGTAGGTCATAAATTCAATTTTATCGATGGATGAATGCTTCGTTCAAATGTTCAGAAATCAGAAATCAGTAAAAATCAGAATTTCGTTTGGATAAAAAAAACTTGAACCTGACCTAAGTCACTATGTTGAGGTAGGTCATACATCCAATTTTATCGATGGACGAATGCTTCGTTCAAATGTTCAGAAATCAGAAATCAGTAAAAATCAGAATTTCGTTTGGCAAAAAAAAACCTAAACCTGACCTAAGTCACTATGTTGAGGTAGGTCATACACCCAATTTTATCGATGGACGAATGCCTCATTTCAAATGTTCAGAAATCAGAAATCAGTAAAAATCAGAATTTCGTTTGGCAAAAAAAAACCTGAACCTGACCTAAGTCACTATGTTGAGGTAGGTCATATATCCAATTTTATCGATGGACGAATGCTTCGTTCAAATGTTCAGAAATCAGAAATCAGAAATCAGAAATCAGAAAAAATCAGAATTTCGTTTGGCAAAAAAAAACCTGAACCTGACCTAAGTCACTATGTTGAGGTAGGACATGCACCCAATTATCGATAGCCGACTGCCTCGTTCAAATGTTAGCACTATGCTCCGCTTTCAGCTATGTTCCCATCGGTTACATCATTACACGTCCACATAACTCGTATCAGCGGTTATGTACTATGTTATTAAGGTACTATCCCACATTTACGCGCAACCAAAACTATCGAAACACGATGTGTACCATATTCCAAACGCGACATCGCGATTAATTTACTGAGCAATCCAGCGCCCGTACAGTATTCCCATATTATTCCCCAAACGTTGACACGACGTCTAGATTGACTTCCAACATCGAATCATCACCGCTCAATAATTCAATGTAATTGTTTATCCAACACTGATTAAAAAAAAATGGTACCTTGGAGATCAATTGACTTCCAACATTTTCGTCATCACTGCTCTGTAATTCACTGTAATTGTTTATCCAACACTGATTAAATAAAAAAATGGTACCTTGGAGATCAATTGACTTCCAACATTTTCGTCATCACTGCTCTGTAATTCACTGTAATTGTTTATCCAACACTGATTAAATAAAAAAAATGGTACCTTGAAGATCAATTGACTTCCAACATTTCTGTCATCACTGCTCTGCAATTCACTGTAATTGTTTATCCAACACTGATTAAATAAAAAAATGGTACCTTGGAGATCAATTGACTTCCAACATTTTCGTCATCACCGATGGCTAATTCACTGTAATTGTTTATCCAACACTGATTAAGTAAAAAATGGTACCTTTGAGATCAATTGACTTCCAACATTTTCGTCATCACTGCTCTGTAATTCACTGTAATTGTTTATCCAACACTGATTAAATAAAAAAAATGGTACCTTGGAGATCAATTGAAAAAACTGGATAAATCAATTCAGGGACACACACATTTTTCCCGGCTTTCCGATTAACCATCTGTTCAAGCTCAGCAAAAAGTAGACCGAAAGAAAAAGCAGTAACAGAGATGGAAAATGGTGAAAGGAAATTTCTGGAGTGAGATGGCTGATGGTAAAAGTGTCGGTAATCCGCGTGTTCGAGGGCACTCGGCCGAAGATAACGTTGTGGGGGAGGGGGTTGAAGGGGGTGGGTGGGAAGGGGGGTTGGGGGGAAGAACGAGGAGCATACATAATGCAGTGTTTTTCCGAAAAGCGGCCAACGACGTCGCCTTAAGCGCGAATGGACCAATGGTGCATGGTACCCGAAGGTACTCACAGGTCTTGGAAGACCGAAGCACTGTCCTAGCCTTGGAAGACACTAAGAGTGAAGTTCACGAACCGACAGTGAATGCGCACCGCGATCTCGGCTCTCCACTCATTACAATACATTAGAATATCTTCTTCGCCGTACGCTCGTTCGCATAGTTTTCGTAAGCGACGAACCGCGAGCAAGTAGCTGGTAGAACAGGATAATAAGGGGCATTGGGGATCTGCACAGGCCTTGGCTAGAGAACAGTACTTTGACTCTTAGGGTTCACCACAAAAACAATGTTCGTGGTAGCAAATTGCTATAGTCATCGAAACTTGAAATTTAATCATTGCGAAGGTTAGGATTGATGAAAGCCTGGTCTTAAAAAATGGGAATTGGGGATCTGCATAGGCCCTGGATAGGAAACAGTACTTTGACTCTTAGGGTTCTCCACAAAAACAATGTTCGTGGCAGCAAATTGCTGTAGTCATCGAAACCTGAAATTTAATTATTGCGAGGGTTAGGATTGATGACGACCTGGTCTTAAAAATGGGCATTGGGGATCTGCATAGGTCCTGGATAGGAAACAGTGCTTTGACTCTGGGCGTTCTCCACAGTCCCTGATTAGGAAACAGTACTTTGACTCTTAGGGTTCTCCACAAAAACAATGTTCGTGCTGGAAAATTGCTGTAGTCATCGAAACCTAAAATTTAATCATTGCAAGGGTTAGGATTGATGACGACATGGTCTTAAAAAAGGGTATTGGGGATCTGCGCAGGCCCTCGATAGGAAACAGTACTTTGACGCTTAGGGTTCTCCACAAAAACAATGTTCGTGCTAGCAAATTGCTGTAGTCATCGTAACCTGAAATTTAATTATTGCAAGGGTTAGGATTGATGACGACATGGTCTTAAAAAATGGTCATTGGGGATCTGCATAGGTCCTGGATAGGAAACAGTACTTTGACTCTTAGGGTTCTCTACAAAAACAATGTTCATGCTAGCAAATTGCCATAATTAAATTTTCGCAATAATTAAATTTCAGGTAATTATCGAAATCTGAAATTTAATTATTGCGAAGGTCATGATTGATGACGACCTGGTTTTAAAAAATGGTCATTGGGGATCTGCACAGTCCCTGGCTAGAGAACAGTACTTTGACTCTTAGGGTTCTCCACAAAAACAATGTTCGTGCTAGCAAATTGCTGTAGTCATCGAATCCTGAAATTTAATTATTGCGAAGGTTATGATTGATGACAACCTTGTCTCGTATAAAAAATGATGTCGGTCATGTTGTGACTGTTTTCCCCTATCGTCTTCAACGTCGTTGTAGCGTAACGGGCCAGTCCCGAGCCTGGCCAGGTTTCGCGCTGCTTACAGTCTTGCGAAAGCGAAAACCAAAGGGGTTGGAGAGGGTGAAGAGAAGAGACGAGGCCAGGACGGTGCTACCCTCTCGGAATAAACCGAGCTCTTTGAATTTAGAGCCGCCGGACAGTAATTAAAATAACCACCCCCAACACATACTCGAAAAAGGGTGCCCAACCCTTAGTAGCGAAATCTGTAGCATTCTGTTACATTCAGCTCAAGCCAAGTAGTACTGTTCTGGTCCGGACAGGGACAACACGGTTCTGACCAGGGCCTGATCGGATCTGATCAGAACCTGGTTTGGGCAAAATGTAACAGAATGCTACAACCCTTAGTAGCAAAATCCGTAGTATTCTGTTACATTCATCCAAACCAAGTACTGTTCTGGTCCTAACATGGACAACACGATTCTGACCAGGGCCTGACTAGTCAGTCCCTCTAGAACTTTGATAGAAAATGTACGACGTTACATTCGGCTCAAGCTAGGCCCTGACCAGGATCTTGTAACCCAGTTCAGGCCTGACCAGGCCCTGGCTTGGCCAGAATCTAACGTAACACTATAGATTTTACAGCAGTGCTTCTCGCAAAGAAAGGGAAATTTCGCGGAACTGTTGAGAACCCCCCGTTTACGGACTTGTCCATATGATTGCAACGAGGGGTGGAGGGGTTGGGGAGGGGGGAGAGGGAGGAGGGGGAGAGGAGGAGAAGAGCCACCCGAGGTCAGGGCGAACCCCCGTTGCAAAATAGAAAATTAATTTAGCCCGTCACCCCCATCGCGGCGACCCACCCGGTATGTCACTTATTGCGAGGGTGTCTCGTGACGGCCCGGCTCGCGCCCGCCCCGGGAAAACGCGAGAAATACAAGCGGAGCCCCGAGGAACCGATATTAATTCCAGAAGCCGTGGGACGGCTGCTGTAACTTACTGGTTTAATGCTCAATGAGAAACAGCAGCTGTATATATTTTTTCCAGCTTCTAAACCGAAAAATAGCCGGAATTCTTCCTTACCATCGGTCGGTAAAAATTCCCAACCGATCTTATTTTACGATACTAATTTCAGAAGCCATGAGACGGCTGCTGTAACTTACTGGTTTAATGCGCAATGAGAAACAGCAGCTGTATATATTTTTTCCGGCTTCTAAACCCAAAAATATCAGGAATTCTTCCTTACCATCAGTTGGTAAGAATCCACAAACCGATCTCATTTCACCGTCGGCAATTGTTTCTCCATTAAAGCTGCTTCCGAGTAATGGAACCCTTAAAATAGATTAATGCTCAATGAGAAACAGCAGCTGTATATATTTTTTCCAGCTTCCATCCCAAAAGACATTCGGAATTCTTCCTTACCATCGGTCGGTAAAAATCCACAAACCGATCTCATTTCTCCATTAGAGTTCGGAATTCTGCTGAATTTCTCGCAGAGCTGTTTTCCGAGTAATGCAACCCTTAAAATAGATTAATGCTCAATGAGAGACGGCAGCTGTATACATTTTTCCCAAAAACATCCGGAATTCTTCCTTACCATCAGTCGGTAAAAATCCCAAACCGATCTCATTTCACCCCCACCAATTGTTTCTCCATTAGAGCTTCGGAATTCAGCTGAATTTTTCGCAGAGCTGCTTCCCG
>OZ035871.1:4725500-4758236 GCA_964034905.1 Itoplectis maculator
AAATCCCCAAACCGATCTCATTTCACCCTCACCAATTGTTTCTCCATTAAACTTCGGAATTCAGCTGAATTTCTCGCAGAGCTGCTTCCCGAGTAATGCAACCCTTAAAATGGGCAATGGGGGCTGTAGGGGTTGGGGGGTTGGGGGTGGAAGTGAACTCTCGCCGCGAGAGGCCGACTCGCGATATACCAGGTGTTACAATAAATTTAAACGATATTTTATTCAGGTCGGTCGATCGCTAGTTTTCAATTTGCCGGCTCGTATATATTTCGCCGGCGTCGGGGTTGGCCGACGGAGATGGCGGGTTCGACGCTCGGCCGGCCGGACGCGGCCCGAGAAGGGGCGAAACGAGGGTTGTTGGGGGGTTGGGGGGGGGGGGGGAGGGGGATGGGGGTGGACGGCTCCGGACTCCGGAGATGCAATTTCTCGGCGTGGTCCGTTCCCGTACAGTACTATAGTAGCTATATGGTCCATAGCTATATAGGTATACTATGGTCCATAGTAGGGTCCTATCTATGTGTGTATATATACACATCACTGTACATACACCGAAAGGCTGCAGACACCAAAGCTCTTCGGCGCCTTGACCGGCAGCACCACCGACGCTTCACCCCCCTCCCCCCCCCCTCCCCCCTCACCCCTCCCCCAACCACCCCGACGCGTTATAGGCGGGCTTGATGAAAAAATAATAATCTCAGGGGAACGGTCAGTTATTGGACGAATTGGAGTCATTCTATCTTCCATCTTGTCCATCCTGAGTCTGAAAATTTGGTGTGTTAAATTCGAACTTTTTTGATTCGACAATTGTTTATTTATTTATTTTGACGAGGAAAACCCTTTTGCAAAATTTGGAGGAGGTATATTATTATTATTATTATTTATCGCTAAGAGAATTGATATTAAATTCAAACTTTCCTGAGTCGACAATTATTATTTTTTATTTATTTATTTCGACGAGAAGATCCCTTTTGCAAAAGATTGTGGAAGTAAATTACTATTATTATTATTATTATGTTAAATTTTTTTTTTAATTGCCTAATGAATTAAAAATGTATAAATTATAAGAAAGCAATGAAAAAAATATAAAAGAAAGGGCTATTTAATATAGGATATTCAAGGAGGGGATAATTATTATTATTATTATTATTATTGTGTAAAATTATTATAAAAAAAATTACCCAATGAATTAGCTATGATTACACTTATTTAAAAATGTATAAGTTTTAAGAAAGCAATGAAAAAAATAGAAAAAATGCTATTTAATATAGGACATTCAAGGGGGGGATTATTATTGTTATTATTATTATTATCATTGTGTAAAATTATTATTAAAAAATGATTACATCTATTGAAAAATGTATAAGTTATAAGAAAGCAATAAAAATACAAAAAAGGCTATTTAAAATAGGACATTCTAGGGCTTTGTTTCCAAAGGCGTTAAGGGTCACTAGTCCTAAAACTATACTAAGGCTAAAAACATGAAGAGACTAGAAAACGCAAAATAAACCATATCTATCCATCAATAAAAAAAAAATAAAAGCCTGTTTATAATATAGCACATTGAAGGGGTATATTTCCAAAGGCGTTAAGGGTCGCTAGTCTCGAAACTATAAAAACATGAAGGGGGTTGGAAAGCTCGATGGAAACAGCGAAGGAAAGGGCTGGTGTAGATGTTTGGCTTCTACTGAAATTAAAAATATCGATTCCCATTGCGCGTGTGGGTCGCCACGGGGTCTGCACTTCATAGAGGCTCAATTCGTTTCTCGTGCGCGAGTCGCGTGTCTCTCTCTCTCTCTCCGCAAGACAATGCCCATTCTTCCCGGCGGACAGTGTAAGAGGGTACAAATTGCAGTTGCGTCCTCTTCGTCCGTCCGACTCTGCAATACAACGGCGAACAACCTTCGTCCGATCAGCAGCAACAGCAGCAACATCATCGTTGCTGCAGGAATCCCAAATACAAAGGCTCACTTTCATTTCGTTCTTCGTTTCCTCTCTCTCACTCCTCCCTATTTTTTTTATTTTTTTTTTCCTGCTCCTTTTTGTTTTTGTCCTTCTGTTTTGTTTTAGCTGCATTCCGGGAGCTGCCTCTTTTTGCCCCCCCGCAACCCCCTTAATGCCCTGGGGCGACTCGCGCCGCGCGGCGCTTAAAACAAATCGCTCGCGCTTACTTCTCTCGACATTTTTTTTTTATGGTTTGTGATAAATATTCAATTATTTGGGAATTGAAATGCGGTTTTTTTTTGGGGCTGATACATTTTTGTTTGTGGGGCATGGAAAAAAATATGGCGACCCTTCGAATCGTTCCTCATAGCCGTTATTGTCAATTTTGATAAAAGAAATTCGAATTATAATCCTTTAGGCTTTTCATTTTTTTTCTTTCCAAATCAAATTTGCGACCCTTCTGATGTCCACTATGAGGCTTTTTTTGTCAATATTATTTTCAACAATTAAAAAATATATTTAAACCATAAAATTCGTCATATAAAAAATCATTTTCTGACATTCATGATTTAGTTTGGAAATTTGAAATTGTTATGACTGAAATTTTTATGACTTTAGTATGTCATAAAAATTTCAGGTTTATCAACGTATGGAAACCATCCGAAAAAAAATCATGAAAATAGACAAGTTTTTTTTTCCGCTTTTATTTGATAAAACATCGAATTACTCGAAAATTAAAATACGATTTTTTTTTTTTTTTTTTTTTCCAATTCCGATAGATTTTATTTCCTGCGGGATGAAAAAAAATAACGACCTTTCGAATGGTCCCACATAGGCTACTGCCGAATTAACAGCACCTTTAAGACAAATATATTTTTCCCGCTTTTATTAGAAAAAAAAAAACATCCAATTACTCGAAAATTAAAACACGATTTTTTTTAGTGCCGATAGATTTTATTCCCTGAGGATTGCAAAAAAAAATATGGCGACCCTTCGAATGGTTTCACATAGGCTACTACCGAATTAAGAGACCCCCTTAAGAAACATATTTTTTTACCGCTTTTATTTGAAATTAAAAAAAAAATCGACTTACCCAAAAATCAAAACACAATTTTTTTTTATGCCCATATGTTTTATTTCCTCAGGGATGCAAAAAAAAAATATGACCCTCAATTTATGGTTCTCTCTCGGCCCTCAAAATATGGTCCCACATACAAATATTTTTTATTTGAAAAAACATTCAATTACTCGAAAATTAAATCACAATTTTTTTTCATACCCATAAATTTTATTTCCTACGCGATGCAAAAAAAAATAACGACCCTTCGAATGGTCCCACATAGCCTACTATCGAATTAACACTCCGGAAGAGTGTCCACTGCGAGTTTGCCATAGCACCTATGGTGCGGGAGATTCGAAGCCGCGTTTGCGGCTTCGAATTCCCTTCGACTCTGCAGCAGGGCCCTCGGCTTGATTAGGCTTCCGGTTAATTAATAACCTCTCATGCACACAGCCACCCCTACCCCCCTACCCCCCCCCCCCTCCCCCTCTCTTTCACCCCATCGTCCTACGTCGCTAGCGTGACGCCCATATGAATATGCATGTGCGTTGCGCGTTTCGGTGTGTCGAAAGGGAGGTGGGCATACAGTAGTCAGGGTTGTGTGATGCGAGTCGTCGACGATGGGGGGTGGGTGGGGACCCCTTAAGGGTGGGCACAGGGCTAGGGCCACTCATTTACATTCGGAAAACAAAGGGGGTGACGGCAGAGCGCCTCGTACGAGGGTCTAGTGACGCGTATATGCGTAAGTTTGCCTTTATGCCCTCTGTGCTCTTACCCCCTCCCCTCCCCTTTCGGAGGGAGAGGAAGGGGAGGGGAGGAGACTGTGGGAGACAATTTACGGAATTATTCGGGTATCGATTGATTGGCTGGACGATTAACAAGTAAAAAGGATTCTGGCCAGGCCCTGGTCAGGGTCGAGTAATCCTAGTTCGGGCCCAGCCAGGGCCTGACTTGGGAGGAACGTGTACAGATTTTACAGCAGGGTTGTTCGACGCTATTTTTTCGTTCTAGTCGGGCCCTGGTCAGGCCCTGGTCAGGATCGAGTAATCCCGTTCCGGGCCTGGCCAGGGCCCAACTTGGGTCTCAGATGTATAAGAATGCTACAGATTTGTTTTAAAGGATATAATAAATAATAATAATAGCAATAATAAATAATAATAACAGTAATAATAAACAATAATAATAGCAATAATACATAATAATAATAGCAATAATACATAATAATAATAGCAATAATAAATAATAATAAAAGTAATAATAAATAGAGACAGATCTACGGAATTATTCGGGTATTGATTGATTGGTTGGACGATTAACGAGCGAAAACGATCCTGGTCAGGCCCTAGTTGGGGTCGGGGTATCCCTGTCCGGGCCTGGCCAGGGCCTGACTTGGGACAAATGTGTACAGTTTTCCAGCAGGGTTATTCGAAGCAAGTTTTTATTTCTGGTCAGGCCCTGGTCAGGTTTAAGTCATCCCTGTCCGGGCCTGGCCAGGGCCCAACTCGCGTCTCAGCTGTAAGAATGCTAAAGATTTTTTTTTTTTTTTTTTCTTTTTTTTTTCAAAGCAACGATTAACCTGACGATTAACGAGCGAAAACGATCCTAGTCAGGCCCTGGCCAGGGTCGAGTAATCCCTGTCCGGGCCTGGCCAGGGCCCATCTTGGGTCTCAAATATAAAAACGCTACACATTTTTTTTCTCAGGTAACCGATGCAATTTTCGTCGAAACCATTAAAGGCCCTAAAAAGGATATATAATTAAAATAAAGTAAAGTAAAGTAATGGATATCTAATTAATATAAAGAGGCTACCGTAATCTAATAAAATTAACGATAAATCGGCCTGGAACCTTTTAATCCCTACACCGGAAAAGGGCCCCATCTGTCAGTCGCACCTGCCATGCGCAGCCCGACACGTGCCTTATGGTGCATTAAATTAAAAAACCCCCCTACAGCTGTTATCGGACACATCGCGTCACACGCCGCGAAACGTCATCAACATAAATTCCGGCGATAGTCCGAAGGCTATTCGATCTACTGGCGAAACGGAGGCGTGAGAACCACTGGTCCGTAATATTCCAGTATCGAGGTAAAAACGCTGAAAATGAATTAACTTTTTGCCAGCCAACGGCTACGCTCGAGTCACACCGACGGACGAGGGACGCACGCTGCTGCTATTGTGCGTCGCTGCGCTCACTGTGTCACGGAGAGCAGAGTTATCCCCCCCGACACTAGGAGGAGGGGGCAGGGGGGGGGGGGGTCGTCCCCCTCTCGCCGCACGTCCTGCGCACCGGGAGAGTTAACCAACCGCCTCTTGATACGACCTCGAGGTGACGTTGAACGTGCGAACGGCCCGGCCAAGACCCGACTAAGCCTCCGCACGACAAATAACAATTTAATTTTTTTTTTTTTCTTCACGATTTCTGGTGGAAAATTTGTAATGTTACAGGGGCTAGACAGGCCCTGGATAAGTTTTACGACAAATGATTTTTTTTACTATTATTATTATTATTATTATTATTATATTTTTTTTTCTTTTTTTTTCGATGTTTGGTGGAAGTTTTGTAGCGTTACAGAAGCTAGTCAGGCCCTGGCTAAGTCTCACGACAAATACTATTATTATTATTTTTTATTTTTTTTTTCTTAATTTTTTTTTCGATGTTTGGTGGAAGTTTTGTAACGTTACAGGTGCTAGTCAGGCCCTGACTAAGTTTCCGCACGACAAATACTATTATTATTATTATTATTTTTTTTTTTATGTCTGGTGAAGAATTTCGCAGCGTTACAGACGCTAGTCAGGCCCTGGACAGGCATGTGGCACCCTGGTCCGGGCCTGATTAGTGCCTGGCTTGGGTCGAATGTAACAGAATACTACAGATTTACGAAAAATACCAATTTATTTATTTATTTTTTTACGATTCCTGGTGAAATATTGGCAGCGTTACAGGCGCTGTTTAGGCACTGGTCAGGCCTGTGGCATCCTGGTCCGGGTCTGATCAGTTCCTGGCTTGGGTCGAATGTAACAGAATACTACAGATTTACGAAAAATACCAATTTATTTTATATATATATTTTTTTATGATTCTTGGTGGAAAATTAGCAGCGTTACAGACGCTAGTTAGGCCCTGGTTGGGGTCGTGGGACCCTTGTCCGGGCCTGATTAGTACCCGGCTTGGGCCGAATTGTAATAGACTACAGATTTTCTACCAGGGCTTCGCAATCGAAATGATCAATATCGACTATACTATTTTTATTCAGAATTAGAATAGAATAATTCCGAATGGAATTTTAATTCAGAATTAATTCAGGACTACAAAAACAATGTCATTCGCACGATTAATCTAAGCTATTTACTGACAGACGAGGCACAGGTGCGCGTCGGAGGCAAAGGTTAGGCGCGCGAGAGGAGTGCCAAGGATACCAACAATATTGCGCCATTACGATCGCGTAATGATCGCTATATCCGCGAGTGCACAAAGGGTCCCCATACTTTCGCAGTGGTTCTCAGCACTTGATAATACATTTTTTATCAGCTTCCGGTTTGTGAGTTACTTACATATAATTTTTTATTTATCGTTTGTGCTATTTTTATAATTTTTGTCATATTTTTTTCTATTTCTATTTTTCTATCCAATCTTCTGTTTTGCGCCATATATTTATTTTAAAAAGCTTGTCTCGTATAATATTATATTTCAATATTATTTAATTTAATAATAATAATAATAATAATATTTGTATCTGCTTCCGGTTTGTTAGTTATCTATATGTTATTTTTTATTTATCGTTTGTGCAATTTTTATAATTTTTGTTATATTTTTCTACTTTTCTATCCAGTCTTCTTAATAATAATAATTATAATAATAATATTTTTTTATCTGCTCCCAGTTTGTTCGTTATTTATGTATAATTTTTTATTTATCGTTTGTACAATTTTTATAATATTTGTTATATTTTTCTATTTTTCTATCCAGTCTTCTTAATAATAATAATAATAATAATAATAATAATAATAAAAATAATATTTTTTAATCTGCTTCCAGTTTGTTAGTTATTTATGTACAATTTTTTTTTATTTATCATTTGTGCAATTTTTATAATTTTTTAAATATTTACCTATTTTTCTATCCAATTTTCTCTTTTGCGCAATTTATTTGTTTAAAAAAACTCGTCCTGTATATTATATAAAAAATGGATAAATAAATACATGAAAGCCACGATTTTTGCTCTTCAATTCCACTGAATCCTCTCAGCCAATCAAACGCCAGATCGGATCTCGTTCCCCTTTCCGCAATTTCGTTACAGGTGCCACAACATTATTTTTCTAACAGCCCATTATTGTTTCCACGTGGCTACAATATATGTATATAAATACATATTTTCGCGCCAAGTGTATATACATATATATATACTTCGCTCGCGGCATAATAACGGACAATCCAGCTCGGGCCATGTAATTTATATTTAAATAAGGTCAGATTGAAACCGCAAGGTAAATACAACCCTCACCAAGCTTCGTGCAAACCACTGTATATAGATGTATACAGGTGCACCTAAAAAAAAAAAAAAAAAAAAAAAAAAAAAAAAAAAAAAAAAAAAAAAAAAAAAAAAAATGGGGATGCATCTCAAAGTGCAGCACTGCACTCGGAAACGTTGCACCTGGTACGAAATGTGTGCGTGAATAAAGATGCAGGCAACGATGATCATATTCCTGATACGGATTTCGATTGGCCTGCGGTCTCTCGATCTCGATCGATCGATCGATGCCTTCGTTCTCCTTCCTCTCCCTTCGATTATCGGGGCGCGATCTCATCGATCCATCGTCACTGCTCCATCTCCTTCAGTCTCATTATTATCGAGTTCACCTCCTACATTTTTTTTTTTTTTTTTTTTTTTTTTTTTGGTGCACATTGCACTGAAGAAAATTGCAATCAGACACCGTAATTTCCTAGAAGCAGCCGTCGCATCGATGTGAATAATCGAAATTACGCTTCTCTTGATGATTTTTTTTTAATAATAATAATAGTTTTTTTTTAATGAATGAATTATATATTTCCTAAATTTTTTTCGAAGAAATTATAGACAACGATTCTATTCCGATTCTTTTTTTAATTGCTTAATTTTTATAATTATAAAATAATAATTATAATAATTACAAAAATAATAATAATGATGTTGCCCATTATTGAATAAACTACATATTCCCTAAATTTCTTCTAACGAAACTATAGTCAACGATTCTATTTCAATTTTCTTCTTAATGACTGTTTCATTTTTATAATAACAATAATAATAATAATAATGATGATGAGGATGATGATGATTTCTTTTAATGAGCGAACGATATATTTCCTGAATTTTTTCCAACGAAACTATAGTCAACGATTCTATTTCGATTCATTTCTTGAAAATTTTCTAATTTTTATAGTAATAATAACAATAAAAATGGTAGTAGCAGTGATAGTAATAATAATAATGATGATGATGTTTGCCATTAATGAACGAACTATATATTCCCTAAATTGCTTCCAACGAAACTATAGTCAGCAATTCTATTTCGATTCTCTTCTTAATAATTCTATAATTTAAATAACAATAATAATGCTAATAATAAAAAAATAAATAAATAATAATAATTTTTCTTATTAATGAGCGAGAAAAAAAATTCCCTAAATTTCCTCCAGAAACTATACCAACGATTCCATTTCACTGTTCAATTTTCAATTTTTATAATAATAATAATAACAATAATGTTTGCCATTAATGAACGAACGACATATTCCCTGAATTTCTTCTGACAAAACTATAGTCAACGATTCTTTTTCAATTCTCTTCTTGATGACTTATTTAATTTTTATAATAATAATAATAATCGTAGTAGTAGTAATAGTAATAATAATAATAATTATGATATTTGCTATTAATGAACCACGAACGACATATTCCCCAAATTTTCTCCAGAAACTATACCAACGATTCCATTTCGATTCTCTTTTTCTCGTCGCTTCCCTATCTCACCTACCCCCACCCTTCGGCCGTATAATAAAGGCACCCTGGAAACAATATAAAACAATAAAGGGTTCTTACCATAACCGCTGGCGAGTTGGCCGGGCGATATTGTATCTCGTATGAGGGGCTGCTTGGCGGGTTGTAGAATGAGAATGAGAACGGAGGAAGGGATAGGAAAGCCTTTCCTCCCTTCGAGCAGCAGCAGCAGCAGCCACCCTCCCCCTCGTTCCACGCTCGGTCAGTTGTCTAATATATGTGATAATAACTTCGGTCCGTGGAATCGAAACCGCCTGGCGCGCGAATCTCAGATCTGCATATATGGATTGCTTTTCACCCCCCCCCCCCCCCTCCCCCATCTTTTCTGGTCGACCGTAGACAGGGCTCCTTCCCTATGCACCCAAAATAAAATACACTGAGATAAAGCGACATCTATAAAAAAAAAAAAAAAAAAAAAAAAAATAAGCGTAGTGGAGATGGAATTGGTGTCTGTGGAAAATTCATCTAAAACAATTTGTCTAAAATAATTCGTCTAAGACAATTGATCTAAAGCAGAAAAAAAAGGGAAGAGGAGATAGAATTAGGCTTCTGTGGAAAATTCATCTAAAACAATTTGTCTAAAATAATTCGTCTAAGACAATTGATCTAAAGCAGATAAAAAAAAAAAGAAAAAAAAAGGGAAGAGGAGATAGAATTAGGCTTCTGTGGTAAATTCATCTAAAACAATTTGTCTAAAATAATTCGTCTAAGACAATTGATCTAAAGCAGAAAAAAAAAAAAAATAAATAAGCGAAGTGAAGATGGAATTGGCTTCTGTGGAAAATTCATCTAAAACAAATATTCAAATTAAATTTTATTTGTTTACTCAATTGAAAAAAAAATTAACGAGTGTAATTAATTTAATTAATTAACTATATAATTATTTACCCTTAAATATTTAACGGCTTAAATCGATTTAAAAATGATTTTATATGAGGGTTTAACTTTAACAAATTTATATAGAATCGGAGAAGCCATAGCAAAAGCTTCAAGAATTCCAAGATTGAAACTCGAAATATAGAAGTGAAATGGTTACCTATAAAACAGCTCTTTCGTTGGTGGATGACGAGTGTCTTGACGAACGATTTTCAGCCACGAAATTTTCGTCCAAATGCGGAAGCGAGGTGGGATTTATTAATGCTAATTAATAGACGTCCATCTTGATTAAGGGTAAAGCGAATTAAGCCAGTTTTCGAGGGGTTTATACCGCTTTGAAGACGTCAATTGTGGTCCGGGAATAGTACTATGGTACTATGGTACTGTTCTATTATCGACCTGAACCTATCCCAACCTGAAAGTTATGATCTCCGCTTGAGGGAAATTTTATTAGGAGTCAGTTTAAGTGGGGGTCAAAATAGTGAACACAAAAATTGCAAATGGCTAAAATAACGAATTAAAAAATAATGAACGTCCGAATCTAGAATGGTCATCATTACGGAATTCGCTAATTAAGCCATTCGTGATTTTGGCCATTCACCATTTTGACCCCCTATTTTATTAGAATGCAGTTAAAATAGCGAATGATCAAAATACCGAATGGTTAAAATAACAAATTTCATAATGATGGCCATTCTGGATTCAAACGTTCATTATTTTTTAATTCCATATTTTAGCCATTCGAGATTTTGGCCATTCGCTATTTTGACCCCCTATTTTATTAGAATACAGTTAAAATAGCGAATGATCAAAATACCGAATGGTTAAAATAGCAATTTTCATAATGATGGCTATTCTGGATTCAGACGTTCATTATTTTTAAATTCGATATTTTAGCCATTCGCGATTTTGGCCATTCGCTATTTTGACCCCCTATTTTATTAGAATGCAGTTAAAATAGCGAATGATCAAAATACCGAATGGTTAAAATAGCAAATTTCATAATGATGGCTATTCTGGATTCAGACGTTCATTATTTTTAAATTCGATATTTTAGCAATTTGCGATTTTGGCCATTCACTATTTTGACTCCCTATTTTATTAGAATGCAGTTAAAATCGCGAATGATCAAAATACCGAATGGTTAAAATAGCAAATTTCATAATGATGGCTATTCTGGATTCAGACGTTCATTATTTTTAAATTCGATATTATAGCCATTGGCGATTTTGGCCATTCACTATTTTGACTCCCATTCGTCTTTTTATTGACAAACGACTGTTCGAAATCCGTCAGAGTGACGACGAAGGGACGAATGAGAATTTACTAAGAATCGACGTAACACCTTTTCCAGGTAGCATCGACATACGCACGACTCGTGAAAGTCTCGGTTTCGAAGGCTTTGGGGGGAACTCTGAGCGACGACAAAGGACGCTAAAAATAAATACATAATTAAACGCCGGAATAATGAACTTCTTTATGCCTGGAAGCGACGAAGGCGAAACGACGAGGCGCGAGTTGAAACGTTGGAACAGTGCCTCTGGCGAACTTGGATACGAAAGCCAAGCTTGGAATAGGGCAACATGTTGGAAAACCGGAAAACCTGTGCTAAATTACATATGGGATGGTTCTAATGAAAGTGTAATGAAGACTTTCAAAAATGGTGTCAATTAGAACCTTTTATATTGCACTATCTCCACTCCTAACCCTTTTTTTCTTGTTTTTCTTATGGGGTTATGCCACTGTAGAATTTTCGAAAAATCGATTTTTTTTTTTTATTGCTTCAAAAGGTCCCTTGGGACCTCAAAAATGATGTCCCAAAAGATTATGGCCGGGAAAAATTTCTAAGTACTCGATTTTCGAATTTTAGTCGACAAACTTTAAACGCGTTTATCTCAAAACTACTTTTTTTAAGATGGATGGACCGATAACTCGAACAATTATGTTTCGATTCACTTGAAATTTTGCACATATCTTTGAAAATACATTGTCTTCGACACTACGTAGGATTTTTTTTTGTTTAGCCTTAGTTCATTTGTTATTAACAATTTTGTGACGATTTTTTAGGCAAATTTTGCACTTTTCACTTCAAAAGTGCGCCATTTTGTTAAAAATCCAAATATCGAAAAAATCCTACGTAGTGTCGAAGACAATGTATTTCTAAAGATATGTGCAAAATTTCAAGTGAATCGGTACATAATTGTCCGAGTTATCGGTCCGTCCATGGAGCTCGGAAAAACGGAGACGTCGTCGCAGAAACGCTGCACAACCGCCATTTTGTTACGAATCGCTTCAAAAAAATTATCGTATATAGTCATTGACATTTATAATAAACACCCGTTTTTTAAATCTCGATTTACATTGCAGTTTTTCTGAAAAAAATTCCCGAAAACAGCCTATTTTTTGGGCCTCCGCAGTGATATTTTTATATATTCGAAGTGCCTTCGATTATTAGTATTATTATTATTATTATTATTAGACTATTAGTAGTTCTTTCTTTGGATGCATTTAAGTCATTCATATTTTTGACGTATTTTTTTTCCTTTTTTTCCAACCTTTCTTCATTCATATTTTCCTCATTTTTTCTAAATGTGAGTAAAATGAAGTGAAAAACCACTGTCCCCTTAAATGTCAATAAAAAACTTACCTTCAGAAAAACTGAACCTCCTCTCTGAAAAAAAATCAAAAAACGAATTTCATATAAGACCATTATACAAATATATACTATTATACAACTATTATACAAATGACTAAAGACTATTATACAAATAAATAATATTATACAAAAGCCCTAACATCGATCATCTCGCATGCAAATTAATTCCTAATTTTTTCCTCCACCGTAACAATTATCCCCAAACGAAATCTCGACGGAATTGAATTGCCAGAAGCGACGGACCATCCCTTAACATGCAAATAAATGGGAAAAGCAGTGTTCATGGAAAATGGAGGAGGTCGATGATCGCGTTTACTGGGAATCCTACTTCGGTAGGATTTCATTCGATTTCCACTCAACCCTCTTCAAACTCTGAGCATACCCTCCCCCCTCCCTCCCCTCTTTCCCCCTCCCCTTCCCTTCCAACCTATTTCTCATCCCTTAAAACTAGCTTCAGTCCTAATTTGAAAATGTTGCCACTGGTATTTGTTGTATTTTCGCACGGATCATTATTACAACCCCTATTTACCACCCCCTCTTTACCACCCCTTTACCACCCCTTCTGGCATACCCTGGCATACCCTGGCATACCCCTCCTACCCTTAAAATGCTGCTACGCGCCGCAGGGATTACGGCCTTAATCCGAGCCCCTATAAATTGGGCGGAATCGCTGCTCTTCGCTTCAGCAACGACCACAACGACCAACCACTGCTACACATTCACTATCAGTGAACGATGGTATTACAGATGTGTATACCTACATCCGGCAATATTTTTTTTTCTTGGTCTTCGTCAAAAGTTCATCTCTCCTTTCGAAAGTCAAATCGTTGGAAGGGTTTTCCGGTGTTCAAGTTGATCAAAGAAAAATTGTGGGATAAAGATGGGAATCGAAGGCATCTTTCAAAGCGTAAAAAAGGATACGAATCAGGATGCAAAGTCACAGTGATCAGTCCTTCAAAAGGTTATCCAATACCTTTCAAGCTTTTTTCAAGACTGACCAATAGTTGTGTTAATAGCCGAAAACTCGATGACTTAACGAAAGAGCAGTTACAGTGATCAGCCCTTCAAGAAAAAAATTATGAAAAATTATGAAAAAAAATAATAATAATAATTCTAATCAACCCAAAAAAATTTTTACAATCGTTGAATTTTTTTTTTTTTTTTTTTTTTTTTTTTTTTTTTTTTTTTTTTTTTTTCGTTGCATTCCAACGATGCAAACTTCAACAGCATAGAAAATTTGATGCCTGACCTTTCCCTGAGTTTTTTCTGAAACTGACCAATAATTGTATCAATCATTGGTCAGTTTCAGAAAAAATATAATCAAATATAAATATAATTTATATCTATATTTGATTTATTGCATATAAACACACACACATATATATGTGTCATATATTTTTATATGCAATATAAAAATATGACACATAGTACAAATATTTCCATATGGGTCGTAGGCAAAGTTACAGTGATCAGCCCTTCAAGAAAAGCTACCGTTCCCACCCTTTTTCCAAGACTGACCAATAATTGTATCAATGCCCCAAGAATCACTAAACGGACCAAGAAACCGTCTTCAGTTCCATTTTGAACGGTCCTTCTTCCAACCCAAAGGAAAAATATCGGTGGTCAACGTTAGAAATTCCGTATCCTGGCGGTAACGACCGCTACAAGAGAAAGGAGAGGGTCCAGAGGAAATGGGAGGAGGGGGAGGGGGTCCTGAGGAAGTGGAAGGAGGGGGGAGGGGGGGGGGAGGGAGGAAGAGGCTTCACTATATATATATAATTGTGTGATATGGTATGTAGACTATATATACAACTATGTGCGAGTCTGGGGAGGGGGGAGGGACAGAGGAGGGGAGGGGGAGGAGGAGGGGGAGGGGGGAGGGAAAAAGAGGCTTCACTATATATATATATATATAAATGCGTGATATGGTATATAGACTATATATACAACTATATGCAAGTCTGGGGAGGGGGGAGGGGCAGTGGTGGGGAGGGGGGGAGGGGGAGGGGGGAGGGAAAAAGAGGCTTCACTATATATATATATTTAACTGTGTGATATGGTATGTTGACTATATATACACTATGTGGGAGTCTTGGGAGGGGGGAGGGAGAGGGGAGGGGAGGGGAGGGGAGGGGATAGGAGAGCACCGGAGCAAGAGCAGCGAGTACCCTTAGCCGGTTTTCCCTCGGGAGGTTTTATAATGGCGTCCAGTTATTACCGCAGGACCTCGGGCCACGGACACGATGGGATGCTGCGACAAGAGACGGCCGATTTAACAAGTGCGAGGCGCGCGTTGACGACGGACGTACACAAGAGAGAGACGTAAGCACACATTTAAGGTAGTATGAACGCATTGACTGACGTCGCATAAGTTCGAAGGAGTTACGAACAGTTTTAGATGAGATAAAAAATTCTGAAAAAAATTGAGTATATGGAAAAGATTATTTTGGCATAATGATAATAATTGTAAAATGTTATTAACAAATTACTGAAATAAATAATTGTGTATTTCGCATTTAAGGTAGTATGAACGCATTGACTGACGTCGCATAAGTTCACTGAAAAAAATTAATAGTTGTGATTATCAATCGTTGTTCAGAGCTACCAATGTTTTAGTAACTGCAACCAATATTTTGAGATATGCTTGAGAAAGAGTTACGAACAGTTCTCCATGAGATAAAAGTTTGAAAAAAATCGAGTATATGGAAGGTGCGGAACAGATTATTTTGGAACAATAATAATTAAAAAATGTGGTTTGCAAATTGGTGAAATAAATAATGGGGCAACATTTTACCCGGCAACTTGATTCTTTTTGTTATGAAAATGATTGGTTTATTTTTCTGAACACGTATGACTTTTTTCAGAATTTTTTTCCGATTTTTAATTTTATATTTAAAAAAAAACGCCATTTCCAAACATCAGACAAAATCTGAAAAAAATGAAGCATATGGAAGGTGCTAAGAAAATTATTTTGACACAATAATAATTTAAAAATGTTATTGACAAACAACTGAAATAAATAGTAGGTCAACAAATTACCCGGAAACTTGATTTTTTTTGTTATAAAAATGATTTGCTTATTTTTCTGAACACGTATAATTTTTTTCAGAATTTTTTTTCTGATTTTTAATTTTATAGTTAAAAAAAAACGTCATTTTCAAACATCACACAAAATTTTAAAAAAATTCATACGTATTCTAAAAAATTAGCAGATCATTTTTATGACAAAAAAAAATCAAGTTGCCAGGTAATTTGTTGTTGTAATTTGGGTAATTTGCAGCTTCGTCTCTCTAATAAAATAAATAAAATTAAAAATCAGAAAAAAAATTCGGAAATAAATCAAACATCCCTCAAACTTATGCGACGTCAGTCAATGCGTTCGTACTACCTTAAGGTTATGTGCGAAGGAAGGGAGAAAGAAACAGAGAGAGAGAGAGAGAGAGGGCGCTCAATGTGTGTTAGTCGGCACCCAGAGGGCGCTGTGTGTGTGGTGTGCGTTTGTGCTGGCTCGGGTCTTGTTAGTACCGAGACGGAAAACCAGCGGGGACACTCGTTAATGATTACGGGGCGAGTTTTAGTTTTCTTTCTTTTTTTTTTTAGAAAGAAAACCTGAAGGCTGCTTCGGCGACTCGTTCAGCTATCCTTCCTCCGTAATTGGGAACCACGAATATTTAATTACAACTTTCGTAACGCCATATATTATTATTATTATTATGAATATTATTATTATTATTGTATAAATGAGAAATTGGAATCAGATTTGTAAGTCCCCAAAAATTCATCAGATATAGTTCAGATATAGTTTTTGTAACGATGATTTCATAATAATAATTTGTAGTGATTATAAAATGGAGTGTAAACATTTCAATAGCAGAAAAAAATACTAATTTTTTTCCACTATTTTTTTTTTAATATTAGAAGAAATAGTGGAAAAAATGGAAGAAATCATCGATTGACTTTCTGAATGCAATTGCATTTTTTTTTCCATCATTGAAGCGAAAATAAAATAATATAATAATAATAATAATAAAATATTTCTTCCAATATTAAAGCGAAAATCAGTATTTTTTCAGCTATTCAAATTTTTACACTCTATTTCATTGTTATTATTATTATTATTAAATAATCGTTATAAGAAAAAAATTATACTGTTGACCATATTTAATGAATATTTGGGGATTTACGACTCTGGTTTGAATCGATGGATATTATTCACAGTTTTACCAACGATTGCATTTACGTTTTCATTTTATTCGCAATTATGTATTAAACGAGTGTCAAGAGGATTTCGCGATATTAATTATTAAATGCTCAGTGGACGGGATTTGTGATATTTACTCTTTTAGTGATGGATGGCATTTTTGGCAAATTATTTTGTTGATTATTTATGTACGTTTTTACAGATTTTAATATTTACTCGTTTTTTTTTTTTTTTTTTTTTAGTCAAGAGAATTTCGCGATATTAATTATTAAATGTTCAGTGGACAGGATTTGTGATATTTACTTTTAGTGATGGATGGCATTTTTGGCAAATTATTTTGTTGATTATTTATATACGATTTTACGAATTTTAATATTTTTTATTTATATACATTTTTACGGATTTTAATATTTTTATTTATTTACGATTTTACGAATTTTAATATTTTTTATTTATATACGTTTTTACGGATTTTAATATTTTTATTTATTTACGTTTTTACGGATTTTAATATTCTTATTTATTTACGTTTTTACGGATTTTAATATTTTTATTTATTTACGTTTTTACGGATTTTAATATTTTTATTTATTTACGTTTTTACGGATTTTAATATTTTTATTTATTTACGTTTTTACGGATTTTAATATTCTTATTTATTTACGTTTTTTACGGATTTTAATATTTTTATTGATATCCGTTTTTACCGATTTTAATATTTTTATTTATATACGTTTTTACGGATTTTAATATTTTTATTTATTTACGTTTTTACGGATTTTAATATTTTTATTTATTTACGTTTTTACGGATTTTAATATTTTTATTTATTTACGTTTTTACGGATTTTATTATTTTTATTTATTTACGTTTTTTACGGATTTTAATATTTTTATTGATATCCGTTTTTACCGATTTTAATATTTTTATTTATATACATTTTTACGGATTTTAATATTTTTATTTATTTACGTTTTTACGGATTTTTATATTTTTATTTATTTACGTTTTTACGGATTTTAATATTTTTATTGATATCCGTTTTTACCGATTTTAATATTTTTATTGATATACGTTTTTACGGATTTTAATATTTATTCATCGTTTTCTTTTTTTTTTTTTTTTTTTTTTTTTTTTTGGGAGGCTTTTGACGAGCTAAAAGCTCTCTGCGTTGGAATTGGTGACGCTTTGGAGTCGTAGAGTGTGCTTCGGGGTATTAACGGACTGCGCATGCGCAGAGAGCACAGCACGTGTTCTAATCTGGTACCACCGAAACGAGACTGGCGCGGTTTTCTTCGGTCCGCGGAGTGCGTGACGGGACCATACTTCTTCCTGATATACGTTATGTCAATTTAACTGCCTCTACAAAGTGCATCCCGCCAACCCGGAGACAGAACGAACCGAGAGAGCTGCGCCGGGTTGATGCATTGCACCGATTCACGTGTCTCGCTTTGATTTTTTTCGAACGAACAAAAAATATTGGCGAACCTTTTTTTTTTTTTTTTTTTTTTTTTTTTTAATTAAAGACCTTGATTGAAAGGCTAACAAAATATGGGAGAAATATGGCGACGCAACAGGTGCGACACTTCGATAAAAAAAAATAGTCGTTCGAAAAGGTACAAAACTGTTTTACGCACATTTATTTATTATTATTATTTTTTATTTGTATTATTGTTTATTTTTATTATTATTATTATTGTATTTTTTTTTTTTTTTTTTTTTTATTGACCTTCTCAGCTGGAGAAGAAATAATTCTATGGCCATCCTGAAAGTTATCTGGCTTGGATCCTGATAATATTATTATCTATTCAAAATAATTTTTGAAGGGCCACTGTAGAGGCCCAAAAAATAGGCTATTTTCGGGAATTTTTTTCAGAAAAACTGCAATGTAAATCGAGATTTAAAAAACGGGTGTTTATCATACATTTCAGTGACTGTATACGATAATTTTTTTGAAGCGATTCGTAACAAAATGGCGATTGTGCAGCGTTTCTGCGACGACGTCTCCGTTTTTCCGAGCTCCACGGATGGACCGATAACTCGAACATTTATGTTCCGATTCACTTGAAATTTTGCACATAACTTTAAAAATACATTGTCTTCGACACTACGTAGGATTTTTTCGATATTTGGATTTTTAACAAAATGGCGCACTTTTAAAGTGAAAAGTGCAAAATTTGCCTAAAAAATCGTCACAAAATTGTTAATAACAAATGAACTAAGGCTAAACAAAAAAAAACCCCTACGTAGTGTCGAAGACAATGTTTTTTCAAAGATATGTGCAAAATTTCGCATGAATCGGAACATAATTGTTCGAGTTATCGGTCCTTCCAGCTTGAAAAAAGTAGTTTTGAGATAAACGCGTTCAAAGTTTGTCGACTAAAATTCGAAAATCGAGTACTTAGAAATTTTTCCCGGCCATAATCTTTTGGGACATCATTTTTGAGGTCCCAAGGGACCTTTTGAAGCAAAAAAAAATCGATTTTTCGAAAATGCACCCCTTAATTTATTTGCCATGATTCGGTGGATTCAAAGTCGTGAAAATAATAATAATAGGCCATTAAGGTAGTCCTTGCGCCTGGTGTCGAGTTCGCATAAGTTTTCGAAAATTGAGACGAAATTGCAACCACATCTCGAGAATATAAAAATCTGAAAAAATCATGCATGTTAAAGACGTTGAAAAGATTAATTTTGCATAATGAAAATTCCAAAAAGTTATTAACAAAGTGATGAAAAATAAAATTGTTCAACAAATATTTCGACAACCTAATTTTTTTGTTTCAATGAAAATGATCCGTTCTATTTTCCGAATATGCATGAATTTTTTCAAATTTTTGAATTCACTTTGAATTTTGTGATTTTCCTCGTGTTAAAAAACGCAAAATTCAAAGTGAATTTAAAAAATTGAAAAAATTCATACATATTTAGAAAAATGAACACATTATTTTCATTGAAACAAAAAAATTAAGTTATCGAAGGATTTGTTGAACAATTTTATTTTTCATCAATTTGTTAATAACATTTTGGAATTTTTATTATGGAAAATTAATCTTTTCAACGTTTATAACATGCATGATTTCTTTCAGATTTTTATATTATCGAGAAGTGGTTGCAATTTCTTGTCAACTTTCTCGAATTTATGTGAATTGAATACTAGACGCAAGGACTACCTTAAAATTGCTGTTAAGGCTGATGGAAGTTTTTGCTGCATTGTCTTCGTCTTCTTCGTCGACCTCTTCTTCGGTGGCCGACGGATGACGTCACAGGACACGTCGCTCAAACGGCCCGAGAATGGCCGGAAGTCGTGAAATGGGATTAACTTACTTAGCCGATACCGGCTACCTCGTCGCGTATATAATTCTCTGTGTGCCTGTACTACGGCATTAACTACATTGGTTACAGCGCTGCGTACTACGCGAACGTGTTACGAGGTGATAATTGAATAGATAAGGCCGCAGGGACAGCGATAGAATGGCGGTATTGTCAGGGTACAGGCCTCGTGTCTCAGGGTAATTTTCAGGATGGCCATGGAATTATTCCTTCGACGGTGAAACGTCCGTAAAACGGTTTCGTACCTTTTTTAACTATTTTTTTTTAATCGAAGTGTCGCACTTGTTGAGTCGCCATATTTTTGCAATATTTTTTTAAAGATTTATTCAAGATTCTAAATTTTTTAAAAGGTGGCATTTGCCATATTTTTTTTTTTTTTTTTTATTATTTTAAATGGATAATAGTATTTTTAGGGACCAGGTCGGATAACTTTCAGGATGGCCATGGAATTATTCCTTCGACGGTGAAACGTCCGTAAAACGGTTTCGTACCTTTTTTTAACTATTTTTTCTAATCAAAGTGTCGCACCTGTTGAGTCGCCATATTTTTGCAATATTTTTTTAAAGATTTAATCAAGGTTTTTAATTTTTTTAATGTGTGACTATTAAAAGGTAGGGTAATTTTTAAAGGTTTGCCATTTTTTGTCCATTCAAAACATTATTTTGAATGTTTTTTGTTATTATGTTGCGTGGCCATATTTTTGCGACATTTTGTTAATTTTTCAAGCAAGGCTCTTCATTTTTAAAAAAGGTGGGATTCGCTATTTTTTGTTCATTTAAAACATTATTTTGAATTTTTTTGTTATTATGTTGTTGTTTTTTGTTATTATTTTTGTGACATTTTGGTAACCTTTTAATCAAGGTTTTCAATTTTTTAAAAGGTGGAATTCGCTATTTTTTGTTCATTTAAAACATTATTTTGAATTTTTTAGTTATTATGTTGCGTGGCCATATTTTTGCACGTATATTAATACTGGTATAAATTTATAAAAATCAATAGGTGGGAGTTAAAATAGCGAATGACCAATACAGTGAATGGCTAAAATAGCGAAATGAAAAATAATGAACGTCTGAATTTAGAATGGTCATCATTATGGAATTCCCTATTTAAGCCATTCGTTATATTAATCATTAACTATTTTGGCCTCCCATTTTATTAAAATGCAGTTAAAATAGCGAATGGCTAAAATAGCGAATTTCATAATGATGACTATTCTAGATTCAGACGTTCATTATATTTAAATTCGCTATTTAAGCCATTTGCTATTATTAGCAAATGACTTAAATAGATATTAAGCCATAGATATTCATTCGCTATTTTGAAACCCACCCAAATCAATATCCACTTATTAATTTTTATCTATAGTGTATGTAAATTCATTATTCCATAAACTCGATTTCTAAATTTTATAATTCATGGTGTAATAAATTTAGGAATTTTTTTTACAATGTACATTAATTTTTATATACGTGTCTATCATTGATTAAATTGATTGATGAGTACCACTTATTAATTCTTATCTATAGTGTATATAAATTCATTATTCCATAGACTCGATTTCTAAATTTTATAATTCATGGTGTAATAAATTTAGGAATTTTTTTTACAATGTACATTAATTTTTATATACGTGTCTATCATTGATTAAATTGATTGATGAGTACCACTTATTAATTTTTATCTATAGTGTATATAAATTCATAATTCCATAGAATCGATTTCTAAATTTTATAATTCATGGTGCACTAAATTTTTTTTTTTACAGTGCACGAACACATTCGTCGTCCACGCGATGCACGACTCGTGTACCGCGAATTGTAGGCGCTCGTGTATTTCGCCCAATAGAGTATAATAGCTGCGGGACGAGAGGATCGGCGAATTAATTTCCGGCCACAGGCTTAAGTTTCCAGGAAGAGCTCCTCAAACAGAACGGATCATTTGGCGAATCAGTGCCGACGATCAACGACGCGGAGAGTGAATGGCATCCGCGCGTGCGCGTAAGAGAGAGAGGATGAGAGAGAGGGGGGGGGGGGGGGGGGGTATTATGGGATACGCGAGAGGCGCTCGGGTTAAGCGTCAGGAATGTACGTGACGCATAGTACACGTGGAAAGACCGATAGACACTCCGGTTTTCTGCGTTTATGCAAGCAAAGCAATGTGTATATATATATATATATATCATCAGTGATAGTTGAGAGGTTGGAATAGGGAAGAGAACGATTGGGATCTGTGCGAAGTAATTCTATAGAAGGAAAATTGTTTACGGTTTTTTTTTTTTTTTTTTTTTTTTTTTTTTTTTTTTTTTTTTTTTTTTGTGAAAATGAAGAATTGGTCAATTTATATTTCATTTTATTGTGTGTTTTTTTTTTCTTTTTTTTTTTTTTCATTTATTTTCAATAATTTATATTTCATTTTATTATGAAATTTTGTTATCGGATTTTTCTTTATAGAAGCAACATTGGTTACGGTTTTTTTTTTTTTAGTGAAAATTAAGAATCGATTAATTTATATTTTATTTTATTGTGTAATTTTGATAGCGGATTTTTTCTTAAAATTTTGCGATTTTTGAGGGTCGACTTTGAACTTCTGTGGAAACTTGAAAAATTAAGATATTGACTTCTGCCTTGAGGCATTTTCTTCGTTGAAGGGTTATCTTTCGAATGCAAAAAGAAAATCGTGATTTCATTGAGCCAATAAAAAGTTACATCGATTTTAGTAAAATAAGGCCAGATCTAAGATTTCTGACGAACTGTTCGTCCAAATTTTTTTTTTTTTTTTTTTTTTTTTCAAAATCAACTAAAAAAGGGTTGTGACCATTGTTTTCAGGGGTAGAATATGCGACTTGAGAACGATGGTATAGGTTAAAAGTCGATATTTTGAAAAAATAAATTTCGTGACCCCGATTTGGGCGGTTTTTGGCCCAACGGCCAGATATAACATTTTCTAAAAATGTTATAAAAATTTCTAAATATTATAAAATGTTTTAAAAATGAAAATCGACCGTCTTGACTCGAGCCAAGAGAGTCAAAATGATAAAATATGCCACCTGTACGTGGCCCAAAACTTTCGCGATTGTTCCACGAAACGTAAGTAAATTTAATTTACCGCGGCTAATTATCGCCCAGCGAAGCTCTGCTCTCCGTGGGCTGGCGCAAAGTTGCTGAATTAAACTTGTAATTGGCTTTCGCTTGATTCGAAGAAATTGCGCTAAACCCGCCGAGGGGCAAGAGGGGGAGGGGAGGGGGGGGGGAGGTCTCGGAGTGCTGCACCACCGCCAAATTGAACCAACTCGTTGCCTAGTTTACTGGTTTCTACAGTCTCGACATTACCTGCAGGATCAATGCAGTTTGCAAGGACATTGGGTCCTGCATCCACCAAAGCTTCCAACTTTAGCTTCCAATTTTCCAAATAATAAAATAAAATTAAAAAATTTCGTAAAAACCACTTTTCTCGACGTTTTGGACCATTTTGAGACGAAATTTTTTTTTTTTTTTTAAATAAAGCTTCTTCTATGAGGAAGCAAAAATGGTTAAATTGTTCCTGTCCCTTAATTATTTAGTTGCAGCTGAAGTATCACCTTAATGTCTAATAATGCAATTTATCAAAACTTTAGCTTCCAATTTTTTAAATAATCTTGAAATAAAATTAAAAAAATTCCACCAAAGCTTCCAACTTTAGCTTCCAATTTTCCAAATAATAAAATAAAATTAAAACATTTCGTAAAAACCACTTTTCTCGACGTTTTGGACCATTTTGAGACGAAAATTGTTTTTTTAAGAAAATAAAGCTTCTTCTATTAGGAAGCAAACATGGTTAAATTGTTCCTGTCCCTTAAGGGATCGTCACAGTGTGACCCTCCGAAAAATCAATGATTTTCGGGAATTTTTTTTGTTAAGTTGTAATGAACTAATTGGTCTGTTTTTTTTTTAATAAATAAGTACATTCTTGAAGAATACAAAATGATTTTTTTTATGTGCATTTCTTTAATGTATAATAATGATATAAATTGTTTAAATAGCTCGTGTAAAAAAAAGGTCCTGCATTATGTTCACGATTGCGGCCGCAATTTTGATCTGAACCAACAATTTCAAAAAGATTATTAATCTGTAGGAAATTTGCTATCGCGCTATGAGAGCTTTTTTTTTTTTTGAAATTTGACAAAATGGCGGCGGTTTGAACGAAAATGATCGAATTTAGCCCTTTTTTTCGACAGTTTTTCGTAAAAAAAAAATAGGAAGATTTAATTAAAAAAAAAAAACTTCCATAGCGCGATAGAGAATGACGTTAGAAATGTTCTCTCAAAATTTGAAATCGATATCGTCATAACTCTTCATTTGAGAGTCGACACCGTTTTGAAAAACAACATTCCGAGAAAAAGGCGTTTAAAGTGTTGCACACGTGCACTGTGACGCTGCAATCCCTTTCTCTAAGAAAGGCTGTAGCGACCGAAATAATTCGAATTTCGATAAAAAAATTTAACAGAATGTTTATAACCGTGTATACTATCCGATAATGAAAAAAAAAAAAAAAAAAAAAATCGATTTTTTTTTTATTTCACACTGTGACGATCCCTTAATTATGTGGTTGCAGCTAAAGTATCACCTTAACGTCCAATAATGCAATTTATCAAAACTTTAGCTTCCAATTTGCCAAATAATCTTAAAATGAAATTAAAAAAAAATTGTTACATTTTTCCTATCCCTTAATAATGCAGTCACAGCTGAAGTATCACCTTCAAGTCTGATCAATGCATTTTGCAAGGTCATCGAGACCTACATCCACCAAAGCTTCCAATTTTTCGAATAATTTAAAAACTAATAAATCAAAATGAAATAAATTGAATAATCCCAAAAAAATTGCTAAATTGTTCTCGTCCCTTAATCCAGCGGTTACAGCTGAAGTATCACCTTCAAGTCCAATATTTTACTGTATCTCGAAGCACCGTTCTCGTCTTCTCGCGAAGAAGATACGACGCCAGCGCCAAGAGGCAATAAAACAACGTATAAAATAATTGGCTGTAAAGTTGCGCTCGCGCGAATCGCTGTTTCACTCTGTCTGTGTGTTTTAGTTCCCTGGCCCTGAAAAAAGGGGCCCTTCCTTCTTTCGAGACAAACCCCAACAGAGGCCCCCAACTGCTGGCCGTAAATATATCCAAATATTTTATTGTGTGACAATTTTTATGGTAATCGTCATTATAAATTCGCTGGGAATATTTATGTCCCGTCGCTCTGTAAAAATCTGTTGTTAAGGGAGTAGAAAAACGACCCACGTGCTCGCTACTTATTTCGACTAACGATCGCAGACCTGTCAGCCTTAACCTTCTCGTTTCCTTGAGGCATAGTCCTCTTGACCCGTAAATCAGGGGTCAATGATACCCATTCTTCCATCATCAACGCTTCGAAGGCTTTTGGCCAACCTACGCCTAAAAGTAAAGTAAAGTAAAGTAAAGTAAAGTAAAGTAAAGTAAAGTAAAAAAAACACCCATTTATTCAAAGTATAGTGCGTTTACTATTTGAATCGAAAACCAGAAATCAGAGATCAATGATACCCCTTCTTCCATCATCAATGCTTCAAACGCTGGCGTCCATCTTGAAAACCCACCGATTTATTCAAAGTATAGTTTGTTTACTATTTGAGACGAAAACCAGAAATCAGAGATCAATGATAACCCTTCTTCCATCATCAATGCTTCAAACGCTGGCGTCCATCTTGAAAACCCACCGATTTATTCAAAGTATAGTGCGTTTACTATTTGAGTCGAAAACCAGAAATTAGAGATCAATGATACCCCTTCTTCCATCATCAATGCTTCAAACGCTGGCGTCCATCTTGAAAATCCACCCATTTATTCAAAGTACAGTGCGTTTACCATTTGAGGCGAAAACCAGAAATCAGAGATCAATGATACTCCTTCTTCCATCATCAATGCTTCAAACGCTGGCGTCCATCTTGAAAATCCACCCATTTATTCAAAGTATAGTGCGTTTACTATTTGAGTCGAAAACCAGAAATCAGAAATCAATGATAGCCCTTCTTCCATCATCAACGCTTCAAACGCTGGCGTCCATCTTGAAAATCCACCCATTTATTCAAAGTATAGTGCGTTTACTATTTGAGGTGAAAACCAGAAATCAGAGATCAATGATACCCCTTCTTCCATCATCAAAGCTTCAAAAGCTGGCGTCCATCTTGAAAATCCACCCATTTATTCAAAGTATAGTGCGTTTACTATTTGAGTCGAAAACCAGAAATCAGAGATCAATGATACCCCTTCTTCCATCATCAATGCTTCAAACTCTGGCGTCCATCTTGAAAATCCACCATTTATTCAAAGTATAGTGCGTTTACTATTTGAGGCGAAAACCAGAAATCAGAGATCAATGATACCCCTTCTTCCATCATCAATGCTTCAAAGGCTGGCGTCCATCTTGAAAATCCATCCATTTATTCAAAGTATAGTGCGTTTTCTATTTGAGTCGAAAACCAGAAATCAGAGATCAATGATACCCCTTCTTCCATCATCAATGCTTCAAACGCTGGCGTCCATCTTGAAAACCCACCCATTTATTCAAAGTATAGTGCGTTTACTATTTGAGGTGAAAACCAGAAAACAATTAGCAGCAGTGGCGAAGGAGACTGGACAATGGGAATGAAGACCCGTTGCTCGGTGTAAATCAAGCGGAGGTTATCCCAACGGGAAGAACAGAAGCCAGGGATTCTGTAGTCACTGCAGCAGCGCCTTTGCAGTCTCTTACAAAGGATGCGTGGGTGAAAGTGAGATAGAAGAGGAGGAGAGAAGGGGACATCGGACCAAAGCAGAGAGCAGGGTCTGCACGCTAAATGATCTCATTAGCACATTCCTTCCTGGACGGCTGCGCCATGTGTCAACCGGGTTGGAGGCTTCGTACGCTGCGCCCCCTACGAGCTGTCCACGACTTAACCGTCATGTAAATAATCCACCTAACTTCGTATTTCGAGTTTCGAAGGGGTTCCTGGAAAATCCTAAAAATATTGGAAGCTGGAATAGGTTTCATTCTTTGGAATGAAACGTTTTCAAAAAAAATTACGAGATGTCGAAGACGAATTTTCAGAGATGAAGGGATTGGAAAAAGGGAGGTGGGTTGGAAGATGATCCTGAAAAATTTTTAAAAAACTATTGAAAGTTGGAATAGGTTTCATTCTATAGAATGAAACGTCTTCCAGCTTCGAAACCAAACCAAACCCAACTTTTGGAGGGTTCCTAGGAAATCCAAAAATATTGGAAGCTGGAATAGGTTTCATTCTATAGAATGAAACGTCTTCCAGCTTCGAAACCAAACCAAACCCAACTTTTGGAGGGTTCCTGGAAAATCCAAAAATATGGGAAGCTGGAATAGGTTTCATTCTATAGAATGAAACGTCTTCTATCTTCGAAACTAAACCAAACCCAACTTTTGGAGGGTTTCTGGAAAATCCAAAAATATTGGAAGCTGGAATAGGTTTCATTCTATAGAATGAAACGTCTTCCAGCTTCGAAACCAAACCAAACCCAACTTTTGGAGGGTTTCTGGAAAATCCAAAAATATTGGAAGCTGGAATAGGTTTCATTCTATAGAATGAAACGTCTTCCAGCTTCTAAACTAAACCAAACCCAACTTTTGGAGGGTTCCTGGAAAATCCAAAAAATATTGGAAGCTGGAATAGGTTTCATTCTATAGAATGAAACGTTTTCCAGCTTCGAAACCAAACCAAACCCAACTTTTGGAGGGTTCCTGGAAAATCGAAAAACATTGGAAGCTGGAATAGGTTTCATTCTTTGGAAAGAGACGTCTTCCAGCATCGAAACCAAACCAAACCCAACTTTTGGAGGGTTCCAGGAAAATCCAAAAATATTGGAAGCTGGAATAGGTTTCATTCTATACAATGAAACGTCTTCCAGTTTCGAAACCAAACCAAACCCAACTTTTGGAGGGTTCCTGGAAAATCCAAAAATATTGGAAGCTGGAATAGGTTTCACTCTATAAAATGAAACGTCTTCCATCTTCGAAACTAAACCAAACCCAACTTTTGGAGGGTTTCTGGAAAATCCAAAAATATTGGAAGCTGGAATAGGTTTCATTCTATAGAATGAAAGGTCTTCCATCTTCGAAACCAAACCAAACCCAATTTTTGGAGGGTTCCTGGAAAATCCAAAAACATTGGAAGCTAGAATAGGTTTCATTCTTTAGAATTGAACGTTTTCGAAAAACTAGCTTAAGACTACTTTCCAGAGATGAGGATCTAAAAAAGGAGGATAGGTTCGAAGATGTTCCTGAAAAATCAAAAAACTATTGGAAGCTAGAATAGGTTTCATTCTTTAGAATTCTTTTCTTTCATCCATCAAAATGAATTCCTTTATTCATTAGAATGAATTTTTTCATTCTTTCGAATGAATTCTTTCATTCTTCAGAATGAAACCTAAAAATCAAAAAACTATTGGAACCTAGCACAGGTTTCATTCTATAGAATGAAACGTCTTCAAGAAACCAAAGACGAATTTCTAGAGATGGGATCGAAGATGTTCCTGAAAAATCAAAAAACTATTGGACCCTAGAATAGGTTTCATTCCTTAGAATTCTTTTCTTTCTTTCATTAGAATGAATTCTTTCATTCTTTAGAATAAAACCTAAAAATCAAAAAACTATTGGAACCTAAAATAGGTTTCATTCTATAGAATGAAACGTCTTCAAAAAACTATTGAAGGCTGGAATAGGTTTCATTCTATAAAATGATACGTCTTCAAAAAACCAAAGACGAATTTCCAGAGATGGGTTCGAAGATAATCCTGAAAAATCAAAAAACTATTGGAACCTAGAATAGGTTTCATTCTACAGAATGAAACGTCTTCAAAAAAACCAAAGACGAATTTCCAGAGATGGGATCGGAAAAAGGTTAAGACGTATCCAAGGCGAAGGGGAGGTGGGATGACGACAGGAATAGGGGGAAGATTGGAAGCTACGTACAGCGAGTAATTGGTCCGAGTATTACATTCTTGGTGACCCCGGACCACAGCCGGCAGCTCTGGCGGAAGAGGCGAGGGTCAACGTCGCGTGGCGCTTTGTGCACTGCGGTGTCTTATTGTTTCACTGTAGCTAAAACGAAACTGGACGGCATCCAAGGTCTTCGTCCGAAGCCTCTTCGGTCTTCCGTGTAAATGAAAATGCTCTTTGAAGACGTATCAACTTTGAATACCGATAAATTTGTGTCTCCAATAATTACTATTTCCAAAAAATTCGTATTTTATTTTTTCATTTCGAGGCTGAGGTTTCCATATTGACCTTATCTTTCACTATTATCAGTCATAGTAGCTTTATTTTTTGCCATCATTTCTTATCCCTAAAAAACCCTTTCGGGTAAAAATTTGAGACAAGTACATTTACGTGATCGGTATCAATGTCCCAAAAAAACTCACTGAGTAAAAAAACTAAACTAGAATACAGTTTATTTCGAAACTTTTTTCACAGTAGACAGTATATTGGTGGGTGGGAGTCAAAATAGTGAAGACCAAAATCGCGAATGACTAAAATAACGAATTTAAAAATGATGAACGTCCGGATCTAAAATTGTCATCATTACGGAATTCGCTATTTAAGCCATTCGTGATTTTGGTCATTCACTATTTTGACCCCCTGTTTTATTAGAATGCAGTTAAAATAGCGAATGATCAAAATACCGAATGGTTAAAATAGCAAATTTCATAATGATGGCTATTCTGGATTCAGACGTTCATTTTTTTTAAATTCGATATTTTAGCCATTCGCGATTTTGGCCATTCACTATTTTGACTCCCTATTTTATTAGAATGCAGTTAAAATAGCGAATGATCAGAATACCGAATGGTTAAAATAGCAAATTTCATAATGATGGCTATTCTGGATCCAGACGTTCATTTTTTTTTAATTCGATATTTTAGCCATTCGCGATTTTGGCCATTCACTATTTTGATCCCCTATTTTATTAGAATGCAGTTAAAATAGCGAATGATCAAAAAACCAAATGGTTAAAATAGCAAATTTCATAATGATAACTATTCTGGATTCAGACGTTCATTTTTTTAATTCGATATTTTAGCCCTTCGCGATTTTGGCCATTCACTATTTTGACTCCAACCCATATAGGTCTAGTCTTTTTACTTAGTGAATTTTTTTGGGACATGTTTTGCTATCATTTCTTATTAAATTTTGAGGACATGTCCCATTCACTGTAAAATAAGTAAATAAATAAATAAATATATATATAAATAAATAAATAAATAAATAAATAAGTATTGACTACAGTACATTCCCTCGATTCGTCCCATCTGTAAGTGAACCAAACTGGGAATTCGCAATAAGACAGACTGCAGCCCCACAAACCGCACCCCTCAGGCATCGTCTCTCCTTCCCTCATCGCTGTTAACAGCTTCGCAGAGCCTTCGACAATTTTGTCTGCGACACACACACGCAAACTAATTTCGTAACGTCTTCGTCTAATCATCCCTAAGATCTTGGGCGGTGCGACTGTACAGCTGTGAGTATATACAGGGTGATTCAGAATATTTTTGTCAGCCGTTGAGGAAAAATAGTTTACCATCTCGAGAACAAAGTTACTAAGCCCTATTTCCTAATTCGCAATATTTATTTATTTACAAGCATTCGAAAAAAAATTAATCAATGGGGACAAATAAATGAATAAATATTTAAAAAATACTATTTATTTGTAGTATTTATAGTATTTTTTAAATATTCGTTTATCTATGTTCCCATTGGTCTACTGGTTTATTTATTTATTTATTTGTTCCCATTGGTCTATTTTTTTTCAAATTTTCGATAAATTAATAAATATTACAAATTACAAAAAACGGCTAAATAATTTAATTCCCGAGGTGCTAAACTGTCATTCTTCAATGGCTGATAAAAATATTCTGAATCACCCTGTATATGTATAATATACAGTGCACCTTGTATCACTTTGGACGAAGACGAAGAAACAGGGAAAGGTGAACAGTGCAGCAGTGCGACGATGAAGCGAGATTCTGGTATAATTAAAACAGCTGCGAGACGTCGGAAGAACGACGAGAGGGGAGGGGAAAGGGGGGGAGGGGGAACCCAGCTGATTTCATTAAACGTCTTACCTCAGCCTCGGCTCATTTCTGTTTAGTTCCACACGATCCCCAATGTGTCTCTCGTTTCTCGTCTCAGTTTCGCTGCGTCGACGTCGTCATTCGCTCGTTTTATTTCACCGACGGAGAACGGAGCAGCGGTGGAAAGAAATGTGCGACACCTCTGAGGAATTCTAAGCGTGTGACATCTTCTTCCTTTGGAAGACGAAAAAAAAAAAAAAAAAAAAAAAAAAAAAAATGGAAGACAAGCGATAAATTTTCCGAATAATCTTGAAATTAAATAAATAAAAAATTGTTTAATTGTTGCAGTCCCTTAATGATGCAGTCACAGCTGAAGTACCACCTTCACCGAAAAATTCTATGCGTTTGACATCTTCCTCTTCCTTTGAAAGACGAAAAAAAAAAAAAAAAAAAAAAAAAAAAAAAAAAAAAAAAATGGAAGACAAACGAAACATTTTTTTGATTAATCTTTAAATTAAATAAATAAAAAATTGTTTAATTGTTCCAGTCCCTTAATTATGCAGTCACAGCTGAAGTTTCACTTTCACTGAAGAATTCTAAGCGTGTGACATTTTTCTCTTCCTTTAGACGAAAAAAAAAAAAAAAAAAAAAAAAAAAAAAAAAAAAAAAAAAAAAAAAATGCAAACGAAAAATTTTCCGATTAATCTTTAAATTAAATAAATAAAAAATTGTTTAATTGTTCCTGCCCCTTAATTATGCATTCACAGCTGATGTATCACCTTCACCGTAAAATTCTAAGGGTGTGACATCTTCTTCTTCCATTGGAAGACGAAAAAAAAAAAAAAAAAAAAAAAAAAAAAAAAAAAAAAAGGAAGACAAGCAAAAACAGTTTTTACTAACAATTCGCCAGGTTCCCAGTTTCTCAAGTCCCAAGCTAGCGGCTATAGTGGCGCGTAATTTCAATTTAGTTCCACTACGAAGCTGACAATATCCTCCCTTTGGATTCGGTCGTCTCCATCCTCAACATCGTCATCCTCGTCGTGAGAACCCAGCAACGTTCCCCAGAACCACAAACCCTTTAGTTTCGCATTTCAACTCAGCCATTTAATTTTTTTTTCGTCAATATATATATATACATATTTGTTTTACAATAATTTAATTTTTTTTTTCGTCAATATATATATACATAATTTTTTTTTACAATAATTTAATTTTTTTTTCGTCAATATATATATACATTTTTTTTTTACAATAATTTAATTTTTTTTTCGACAATATATACATACATTTTTTTTTTTTTACAATATTTGGCCTCAGCTTTAATCACGTCATATATATATAAATTTCCACGACGTTGGACTAAAAGCGAGTGGAAAACTCCCTGTAAAAAAAAAATATTCTCGAAAAAAAAAAAAAAAATGGCTGACTTGAAATGCGAAGCTAACTTCACATTTTAAGTCAACCATTTTTTTTTTACAATATCTTTTTTTTTTTACAATATTTGGCTTTACTTTACGTCACTTACGTCATATATATAAATTTCTAATATATTC
>OZ035871.1:4758436-4812373 GCA_964034905.1 Itoplectis maculator
GGTTAAAGGCGTTGACGAAATTAATTTTGAATAATAATAATTCCAAAATGCTATTAATAAATTAATGAAAAATAAAATTGTTCGACAAATCTTTCGAGAATCTAATTTTTTTGTTTCGATGAAAATGGTTCGTTCATTTTTCTGAGTATGTATGAATTTTTTCAAATTTTTAAATTCACTTTGAATTTTGTGATTTTGCCATTGTAGAAAAATGCAAAATTCAAAGTGAATTAAAAAATTTGAAAAAATTAAAAAAAAAAAACTTGCAATTATTCTCTCAGCAATCGCGAATAATTTTTTAATTTCTTATTTTTATTTATAGACTTATTTATTTACTGATGTGCTTCGCATAAACGCTTTTTTTTTTTTTTTTTTTTTTTTTTTTTTTTTTTTTTTTTTTTCCAGTCATCAGAATTACTATAAATTTACTATATTATTGTATTGCCTCTTCGGTATGTTCTATATATTTATGTTGGTTTTCAAGGGACAATTGTATTGTAATTGTAATTGTAATAAATAGTAATAATAATAATAATAATAATAATAATACTGATTATAATTATTACTATTAATAATAACTTACCTATTATAACTTGCCTTACTTACTTTTATAACTTGTTATTATTATTATTATTATTATTATTATTATTATTATTATTATTATTATTATTATTATTATTATTATTATTATTACTTTTAATAATAATAATAATTTTAACAGGTAAGAAATGTGGAAACGTTCTTTGCAAGTAAATAATAAATCAACGCGGCTCCATTTTTTTTTCTTGACCCTTTAAACCCGAAAAGCAAGACCAATTTTTTTTTTTTTTTTTTTTTTTTTTTTTTTTTTTTTTTTTTTTCGTTCGACAAAAATAATTCGTGACACGCGTTTATGGTCGGGGCAGTCAACCTAGCGGCTGGCCAGGTCACCCGGCGCACGGCTGAACGCGCCGCCTCTTTCCCCTCTCTCCGCGCTCGCCAATGTTTTGTAATTTAAATTAATTGAAAAATATGCACTGTGTGTTGTCCGATCGTTCGGCGTTGGATGCGCGAAACCACCGAAACGCCATTGATGTGTAGTGGACCGTCGCACGCCGAAAGGTTTGGGAAGGGGGGAGGGGAGGGGGGAGGGGGGTATACGTGCGGCACATTGGTCAGATAGTCGAAACGGCCGACGTTCCGCGTTTGCCATCCAATCATTCGCCACCCGGCACGCAATAACTTATTGGTTTTTCACGCGCGCCATTTGATTCATTATCATTCCGTTATTTATATTTGCCAGTCAGCCGACTCTGATCACCATTGGCTCCTTTAAATCACGAAAAATTCTCGGGGAGAGAATTTTTTTTTTTTTTTGCATTAATACAATTTCTTTTTTTTTTTCTTTTATTTTATTTTTGTTTTTTAATACAATTTTTAGAGAAACGACTATATTTACATTGCCTCCTTCAAATCACGAAAAATTCTCGTCGAGAGTTTTTTTTTTACATTAATACAATTTTTTTAATTTTTTACCTTAGTTTACTTTTATTTTTCATTTTTTAGTACAATTTTTAGAGACACATCACAGTACCATTTGTGTATTTTTTTAATTTACTTTAGTTCTATTTTTTTATTTTTTAATATTATTTTTAGTGAAACGACTATATTTATATTATGGCCAAAGGAAGGTCGATACCAGTTATCAATATATAGAATTATTGCCGATAAGAAAAATAAAGTATCGATAAAATGAAATAAAAAATCACTTTATTTTATTTAAAATAAATAAAATACTATAAAATAAAATGAATAATCAATAATAATATTTAATAATAATAATAATAATAATAATAATAATAATAATAATAATAATAATAATAATAATAATAATAATAATAATAATAATAATAGTAATAGTAATAATAATAACAATATTATTTTATTTTATAGTATTTTATTCATTTTAAATCAAATAAAGTAATTTTTTTATTTCATTTTTTTTCATTTTATAATGAAATAAAAAATACTATAAAATAAAACAATTATTATTATTGATTGTTTTATTAATACCTACTATTATTTTATTTTATTTAATTATAAAATGAATTAAAATACTACTATTTACATGAATTAGTGATGACCGAGATTCGAGAATCCGATTCGAGATTTGCCTGAAGAGAAACTCGACTCGAGTTGAAACATTGTCTTAAACGCTCGGATTGTTATTTCACTAATCCGACTGTCGCACTGACTGCAGTCGACCCTTTTCCGAGCGAATTGTTATTATTGCGTCTACACCTTTTTCGCGGCAAAAAAGGCCAGCGAAGGGTCACGCTGAGCTTAGGTTTCGAAAACTTATGCGAACTCCAGCTTAAGGCGCAAGGAATACCTTAAAAAGCTGCGACGAGGCTGGTAACCCTTCTCAGACTGTTTCGTTATTGTTTCTGTTCGAAGCCTTCGTACTTTCGTAATTTGTCCGGAGAGTCAAATTTCGTGAAAGAGGACCATTGTGCGTCGGTGGAGGCCTCGAAGCTTACGTCGATAATGGTCCCCATTCATGGTTCCATGACTGGGACCCTCTTGGCGCGATCCGAGCCAGGGCCTTGGATCGGTGCAGAGTTGTGTTTCACGTCTCCCACTCAATCCCCTCCATTTTTTTAAATTATTGTAAAAAAAAATCGTTTTTTCTTTTGTTAAAAAAAAAATCGTTCTGACGATTTCAAAATGATTCTAGCGATTCTAAAAAGTTATAACGTTATTATTATAATGATTGATAATAATAATAATAATGTAATAATTTAATAATGTATATTTAATTTAATATGTTGTATTTATTAATTTAATAATTTAATAATAATAATAATAATTTTATTATTATTATTATAATTATTGATCGTTATAATAATGCTTCTCATTTTATTTTCGCTATGATTTAAGGGAGACTTCTTCTTCTTATAACAGAAATAATTGAACAATCGATGGTTTGTCAGAACTCTGAAAATGTTTTATTATAAATTACCAGAAATTTATTCCGTCGATAAAAAAATCTTCCCTCCCAAAATCTTCAGCAGAATTCTCTTAAACAGAAATAATTGAATAATAAAAATAGGTTATGGTTTTCAGAACTCTGAAAATCTATCATAAATTACCAGAAATTTATACCTTCGATAAAAAAAAAATTTCCGGCTCAAAATCATCAACTCAAAGAGCCACCACTTCCTACGTTGAAAAATCGACATAGGTCATGGTTTATATCTCTAAAAAAAATAAAAAAAATAAAATAAATAAATAAAAATGCAGCAACTGCTCAGACGCGAATTTCGTGTCTCGAGTCTCCCTCGACGCCTGCTCATATTTGAGGGAATTTAAATTTCGCAGCTGGAGGAAACGTCCGCGCGAATTTTCCAACTGCTACCGTTTAAAGGCTACATCCGCGCCGACAGATACCACTGAATGATTAACGACGGTTCCGCCGTCAGGCGTCGCTGTTCCCAGACGTGTTACACGAAGCCTAAGGCCTTCCGAGCTTTTCGGCCTCAGTCTGCGAGGCGTCTGTGACCTTCCCAAGCCGAAAAGTTCGGAAACTTATCGGCCTCGAGAAAACCGTCCTAGGGTCACGTCGAGAGGGTTGACTCTGTAAATTCGACCCCCAAAACCATCCCTCGTAAACACCTCGCATTCGTTTTTCAAGGAAATCCAGTAAAACTGCAGTCAACGAAACTAATTTTTTTAGAATTTTGTCTGATATTTTTTTTATTTGATGGGTGGCAAAAAACGTCATTTTTAGACGTCAGACAAAATTCGGAAAAATAAAAAAAATGATTTTCATAACAAGAATTAGGTTACCGGAAAATGCAGTATTTTTGTTGCAGTGTTTAACAAAACTAATTTTTTTCAGAATTTTGTCAGATATTTTTATAATTTTATGGTTGACGAAAAAACGTCATTTTTAGACGTCAGACAAAATTTGGAAAAAATTCATTGGCATTGTCAGATATTTAAGAAATATTTAAGAATTTTTTCAGATATATTTTATAGTTGACAAAAAAACGTCATTTTCAAACGTCAGACAAAATTCGGAAAAAATTCAAACGCATTGTCAGATATTTAAGAAATATTTAAGAATTTTGTCAAATATATTTTATAGTTGACAACAAACGTCATTTTCAAACGTCAGACAAAATTAGGAAAAAATTCATACGCATTGTCAGATATTTAAGAAATATTTAAGAATTTTGTCAGATATTTAATTTTACAGTCGACAAAAAAACGTCATTTTCAAACGTCAGACAAAATTCGGAAAATAATTCATACGAATTGTCAGATATTTAAGAAATATTTAAGAATTTTGTCAGATATTTAATTTTATAGTTGACAAAAAAGGTCATTTTCAAACGTCAGACAAAATTCGGGAAAAAATTCATACGCATTGTCAGATACTTAAGAAATATTTAAGAATTTTCTCAGATATTTAATTTTATAGTCGACAAAAAACGTCAGACAAAATTCGGAAAAAATCATACGTATTGTCAGATATTTAATTTTATACTTGACAAAAAAACGTCATTTTCAAACGTCAGCCGAAATTCGAAAAAAATTAATACGCATTCAGAAAAATAAAAATATCATTTTCATAACAAACCGAAAAATGGCTTTGAAGATTTTTTTTATCGACGGAATAAATTGTCGTTAATTTATGATTAAAACATTTTTAGGGATCTAGACTCCCTCTTTAGATATAAAAATCGATTCACCTACAAAAATAAAAAAAATAAATAAAAAGGCGCAAGAGGAGGTCGAATGATCGATTCGCCTCAGAGTCGACGAATAGAGTCGACGAGATTGGTCGTCGACTGGTCGAGGAAAACGAAGGGAACTGGTGTGCAATCGACTCGGGCCTCTTAAAAGAATTCACCCACCCCGCCGAGTGATCGCAGTGCCGTCGGCAACGAATTATGACTTTAATTATTAATCCGACTGCGCGCGGCTCGTGTCTCTCTTTTCTTTCCCCTCTCAGCGTAGGCTTCACGTGGGCGAGCCCGCTGAGATTCCGAGCGGGAGATCGAGAGTGGCATGTTCACTCCGAGAGATCCAGACCCGGGGGGGGGAGGAGGGGGGGGGGGGGGGGGGTAGGGGGGCCCTATACCCTCCCCCCTTTCCTGTGTCTCCGGTACCGAAAGATCAATTCCTCTCTAACAGCGACGTTGTATCCAAAAGATAGTCATTACAGAGAATATTAATGTTCTCATTGGACCGTCGACCGGTCCAATTTCGAAATTCGTTACAGACTTTTTTTTTAATTCTAATAAAAAATTATTAGAGTCGACTTGTTGGGATTTAAATAATAATTTGATTTTTAGTAATCAAATAATTTTAATAGTTTTGTCAATTCGATAAATAGTTGAATATAAATTTTTATAATTTTATTATTATTATTATCATTATTATTATTCGAGTTGACTTGTCGAGATTCAAATAATAATTTGATTGTTGATAATCAAATAATTTTAACAATTTTATAAATTCGATAAATAGTCGAATAATAATTTTTGGAATTGTATTATTATTATCATCATTATTATTATTATCATTATTCGAGTCGACTTGTCGAGATTCAAATAATAATTTGATTGTTGATAATCAAATAATTTTAACAATTTTATAAATTCGATAAATAGTCGAATAATTATGTTTATAATTTTATTATTATTATTATTTATTTACAGAAAGTAAGTTTACATTTGTAATATCTGCTTCAAATCGATTTTCACGTAGAATGATATATATATCGATTTTATTCTTGAAGCTATTTATTGATTTTTTTTTATTGATTTGACAAAATAAATCAAATAATTTTTGTCTTTATAAATTTGACAAATCGAATAATAATTTGAATAACTTTTCGAAAATAAAAATCATTTTTCCGCAGTGTGAATATTTTAAGATCGAGTCTTGAACGACTGAGGTTAATTGGTCTCTGACCAAAAATCTAAAAAATCTAAAAAAATCTAAAAAAATCTAAAAAAATCAAATAATTCGTTTTTATAAATTTAACAAATCGAATAATTGACCAATTTTTCGAAAATAAAAATTATTTTTCCGCCTGGTAAATATTTTAAGGTCGAGTCTTGAACGACTGAGGTTAATTGGTCTCTGGCTAAAAATCTAAAAAAATCTAAGAAATCTAAAAAAAATCTAAAAAAATCTAAAAAAATCAAATAATTTTTGTTATTATAAATTTAACAAATCAACCAATTGGCCAATTCGACCAATTTGTCGAAAATAAAAATTATTTCTCCGAAGGGTAAATATTTTAAGGTCGAGTCTTGAACGACTGAGGTTAATTGGTCTCTGGCCAAAGACCCGGAATACCCCCTCCCCCCCTCACCCATTCTCCACATCTATAACATATTAAAACATGACTCAACGCCCGAGACACGGAGGCAGCCGCACTGATATTACCACCGCTGAGGAAGAAGCAGCAGCAGCAGCAGCAGCTGTGCTCACGAGATACATGTTGCGCGTCACAAGATCGGACTTTCACGAAGCCGCCGCGTTTCCTAATTAATTAAAGTAATTACCGGCCGGGTGGAGTTATTGCTCCGGTCCCCCTCCCCCCTCCCGCCCCTCCCTTTGCACGAGGAGGAATCGTGCAGCACGTCGTATTATAAACCTCGTTATAGTAACGTCCTCGTGGCTTGTCTTCGCCGACCGAGCATTATAAACGGTAGCACAGGTCTCTGTGTCCGGATTTATACAAATATATAAAATATATGGGGTTAGTTGTCGCGCTGTTAATTATGGCGGTTGCTGGCAGGTCTAAGAGTTAGTGTTTTCCTTCGAGCGAAATGCTTAGATTTGCTGTCAAAAAAATGTAAAAAAAATCGTTAAAAATATATAAAATATAATATATAAACTTTAATTGTGCCAAGTGACAAAAATTTTACAAAATAAGGCATTTTGCTAAATGCCCCATTTATCAAAATAGGGCATTTAGCAAAATCAGCTGTCGCATAAAATGTGTCAGAAAATATTTAAAAATCGGTAAAAAATATTTAAACGTCTCGTCAATGTGTCAAAAAAATGTTAAAAAATCGGTAAAAAATATTTAAACGTTTCGTCCCTTTCTAATTTTGTATTCTGTGTACTCAGGATACTATAAACTGTGATTGTGCCAAGTGACAAAAATTTAGCAAAATGCCTCGATTAGCTGTCGCCAAAAATGTGTTAAAAAATCGTTAAATATCGTTAAAAAATGTTAAAAAATCGGTAAAAAATATTTAAACGTCTCGTCCCCTTCTAATTTTGCATCCTGTTCACTTAGGACACTATAAACTGTGATTGTGCCAAGTGACAAAAAATTAACAAAATGCCTCGATCAGCTGTCGCCAAAAATGTGTTTTAAAAAATCTAAAAAAATTGATAAAAAATCTTTGAAAATCGTTAAAAAATCTTTAAAAATCGTTAAATAATATTTAAAAAAAAAATTAAAAATCTTAAAAAATGGTTAAAAAATCTTAAAAAATCGTTAAATAATATTTGTACTCTATCGAGTAAAAATATTTAAATGTCTCGTCGATCTACCAATTCCTACGTTAAATAATTAAGATAGGTCATGGTTTTTTGGATCCCTAAAATTCTCCAATCATAATTTAACAGGAATTTACTCCGTCGATAAAAAAAAATCTTTCCGCTCAAAATCCTTCAGCTCAAAGACCCACAATTCCCTAAATTAAAAAAAAATTGAGGTAGGTCATGATTCCATAAATCCCTAAAAATTTACTCATAAATTACCACAAATTTACTCCACCGATAAAAAAAATCTTCCCAGAATAACTTTCAATCACTCACCTCGAAATATTAATAATGCACTTTGCTAGATAATTGAAATAGGTAACTGGGATAAGTTTTTTAAATCCCTAAAAATCTAATCATAAATTACCACAAATTTACTCCACCGATAAAAAAAAATTCCCCCAGAATAACTTTCAATCACTCACCTCGAAATATTAATAATCCACTTTGCTAGATAATTGAAATAGGTAACTGGGATAAGTTTTTTAAATCCCTAAAAATCTAATCATAAATGACCAACAATTTACTCCACCAATAAAAAAATCCCTCCTGAATAACATTCAATCACCCACTCGAAACTATTAATAAACCCACCTTGCATTTGCATATTCGTTATATCGCGAGCGATTATTTGCACAAAACGTTGATGTGCAATTAGAGCGGAGCGACATCTGAATCGAAATGGGTGCGGGTTTTATTATCGTAACACAGCCGACGACGAGCAATGCGACTGCATCGTCGTCGTCGAGGCGAGCAGCAAAGTTGCGAGGAGAGAGAGGCCAATGAGTGGAATAAGGATGCAGCGATGAGTGGGCGAAGAAGATGGCAAACGAAGAGAGAGCAAAACGAGCGGAATGGAAGGAAGAGAGAAGAGAAGAAGAAGAGTCGATGGAATTCCAAAAAGAACAAAATCACTCTGAACATAATACTGCATCGCTGTTGACGAAGTAAAACGCTTCTTAAACGAAAGCTACATTTTTTTTTGGGTAGAAAATGGAATTCTGTGTTACATTCGACCCAAGTCGGGCCCTGGTCAGGCCTAGATAGGGTGGCCTCGGCCCTGGCCGGGGCCTGACTAGGATTGGGAAATTGCATTGAATGACTTTATCTGTTGAATTTGGTCCAAGTCGGGCCCTGGTCAGGCCTGGACAGGGTGGCCTCGTGCCTGGCCAGGCCCTGATTAGCGCTACTTATATCGTCAATTTTTTACTAGAAAAAGCTTTGTACAATTTTCGTAAAATTGCATAAAATAATTCATTCTGTTACATTTGCCCCAAGTCGGGCCCTGGTCAGGCCCGGACAGGGTGGCCTCGGGCCTGGCCAGGCCCTGATTAGCGCTACTTATATCGTCAATTTTTTACTAGAAAAAGCTTTGTACAATTTTCGTAAAATTGCATAAAATAATTCATTCTGTTACATTTGCCCCAAGTCGGGCCCTGGCAGGCCCGGACAGGGTTTCCTCTACCCCGACCAGGGCCTGACTAGCATTGGGAAATTGCATCAAATACATTTTTCTGTTGCATTCGGTCCAAGTCGGGCCCTGGCCAGGCCCGCACAGGGTTGCCTCGGCCCTGGCCAGGCCCTGACTAGGCACCACTTATATCTTCAATTTTTCACTAGTCAAGCTTCCTACAATTTTCACCTACTTTCGACATAAATTTATTAAAAATGATCTTAAAAAAATGGCTGCAAGTCAATGCAAAGGCAACAAGATGCGGATATTGTCAAAATGGCCACGTTTCGACGGAGGTTTAAAGATACAGGCGAAGATAACCCGCGGGCTTATCCGGAGCGTCGTTATTCTAGTGGTTTAATACCGTTATGGTACGACATGAACGTTATTAGCATCAACCCACTTACCTCTCTCACTCGTTTACCCCCTCCACTCCTCCCTTTCTGTATCCCCCCCTTAAGGTAGTCCTTGCGCCTGGTGTCGAGTTCGCATAAGTTTTCGAAAATTGAGAGGAAATTGCAACCACATCTCGATAATATAAAAATCTGAAAAAAATCATGCATGTTAAAGACGTTGAAAAGATTAATTTTGCATAATAAAAATTCCAAAATGTTATTAACAAATTGATGAAAAATAAAATTGTTCAACAAATATTTCGACAACCTAATTTTTTTGTTTCAATGAAAATGATTCGTTCTATTTTCTGAATATGCATGAATTTTTTCAAATTTTTGAATTCACTTTGAATTTTGTGATTTTCCCCATGTTAAAAAACGCAAAATTCAAAGTGAATTAAACAAATTGAAAAAATTCATACATATTTAGAAAAATGAACGCATTATTTTCATTGAAACAAAAAAATTAAGTTATCGAAGGATTCGTTGAACAATTTTATTTTTCATCAATTTGTTAATAACATTTTGGAATTTTTATCATGCAAAATTAATCTTTTCAACGTTTATAACATGCATGATTTTTTTCAGATTTTTATATTATCGAGAAGTGGTTGCAATTTCTTGTCAATTTTCTCGAATTTATGTGAAATGAATACTAGACGCAAGGACTACCTTAACGTCCCTCTTCTCCCCTCCTTTCTACGTCTCTTTCCTTCTCAATCTGCAGGCCTGGCCGGGATATAGTCAGGGCTCCGCGATACCGACGAGAGTCCGAGCGAGACAACCCCGGAGCCGCACGTCGACGGTCCTCTTTCACTTTCGCGGTCCTAAATTTAATTAAATTTCACGGTTTTTCGCGATTAAGGGGACAGAGGCGCCGTTGCGAAATTAGTTTTAGCGGGGATAATGAATTTTGTTAATTACCGGGGAGGGTATCCCGGGGCTAAATACTTCTATGACATGAGAAGAGTCGAGGGGGGGAGGGGGGGATGACAGCAAATTGGCGAGTCACCTTTTGGTAAACAATTCGATACATCCTGATCGGGCCCTGGCCAGGTTATTATACCCTACCCGAGTTAAAATTGAAACCCTTAAAATAGCCTTCATTGAATCAAAATGGGTTAAATATGCCACTTTTGGAGGTTTATGGAGGTTTTTGGAGGTTTCCTGTCCGGGCCTGACCAGGGCCCGACTTGGGACGAATGTGGCAGAATGAGTTATTTGATGCAATTTCACGAAAATTGTAGGAAGCTTGACTAGTAAAAAAATTGACGATATAGGTGGCGCTAGTCAGGGCCTGTCCAGGGCCGAGGCCACCCTGTCCGGGCCTGACCAGGGCCCGACTTGTTTCGAATGTAACTGAAAAAGTTATTTGATGCAATTTCCCAATGCTAGTCAGGCCCTGGTCGGAGCCGAGGCAACCCTGTCCGGGCCTGACCAGGGCCCGACTTGGACCGAATGCCGCAGAATCCTTCCAGATTTTTTTTTTTTTTTTTTTTTTTTTCGTCCATTCAGACGTGTCACAATAATAGACAGAAATCGATGGGAACCCATAGAATCGGACCATACAGCTTCGGTGATATGTCCGTTTTGGATTTGCACCAATATGGCTGCAGTTGAACCTTAGAGTAGCCTCGGAACCAGGATTTTGTGGCTATCAAATCCTGGTTGCGTATTAAGTTCGGAGATATGGCGGCGCTGATTAGTCGATGGCATCGAAGAGGTTTCACCATTGACCCCAAAATGTGCCAAACCCTTATTACCTATCTTTTATAATCGAAGGAAAAAAGTATATCGGTAATATCGAAGTCATAAAGGGTTCTAATTAACCCAACCCTATAAGGACCCTATTATGACCCTATAATTACCCTGGATTCCTGATTCCCTGAATCGACATAAGGTTTTAATTCCTTTGACAAGACCTTTAACCCTACCCTATAAGGACCCTATAATGACCCTATAATGACCCTATAATGACCCTATTATGACCTTGGATTCCTGATTTCCTAAATCAACATAAGGTTTTAATTCCTTTGACAAGACCATTTCTTGATTATTACCAACCTCCTTATTTCCTATGGTGTTTCTTATGGGGATTCCCCTCCACTTCATCCATCAATTTCCCAACACCTATCAAAGGCCCCTAAAAAAAAAAGGTACCAAAAGGATCGTCGAACTACACACGAAGTGGATGGAAACCCCCATAAAAAACACCATAGAAAATAAAAACGCCTCTACACAATTATCTGCGCATGCGCAGAATTTTCAAAATATTTCGTCATCAACATCTCCAAAAAAGTGGAGCAGTGTCTCATCTTAAAAATCTTTGCACCCCCATTTGTTATATATACAGCAACAACCCCTTCAACGTTGTCTTCACCCCTTTCACCCCCTTCACCCCTTTCATCCCCTCTCCACCCCCATTTCGTATCTGCTTCGTCTCGCAGACTTTGCCTTCAGACGATCGCAATTAAATCGCGACTGAAGGGCGGGGGTGGTACTAAGGGGGTTGAAGGGGGGTGGAAAGGGGGTAGGAAGAGAGCGACAAAGCTATCCAAGGGGGTGGGTCGGGGGTTAATGGATTTCCATGCTGCCATCCGACGGTCGTTCGGGAAAGCTCGTCAGAGTTCCATAATACAGCACTGTGTGCAATTTTAAGCAACCCTTTATCCTGCCCACCCTTCCACCCCCTCTTCCACCCTTCTTTCCTTCCACCCCCTTCAACCCCCTTACCACCCCTAGACCAGGAAACCCTCCCTCGCAGACCGTCGGAGGCGAGGAACGAAGTCGAGAGAGAGACCAAAACTACCCCTTTCACCCCTTTCATCCCCCTTCATCCCCTTTCCACCCCCTTTCCACCCCCTTCAACCCCCTTCAACCCTCACGTATAAGACTCCGGTCCAATTACCTCCTTGCTAAGGCTGAGAAGGGGTTGCATGATAGTTAATTACACCCCCCCTACTACCACTTCCTCCCCCACCCCTTTCCACCCCCCTTTCCACCCCCTTTCCACCCCTTTTTCACCCCTTCTCCATTTTCTCCGCAAGCTGCACGACCGATGCTCCTTCTCACTCTGCAGCATTGCTCGATGGGGAACTACCCCCTTTTCAACCCCCTTCAACCCCTTTCCACCCCCTTCAACCCCCTTTCCACCCCCTTCGTTGGTCTCTCTTCGCCGCTGCTAATTACTATTTTTAAAACATTAAAAGTAAAGTTTGTTAAACGAGTGGGAGTTAATTATGAAGCTACCGGTGAGCAGGGGTGGGGGGGGGGGTGGAGGGGGTGGTAGGGGGGAGGTAATTGGAGCGAACGACAAACAAAGGCTCTCGTACACGCCGACTTTCCTGCAACGAACCCGCCAAATCCTCTTCTCTCGTTCACTTGCCTCCGACGAGGTCGCCCTTTTCACTGCCTCCGCGATGGCGAACCTTATTTTTCGTCTGAGGGTGTTTTTTATACCTTGAAAAAACGAAGGTTTGGGAGGGTGGGTTTTTTTTTGGGGGGGGGAGGGTTTCTGATCTGAGCGTCGTTAATTTCGTTGATTTCGTCGAACCTTATTTTCCATCTGAGGATTTTTTTTATTCCTTAAAAAAACGAAGGTTTGGTAGTGTGAAAAATTCGAGGAGAAAAATCCAAAAATCGTCCCTAAAAGCCCAGAATCCCAAAAATCGCAAATTTTTAGAACGGGTACCCCTTCAATTTTTTGGCAAAAAAAAAAAAGTTCGATTTGGAAATTCAAAAATTTTCGCTGATTTAAACAAAAACAGTTATTTGCCCTAAAAATGAAAAATTCGAGGCGACAAACCTAAAAATCGTACCTAAAAGCCCAGAATCCCCAAAAATCGCAAATTTTTAGAAAGGGTACCCCTTTGATTTTTTGGCAAAAAAAAATGTTTCGATTTTGCAAATATCGAAGACCCTATCCTATGGGAAATTTTCCGCTGATTCCGAAAATCCTAAGTAATTACCTCAAGAATCGAAAACTAAGGAGAAAAACTTAAAAATCACCTAAAAGCCCAGAAACCCAAAAATCGCCAATTTTTAGAAAGGGTATCACTTCAATTTTTTGGCTAAAAAAAAATTTTCGATTTTGCAAAGTTCGAAGACCCTATCCTATAGTAAATTTCCCGCTGATTCCAAAAAACCCAGTTATTTGCCCTAAAAACAAAAAATTCAAGGCAAAAAACCCAAAAATAGTACTTAAAAGCCCAGAATGCAACGCGTCAAGGCCTCGTTAACCCATATCTACGCGAACAAGGTACCGGCGGCCTATGACACGTTGTCCTGATGCAGAATCCTAGTATCCCGTTAATTAATAACCGTAAAACTCGGCGAGGATCTGTCCTCGGAGCCCTGCGAAGGGCCACGTCCTACGCCCTACGCCCTACGCCCTACGCCCTACGCCCTACGTTCTGCAGTCGCGTCGGCACTTCATTTCCTCGGAGATGGACACAGCACGCGTGCGTCACCGTAACACGAATGGACCTCCAACCCAGGTTATAACGAAGCACTACTACGTGTTATTGATACTCTACAATGTCCACCGTATCCACTGCGACCACATTTCTGGTACCACAGGTAATAACCGAGAATTTCCAGGCTCAGGCTCGGCCACCCCGAGTAGTGCTGGGCGGGTCGACTGGGCAGAGTGAAATTAACGACGCTCGGATCAGAAATGCTCGTTTGTGAAAAAAAAGGCATTGGTCCAAATATGGTTATTTTTTTTAAGGGATGAAGAGCTTCAGCTTCAAATGTGATTTTTTTTTAAGGGATGAAAAGCTTCAGCTTCAAATGTGATTTTTTTTTAAGGGATGAAAAGCTTCAGCTTCAAATGTGATTTTTTTTTAAGGGATGAAAAGCTTCAGCTTAAAATGTGATTTTTTTTTAAGGGATGAAAAGCTTCAGCTTCAAATGTGATTTTTTTTAAGGGATGAAAAGCTTCAGCTTCAAATGTGATTTTTTTTTAAGGGATGAAAAGCTTCAGCTTCAAATGTGATTTTTTTTAAGGAATGAAAAAAGATCCTCAGTTCCAAATGTGAATTTTGTATTTTTTGGGCAAATAACCGTCATTTTTGGAATCAGCGGAAGATTTTCCATCGGATAGGCTTCTAAAACTTCGTTAAATCGAACATTTTTTTTTGGCCAGAAAATTGAAGGGGTACCCCTTCTAAAAATGTGCGATTTTTTAGAGTCAACTTCAAAATTCTGCATAGAATCGAAAAATCGTGATACCGCGTTTCGCTTTGCGGCATTCTCTTTGTTGAAGTCTTATCTTTCGAATGCAAAAAGAAAATTCAGATTCCATCCACCCGAAAAAAAGTTAAATCAATTTTACTGAAGCCCCAAAATTCGAAAATATAAAAAAATCGTTTTTCGCATATTTCTCCACAAATTTTCAACTTTTAAGGAAAACAATCATCATTTTTGGAATCAGCGGAAAATTTCCCATCGGATAGGCTTTTAAAACTTCGTTAAATCGAAAATTTTTTTTTGCCAAAAAATTGAAGGGGTACCCCTTCTAAAAATTTGCGATTTTTTAGAGTCAACTTCAAAATTCTGCATAGAATCGAAAAATCGTGATATCGCGTTTCGCTTTGCGGCATTCTCTTTGTTGAAGTCTTATCTTTCGAATGCAAAAAGAAAATCCAGATTCCATCCACCCGAAAAAAAGTTATATCAATTTTACTGAAGCCCCAAAATTCGAAAATATAAAAAAATCGTTTTTCGCATATTTCTCCACAAATTTTCAACTTTTAAGGAAAACAATCATCATTTTTGGAATCAGCAGAAAATTTCCCATAGGATAGGCTTTTAAAACTTCGTTAAATCAAACATTTTTTTTTTGCCAAAAAATTGAAGGGGTACCCCTTCTAAAAATTTGCGATTTTTTAGAGTCAACTTCAAAATTCTGAAAAAAATCGAAAAATCGTTTTTCGCGTTTTTCTCCACAAATTTCCAACTTTTCAGGCAAACAATCATCATTTTTGGAATCAGCGGAAAATTTCCCATCGGGTATAGTTTTCAAAACTTCGTTAAATCGAAAATTTGTTTTTGCCAAAAAATAGCCCTTCTAAAAATTTGCGATTTTTGAGGGTCAACTTAGAAATTCTGCAAAAAATAGAATTTTTTATTTTTCGCCCAAACAATCATCATTTTTGGAATCAGCGGAAAATTTCCCATCGGATAGGCTCCTAAAACTTCGTCAAACCGAACATTTTTTTTTGGCCAAAAAATTGAAGGGGCACCCCTTCTAAAAATTTGTATTATTTATTATTATAACTATTATAATTATTTATTATTATAACTATTATAATTATTTATTATTATAACTATTATTATTATTATTATTATTTTTTCCCCTAAAATTGAAGGGGTACCCCTTCTAAATTTTTTTTTTCGCGAAAAACGCAGGGAAAAAATGGCCCACAACTCAGTCGAGGATAATCCCTCAAGCATTCAACTTATCCGCAAGTGCCTCCTCTTCCACTATTTCCGTCGCCATCCGTCAGACCCCTTTACGGTGACATCGTGCGCGTCGCCCTCGGACGTATAAGTCTTCCACGGGCTGCCACCGACGTGTTATGCCCCTAAAGAGGTTTCTATTTAAACGTATCTGCCTCCTCTCTTCCTCAGCTTCCACTTTTGCCTTCGTCCGTAGATCTCTCAACGCTTGCTTCGTTTCTTCGACCGTTACGAACGAGACACGCGTAGACGATGACTGGCTTTGGTGGCAAAGGGGAAAGGTTGAACGTCGAGCTCCTCAGATGAAGACAACGCTGAGGAGGCGGTACCAACGACGACGTCGACGTCGCCATGTTGGTTTCCTGGAATTGCCTTCGAGAAGAAGAAAAACAAGAAGAGGCATTGGTTGATGCATTGGTCGACTCGCCTGTTTCGTGTCGCTGTGTTTAGTTAATAGCCTTAGACTGGTTCTTCAACTCCTCCTCCTTCTTCGTCTTCGTTGTGTAATTTTCAGTAAAGCTTATTTAGTGAAACCATTTGTCCTTCAAAGGGCCAAAAATTTGTATTGACCTTGATAATTTCAAATCTTCCGAATTTCATTTAGTGGAACCATTTGACCTTTGAAGGGACAAAAATTTATATTGACCTTGATAATTCCAAGTCTACCGAATTTTATTTAGTGAAACCATTTGTCCTTCGAAGGGACAAAAATTTATTTTGACCTTGATAATTTCAAATCTTCCGAATTTTATTTAGTGGAACCATTTGACCTTCAAAGGGACAAAAATTTATATTGACCTTGATAATTCCAAGTCTATCGAATTTTATTTAGTGAAACCATTTGTCCTTCGAAGGGACAAAAATTTATATTGATCTTGATAATTCCAAGTCTACCGAATTTTATTTAGTGAAACCATTTATCCTTCGAAGGGACAAAAATTTATTTTGACCTTGATAATTCCAAGTCTACCGAATTTTATTTAGTGAAACCATTTGTCCTTCGAAGGGACAAAAATTTATAATGACCTTTATAATTTCAAATCTTCCGAATTTTATTTAGTGAAACCATTTGTCCTTCGAAGGGACAAAAATTTATAATGACCTTGATAATTCCAAGTCTACCGAATTTTATTTAGTGAAACCATTTGTCCTTCAAAAAGACAAAAATTTATTTTGACCTTGATAATTTCAAATCTTCCGAATTTTATTTAGTGGAACCATTTGACCTTCGAAGGGACAAAAATTTATATTGACCTTTATAATTCCAAGTCTACCGAATTTTATTTAGTGGAACCATTTGACCTTCGAAGGGACAAAAATTTATATTGACCTTGATAATTCCAAGTCTACCGAATTTTACTTAGTGAAACCATTTGTCCTTCGAAGAGACAAAAATTTGTATTGACCTTGATAATTTCAAATCTTCCGAATTTTATTTAGTGAAACCATTTGTCCTTCGAAGAGACAAAAATTTATATTGACCTTGATAATTCCAAGTCTATCGAATTTTATTTAGTGAAACCATTTGTCCTTCGAAGGGACAAAAATTTATTTTGACCTTGATAATTCCAAGTCTACCGAATTTTATTTAGTGAAACCATTTGCCCTTCGAAGGGACAAAAAATTATATTGACCTTGATAATTTCAAATCTTCCGAATTTTATTTAGTGGAACCATTTGACCTTCAAAGGGACAAAAATTTATTTTGACCTTGATAATTCCAAGTCTACCGAATTTTATTTAGTGAAACCATTTGTCCTTCGAAGGGACAAAAATTTATAATGACCTTGATAATTCCAAGCCTTCCGAATTTTATTTAGTGGAACCATTTGACCTTCAAAGGGACAACAATTTATGGTGACCTTGATAATTCCAAGTCTTCTGGATTTTGAGGTGAGGTAGGTCATGATCAGCGTGAGGTAGGTCAAGGTAGTGGACTCTGAGGCTTATTTAGTGAAACCATTTGTCCTTCAAAGAGATAAAAATGAATATTGACCTTGATAATAAAAAAAATTATATTGATCTTGATAATAAAAAAAATTATATTGATCTTGATAATGAAAAAAATTATATTGATCTTGATAATAAAAAAAATTATGTTGACCTTGATAATCCCAAGTCTTCCTAATCGTTAATTAAGGTAGGTCATACTCAACGTAAGGTAGGTCATGTATGGCAGTAGACTCTGAGGCATATTTAGTAAAACCATTTGTCCTTCAAAGGGCCAAAAATGAATATTGACCTTGATCAATAAAAATTTGTATTGACCTTGATAATCCCAAGTCTTCCTAATCGTTAGGTGAGGTAGGTCATATATAGCAGTGGACTATAATGAGACATTTAGTGAAACCATTTGACCTTCAAAGGGCCAAAAATGAATATTGATGACCTTGACAATAAAAAATGTATATTGACCTTGATAATTCCAAGTCTTCCAAATCTTTGGTCCCGTCCAATGTGAGGTAGGTCATATAGCAAGGGACTTGCAAGGGAAGAGGCAGGGGAGAAGGAACGAGCCGAAGGGTCGGGTGCAAGGAGAGGGGTTCCCCGGTTTACTGCTAATTGCTGTTGTATTACAACGACCAAGCCAAAGCCCTAGTACGGAGCTCGACGAATCTCCCAGACCAGCTCACGACTTGGCTCTCAGTTTCCATCTCCGTCTCTCCCTTCCCCCAAAGCCATCAGACCATTTCTGCAGTCTGATCGCCGGATTTGCCCAAATGTTCAGTTTCACTGTCAGAAAAGATTGGAAGTTTGAATCTATAAACTCGTCAAATAAATGTAGACTAAAATTAAATTTAATTAAATTAAATTTATTTTTAATAAATAAAAAATTATTAATTATTTTTTTTTTATTTATTTATTTTAATTAAATTAAATGTATTTTTAATTTAATTTAATTTAATTTTTTAGATTTTTTTTTAACAATTGTGATATAAAATTAAAGTGCCTTTACAATGAAATTAGGGTAAATTAAATAAAATTAAGTACTTTTACAGTAAAATTAAAGGCAATTGTTAAAATGACCGTACAAAAAATAAATTTGACCTCGCATAAATTTGACCTTGTACAGTAAATTTTGCTATACCAGTTTATGAATAAAAGCTTCCAATACGTGTATATTATATTAAAAAAAAAATTTTCTCACTGTTCCTCCACTCGAAATGTGTTCAAACGAAATTAAGGGTATCCATTAAACATAGTACTCTCGCAACAAGCAAATCACTAAGCGATTCGGGACAATTATCCCCGATTTCGTGTTTACTGAAAAATTAATATAAAACATCGGGTTAATGGCGAGGCTGGTAACTGATGAATTTTTTAGAGGCCATTAGTGGCAGAGTTGGTACAAATCGGAGGAAGGCTATTAGCAATGTGATGCAGGATACTTATACCCTTCAGGGTGAGCCGATGCGTAATATTGAGTTGAATCGTAGGCCGATGAGGGGTGGGGGAGGGGGAGGAGGGGAGGGAAGGGGGGAGGGGGTGGCACACACTCAGCTGTATGCGTTGAGGCTAATAGCCCAGGATTATTAGCCATTAGTCGCTCCAAATAATATCAATTATTATCTTCGAGAGCCGATCTGAATCATGTTTAGTGAGATATATGTTAGCAGCCATATTGGTTTATTAGTTGTGAGTTTGGTAGAAGCTTTGGACTCTGACAAAGCTGTTCTTCCAAACCTTTGAAGGACAAATGGTTTTACTAAATAAGTCACAGGGTCCATTACTATATACATGACCTACCTTACGTCGACCTTGACCTACCTCACCTAAAAATTCAGAAGACCATGTCAAACGAAGCATTTGTGCATTTTTTGAGAATTTTATTGTCATATTTGGTCGACCCATAAAATAAAAATAAAAAATGAAAAAAAATAAAAATAAAAAATAAAAAATGAAAAAAAATAAAAAATGAAAAATTCATACGTCAAGTGGAAAAATCATATCGACAAAAATAACTAGGTCATATTTTTTTTTAATTTAACACAGTTTACGGTAAAAATAATAAAAATAAAAAATGTAAAAAATTAGTATTTTATTTATGTCTTTTACCAAGAAAAGGCCCAAGGCACATTTTTTTAATTTTTCAATTTATGGATCGACCAAATATGACAATAAAATTCTCAAAAAATTCACAGATGCTCCGTTTGACATAGTCAACGATATAAAAAATTAGCCTCTGACAAAGCTGTTATTCCAGATTTTTGAAGGACAAATGGTTTTAGTAAAACCATTGTCCTTCTACACAAAATTAAAAATTTATGTTGACCTTCAATATAAATATAAATCAATATAAATCAATATAAATTTTTAATGATCTCGAAAAGGAGTCTCGACAAACCGATTTGTCTGGAATCCCAATCGGAATCTGATAAATTATCGCTTCTACAAATAATCACCGAATTAAAATTCCGACAAAGTGAATTACACTGTAAGATCCAAGTTGATCACTATATATATGTATATCATTGGATCAATGGTATATATATACATATATAGTGAATTCGTTGAATTTGCGGAATCTGGTACAAACACCTATAGTACCGGAGTATCGACTGCGTACACTGTCCCCTTTACTAAGGGGAGAGGGGGAGGGGGGAGGGGGAAGGGGGGAGGGGGAGTGCTTACAGAATAACCCAAAGGCGCCCGAGAGTTATTTATTTTAATCGTATTCGCTCGTTGAGATGGAATTCCCGAGTAGCGGCGATCCGCGACCGAAGGAAGCGAAAGAAGAGAGAGAGAAAGAGGGAAAATGGAGGAGAACGAAGATGGAAAGAGAAGTGGAAGGAGTTTGTCAATCAGTTCGAGTGTCGCAGTTAAGTGGCTACATAGGTTTAAGATTAGAGGAGACTCGCGATTTAAGAGCTGTTTTTTTTTTTTTTTTTTTTTTTTTTTTTTTTTTTTCACACAGGTTTCTCATCGCCACTTTTTTTCTTTTTTTTTTCTTTTCACACAGGTTTCTTATCGTCACTTTTTATTTTATTTATTTTTTCTTTTCGCACAGGTTTTTCATCGCCACTTTTTATTTTATTTATTTTTTCTTTTCGCACAGGTTTCTCAACACCACTTTTTTTTTTTTTTTTTTTTGCACAGGTTTCTCATCGCCACTTTTTATTTTTTATTTTTATTTTTATTTTTTTTTTTCGCACAGGTTTCTCACCGCCACTTTTATTTTTATTTTTCTCAGACCTCTGTTTGCATTTGTAAATTCACTTCGCTTCGTCGCAAATTAATTGGCGAACCTTAAGTGGCTTTTTATTTTCGTCGGCCGCCCACGCGCTTAACCTGAATTATTCGATGTCCAAAAAAAAAAAAAAAAAAAAAAAAAAAAAAAAAAAAACAATGATGCGTCACTCGTCATCGGGTCACTCCGGTCCAGCCTCTGGCCCGGACCACGTGGCCACTTCTCGCCGGCGGAGCAGCCTCGATAAGCATTCAGATTAGCGTGACGCCTCGAATGTGTTTACGTTTAATTACGCTAAGAGTCTCCATTAGGCTGGACCGCTGCCAGGTCCTCGTTTTCCAGTTGTTGCCGCAGCCTTAAGAGCCGAACTCGCCTGGTTTTAGGGAACGGATAGGTGCATCACCCACTTAACGCTTTTCCTTTCTTTTTCCCATTTTTTTCAAATATAGCCATAGTTTAGTATTATTATTATTATTATTATTATTATTATTATTATTATTATTATTATTATTATTATTATTATTATTATTATTATTATTATTATTATTATTATTATTATTATTATTATTATTATTATTATTTTATAGAGAATACATAAGAATATATTATTATTATTAAAATAATGAATTCCCATTCTTATCAATATTATTATTATTATTATTATTATTGATTGTTTAGGAGCAATTCGATATTTTTCATTCATTTGATCTTTTCTTTTTTTTTTTTTTTTTTTTTTTCCAATAATGTTTCCTTTTAATGACAATAATATATTCTCATTCTTCAACAATAATAATAATAATGATAAGAATGAATAGGAATATATGATATGAATAATAAGAATTTTTCAAAATAATGTTTCCTCTTAATGACAATAATATAATCTCATTATTATTATTATTATTATTATTATTATTGAAAAATGATAATATATTATTGTCATCAAGAGGAAAAATTATTTAAAAAATTCAACTGAAAAAAAATATCGAATTGCTCCTAAACAATAAATATAACAAATTTAGCAAAGACGATCCGCTTTTATCGTAGATATAAATTAATTATACGATCGAAAATTGTAAAAAAAAAAAAAAAAAAAAAAAAATCGTGTACACCGCAGTCACGATTCGCATTACACGCGATCGGCTCTAAACGCGGTTCGCGCGCCGATAGTGCCCGAAAATGTCGTCTGGAAAATAGCTTTCCTACGGGAGGGGGAGGGGGGGGGGGTGCCCCCCCCCTCCCCCTCCCCCTCCCGGATTCGCTTCCCACTCCAATTCGCATCACTGCCGCCCGAACAACAGGCCTCCCCCCTCCCCTCCTCTTTCGAGCCCGAAGGGGTCGAAAGAGGTGAGAGTGAGAGAGAGAGAGAGAGAAAGAGTCGGCAGAATTTAAAAGCGCTTTTAGCTTTTAGCCCCAGCGATACCGCTAAGAAAACGTTTTAGCGGATTTCATTTGCCGCGACGCCGCTCGCGGACGTCCCCTCCCCTCCTCTCACCTCCCCCACTACCTCAAGCTCTGTATGTATGGAAAGGTATGTATATAGATGTACATACCTCTCCGGCGGTGGAAAAGACGAGGACGGGAATATCGCAGATGCCGAGGAAGTCAAGCAGACGACGACGACGACGGTAAAGGCAACACCGGTTATTAAGTAGATGCTACATCGGTGGATGAATATTTAAGACGTTCAACAAGTTGCGGATTTTTCTTTAATCAGACCGACCTCGGCCACCGTGCTACGTAGTCTCTGTCTCTTTCTGGCTCTATGTGTATATATATATATATATATATATATATATATATATATATATACTCTTTATCCCGGCGTCTTGGAAGTCTCTGCTCATCCCCTCCCCCCTCCCCCCCCCCCCTCGACACCTCGAGCCACGAGCCACCAGCAGTTGTATAGTATAGTATAGTATAGTATAGTATAGTATAGTATAGTATAGTAGGGGTAGCAGCAATCCTACACATTCTAATTCTGCACATGGATGATTCTACACAAAAAATTCTACACAATTTTTCCTACACACGATAATGTCCTGCACGAGACATTCTACACATAACTAATTTCAATTTGCAATATCCAACACATACTGTTGATCACAAAAAAATCCGACTCAGTATATCCTACACATTGAAATATTCTGTGTAGATTATTCTACACATCTTAGATCAATAGTTCGTGATCCTACAACATATAACGAGTACTAAAGAGGGTACTAAAGAGTTATATGTGTAGGATCACGAACTATTGATCTAAGATGTGTAGAATAATCTACACAGAATATTTTAATGTGTAGGATATACTGAGTTGGATTTTTTTGTGATCAACAGTATGTGTAGGATATTGCAAATTGAATTTAATTATGTGTAGAATGTCTTGTGCAGGACATTATCGTGTGTAGGAAAATTTGTGTAGAATTTTTCGTGTAGAATAAAAATGTGTAGAAACGACCCTCGCTCGTATAGTATAGTATAGTATAGTATGGTATAGTATAGTGAAGTATAGTATAGTATAGTATAGTATAGTGTAGTATAGTATAGTATAGTGTAGTATAGTATAGCATAGTATAGTATAGTATAGTGTAGTATATATGTATACTATATCCAAGCCTGGAGATTTCTCTCTGGGAGCAAACGGGCGGCTTACCTTCCGAGCTTAAGGACCGAGAACTGTTTATGCGGACCTTAGATCCACCAGAAGAAGCTGTACAACCCGACAAGCGGACTATAAGAATTTTCTTTAGCCTCCGGAATGGTACCGTTCTTATCAGAGTCGTCGACTTGTTCGATAAACGATTGTGTTTTCGTTTACATTTAAATTCGAATAAATTTGTCACCTCCACATTAATATTAATATTTAATAATAATAATAATATTATTATTATAGTATTTATTGAAATTAAATAAATTAATTATTGGAATTTATTATTGGATTATTAATTAATTATTGGAATTTATTATTGGATTATTAATTAATTATTGGATTTAAATTGGAATAAATTTGTCGCCTGCACATTAATATTAATATTTAATAATAATAATAATATGCTTATTATAGTATTTTATTATATAATAATAATAATAATAATAATAATAATAATAATAATAATAATAATAATAATAATAATAATAATAATAATAATAATAATAATAATAATAATAATAATAATAATAATAATAATATTGAATAATCAAAAAGATTACTAAAGTATTGTACACATACATATTTATTTCTCTAAAATGAAAAACGAACGATTTGTTTAGCAAACCAAAAAATATAGATGTGCTATATATGTCAATGGGCTTAGGGTCGATGAGAAAGGGTGTCACTATACATTAGCCAATCCAGCGTCAGAAGCAAGTGTCGTCGCCTGGCGTCGACAAACCTGGAATAGGGGGAGGACAACAACCCCCCTCCACCCCCACTCCACCCCCTACCACCCCCTCTAAATCCCAGAGGCAAATAGTTTTTCCTCGATATCCGTCGGCCAGAAACAAACAAGGTTCTTTATAGACGGAGCAAACCACTCTTCCATAAGTACATCAGCCGAGTTGGCCTTCTACCTTACCCAAAGCTTTCCTTCCTTCTCGCATCCTGCAGCTTTTATTCTCCTCTCTTCCTCTTTCTCCCCCCCCCCCTCCCCCCCCACCCCCTCCCCCCTTTTTCCTCACCCCTAGAGCCTCTCAGTTGCTGGTAGCACTCACTTTCTTCTGCCCTACACTCAACCCCCTCTTCACCCCCTCTTTCATCCCTCTTTCACATCTCTTCCTCCGAGGGGGGGGGTGGAAAGGGGTGGAAAGGGGTGGGGAGGGGGTGAGGAAGCCTCCCCCCCTTCATCCCCTCTTGCATTCTCTCTTTCACATCTCTTCCTCCGAGAGGGGAGGGGGAGGGGTGGGAGGGTGCTTTTCCATTCCTTTTCCCATTTTTTTTTTCAAGTATCGCCATAGTTTATTATTATTATTTTATAGACAATGCATACGAATTTATTTGAAAATAAATACAATTATTTTAAAATAATTTATTTTAAAATTTTTTAAGAATTTTTTTTTAAATAAATAAATAAAAAATTATTATTAAAATAATGATAAATTTTCATTATTATTGTTATTATTATTATTATTATTAGAATATATTATTATTAAAATAGTAATAAATTCTATAATAATTCAATAATAGATAAAGGATTCAATTTTTTTTAAATTGAATTATTATATAAAAGAATTATATAATAATTCAATAAATTCAATAATAATAATAATAATAATAATAATAATAATAATAATAATAATAATAATAATAATAATAATAATAATAATAATAATAATAATAATAATAATAATAATAATAATAATAATAATAATAATAATAATAATAATAATAATAATAATAATAATAATAATAATGATAATGATAATAATAATGATAATGATAATGATAATGATAATGATAAGAATGAGAATATATTATTGTTATTCTTTAAAAAAAAGGTAAAAATTATTTTAAAAAATTCAAATGAGTGAAAAATATCGAATTTCTTCCTCCGAGGGGGGTGGAAAGGGGTGGGAGGGGGTGGGTTGGAGGTGAGAAAGCCTCCTACAGTCACTTCTACCCCCTTAAGACACTTTTCGAACGCGTCTTGCAACCACTGTTTCCCCCCCTCTCTCCCCTCCCCCTTCAACCCTCCCCCCTCCACCCCCTTCAACCCCCTTCAACCCCTCACTGTGCGTGTTTGTTTGCGCCTCCTTCGAGGAAAGCACCCAAAGTAAGCTTTTAGCGGAGTGGCTGATTTATCAATGTATTTATTCCGAGATATTGAATTTATTTAGTTAAGTAACGCCTCCTGAAGACGGTACAACCGACGAAGAGCTATTTTCACCTAAGGCCTCTCTTCTGTTATATTTTCCACCTCGGCTCCCTTTGCTTTTGCTTTTGCTTTTGCTTCTGTATGGAATTTACTCTGTTATAATTATCGAATTAGGGCAGAGGAGGCTTCGAGGATTTTCATTGAATTATTTGTAGACACAAAGGAATGGCTCTTAGGTTCTTTGACTGAGTTACCTATTTTTTTTTTTTTTTTTTATAAATGTTGCACCTTAATTCAAAGATTGCTGATAATATATGCAATATATGTAATGGCTATAATATATATATCTTCATATATTATATTTTCATTAAATTATTATTTATTATATTATTATTATTATTATTATTATTATTATTATTATTATTATTATTATTATTATTATTATTATTATTATTATTATTATTATTATTATTATTATTGTTATTATTATTATTATTATTATTATTATTATTTATTATTATTATTTGTAGACACAAAGGAACGTCTTTTCGCTTCGTTGACTGAGTTACCTTTTTTTTTTTTTTAATTTTGCACCTGCAAAGTGCAAAGGTGGTTGTGGTTAATTCAAAGATTGCTGATAATGCATGCAATATATGTAATCCCTATAATAAATGCAAAGGGGTGATTCTGAAAAATTGTTGGGAGCCGTGAAAAAAAATTGCCAAAATTGTTTGGGTGTATAACCCTTAATTGCAGACGTTGTGGGACTGACGAGAACATCACCGAAGGGCATCATTTTTTTTTTTTTTTTTTTTTTTTTTTTTTTTTTACGTATTCTCACTGCGTTGTCTCGAACCGCAGGGCAGACGTAATTGTCGACGGGGCAGAGGTGCGATCTCGATCAGTACTTTAACACGCGAGGTGCTAAGAGAGAAGCGAGCAACGTTGGAGCAGAGGCAACGGTGAAGAGAAGATGCGTCGAAGGAGGACGGAAAGAGAGCCTCGGGGTGACTCGGAATAAATTTCGTCTCGTGTCTCGTATAAATACAAGCACCTGCGCTCCAGGTATCAGCCCGGCAACATAGTACCGACCCTTCGGCTTAATTCTCTGTACTCGATTTTAATTCAATCGCTCAGAGTCGATTATATAGCAAAGTGCTGTATTAAAAGTAAAAAATAAATAAAAAAATTAGTGAGGTGGTTCGTATGGAAAAATTATGCAGAATTTTTGGAGCTTTAATATCGATGGTTGTAAAATGATTGCATTGAAAAAAAAATAAAAGAAATTAGCTAAGTACTTCGTACCAGAAAATGATGCAAAATTTTCGGAGCTAAAGTGTCGATAGTTTAAAAAAACAGGTGCATTAAAAAAAGAAAAAAAAAATAGTATTTCGTATGGAAGAATTATGTAACATTTTCGGGGCTCAAGTATCGATGGTTGAAAAAAAAGGTTGCATTATAAATAAATAAAAATAAGAAAGTATTGCGTATGGAAAAATTATGCAAAATTTTCGAAGCTCAAGTATCGATAGTTGAAAAAAAGGTTGCATTAAAAGAAAAAAAAAAAAAAAAAAAAAAATAGCCAAGAATTTCGTATGGAAAAATTATGTAAAATTATCGTAGATCAGAGTCGATTATATAGCTAAGGCGTTGCATTAAAAGAAAAAAAAAATAGCAAAGTACTTTGTATGGAAAAAAGGTACAAAATTTTCAAAGCTCAATTATCGATGGTAAAAAAAGGTTGCATCAAAAGAAAAAAAAAATGGAAAAATTAAGCAAAATGATCGAAGCTCAAGTATAATAAAAGGGGGTTAAAAGGGGGTTAAAGGGGTTAAAAAAAGGTTGCATTGAAAGAAAAAAAAATGCAAAGTATTTCGTATGAAGAAATTATGCAAAATTTTCGCATCGATGGTTAAAAAAAAGCCTCAGCTATTGGAGCTCCAATCAAAAAAATAAAAATTAGCAGCATTTTCAGAGTCCCAAAAATTGCAAAAAAAAAAAATAAAAAATTAAACTAGCAAGGTACTTCGTATGAAAAAAAAAAAAAAAAAATATGTCAAAAATATTCAAAGCTCAAGTATCGATGCTTGAAAAAAAAAAAGCGTCAGCGATTGGAGCTCCAAAAAAAAAAAAAAAAGTTGGCAGCATTTTCGATTCGTCGAGGGTGGTTTAATTATATTCGTTCTGCTAAGTTTTCTCGATTTTTATTTAATCTTTCAGAGTCCGAAGGGTTGCAAAAAATTTAATAAAAAATGAAACTAGCAAGGAAAATTTATGCAGAATTTTCGAAGCTCAAGTATCGATGATTGAAAAAAAGATTGCATTAAAAGAAAAAAAAAATAAGCGAAGTATTTCGTATGAAAAAATTCTGCAAAATTTTCGGAGCTGAAGTATAGATGGTTAAAAAATAGGTAGCATTATAAAAAAAAAAAAAAATTAAAAAAAATAGCAAAGTATTTCGCATGGAAAAATTATGCAAAATTTTCGTATCGATGCTTGAAAAAAAAAAGCTTCAACGATTGTAGCTCCGATAAAAATAAAAATTAGCAGCATTTTCGATTCGTCGAGGACGGTTTAATTATGTGTACTATGCGAATTTTCCTGAGTCCTATAGCCACCGTAAATAAAAAAAAAAAAAAAAAAATAGCAAGTAATTTCGTATAAAAAATTATGCAAAATTTCCAAAGCTCAAGTATCGATGCTTGAAAAAAAAAAAAGCTTCAACGATTGTAGCTCCGATAAAAAAAATAAAAATTAGCAGCATTTTCGATTCGTCGAGGACGGTTTAATTATGTGCACTATGCGAAGTTTCCTGAGTCCTATAGCCAGCCAGGAACGTTTTGCCTACCCCTGAACCTGGGGTATGGTAGCCTCGGCTACTATATCCTCGCCTCGCGCGCGCGCGCGTACGGTTTTGTCCCGCCAGAGCCGCGCGCCACCCCATCGCTCTGTTTAATGCAGTCCATTAGAGTGCATTTAGATCGAGGGATAGTTAAAGAGGGGCAACGGACGGGCCGGCCCGACCAGGTACAGAGTGTGTGGACGGTACACGATGTGTGCTGCGTTGTTGTCGTTCTCGTCGAGGAAAATTGTTTCTATCTACTATGGCCGTTATACCCTTCGCCATGCGGACGACGCCGAGCCATCGATTTAGCCTCTCCGCGTAGGCAAATTTCGGTCTATGGTCTTTGTGTTACCACTTAAGGCGAATTCAATTAAAATATGTCCAATTAAATCGGATACTGCGTCACGCAAACAATATTTCGAATTATTTATATTTATGTAGGTTTGATTTATTAATCTTAGCTTTAATGTTATAATTTTTTTTTTTTTTGTGTTACCACTTAAGGTGAATTCAATTAAAATATGTCCAATTAAATCGGATACTGCGTCACGCAAACAATATTTCGAATTATTTATATTTATGTAGGTTTGATTTATTAATCTTAACTTTAGTGTTATAATTTTTTTTTCTTTGTGTTCCCACTTAAGGTGAATTCAATTAAAATATGTCCAATTAAATCGGATACTGCGTCACGCAAACAATATTTCGAATTATTTATATTTATGTAGGTTTGATTTATTAATCTTAACTTTAGTGTTATAATTTTTTTTTCTTTGTGTTCCCACTTAAGGTGAATTCAATTAAAATATGTCCAATTAAATCGGATACTGCGTCACGCAAACAATATTCTGAATTATTTATATTTATGTAGGTTTGATTTATTAATCTTAGCTTTAGTGTTATAATTTTTTTTTCTTTGTGTTACCACTTAAGGCGAATTCAATTAAAATATGTCCAATTAAATCGGATACTGCGTCACGCAAACAATATTTAGGATTATTTATATTTATGTAGGTTTGATTTATTAGCCTTAGCTTGATTGTTGGAATTTTTTTTTTTTTTGTGTTCCCACTTAAGGTGAATTTAATTAAAATATGTTCAATTAAATCGGATACTGCGTCACGCAAACAATATTTAGGATTATTTATATTTATGTAGGTGATTTATTAACCGAGTTTTTAGAGTTAGCATTTTTTTTTTTTTTTTTTTTTTTTTTTTCAAGGTCATGTCCCGTCCACTATTCGTTTTTGTGTTCCCACTTAAGGTGATTTCAATTAAAATATACAATATTCCGAATTATTTATATTTATGTAGGTTTGATTTATTAACCGAGTTTTTATTGTTATAATTTTTTTTTTTTTTTTTTTTTTTCATGGTCATGTCCCGTCCACTATTCGTTTTTCTGTTCCCACTTAAGGTGACGAATTATTTATATTTATGTAGGTTTGATTTATTAGCCTTAGCTTTATTGTTGGATTTTTTTTAGAATTTCAAGGTCATGTCCTGTTCACTATTTAAATGAACTACTCACTTTTATTTATTTATTTATTTAATTAAAATATGTCCAATTAAATCGGAGCCATCGATTTAGCCTCCGCGTAGGCAAATTTCGGTCTATGGTCTTTGTGTTACCACTTAAGGCGAATTCAATTAAAATATGTCCAATTAAATCGGATACTGCGTCACGCAAACAATATTTAGGATTATTTATATTTATGTAGGTTTGATTTATTAACCGAGTTTTTAGAGCTGGCATTTTTTTTTTTTAGTTTTATGTATTTATTTATTTATTCAATGAAAATATGTCCAATTAAATCGGATACTGCGTCACGTAAACAATATTTAGGATTATTTATATTTATGTAGGTTTGATTTATTAGCCTTAGCTTGATTGTTGGAAATTTTTTTTTTTTTTGTGTTCCCACTTAAGGTGAATTTAATTAAAATATGTCCAATTAAATCGGATACTGCGTCACGCAAACAATATTTCGGATTATTTATATTTATGTAGGTTTGATTTATTAATCTTAGCTTTAGTGTTATAATTTTTTTTTTGTGTTACCACTTAAGGTGAATTCAATTAAAATATGTCCAATTAAATCGGATACTGCGTCACGCAAACAATATTTCGGATTATTTATATTTATGTAGGTTTGATTTATTAACCGAGTTTTTATTGTTATCATTTTTTTTTTTTTTTTTTTTTTTCAAGGTCATGTCCCGTCCACTATTCGTTTTTGTGTTCCCACTTAAGGTGAATTCAATTAAAATATACAATATTCCGAATTATTTATATTTATGTAGGTTTGATTTATTGTTTATTGTTGGCATTTTTTTTTTGGAATTTCAAGGTCATGTCCTGTTCACTATTAAATGAACTATTTACTTTTATTTATTTATTTATTTATTTAATTAAAATATGTCCAATTTAAGGGATCGTCACAGTGTGACCCTCCGAAAAATCAATGATTTTCGCGATTTTTTTTTGTTAAGTTGTAATGAACTAATTGGTCTGGTTTTTTTTTAAATAAATAAGTACATTCTTGAAGAATACGAAATGATTTTTTTTATGTGCATTTCTTCAATGTATAATAATGATATAAATTGTTTAAATAGCTCGTGTAAAAAAAAGGTCCTGCATTATGTCCACGATTGCGGCCGCAATTTTTATCTGAACCAAAAATTTCAAAAAGATTATTAATCTGTAGGAAATTCGCTATCGCGCTATGAGAGCTTTTTTTTTAAATTTGACAAAATGGCGGCGGTTTGAACGAAAATTATCGAATTTAGCCCTTTTTTCGACAGTTTTTCGTAAAAAAAAATAGGAAGATTTAATAAAAAAAAAAAGCTTTCATAGCGCGATAGAGAATGACGTTAGAAATGTTCTCTTAAAATTTGAAATCGATATCGTCATAACTCTTCATTTGAGAGTGGACACCGTTTTGAAAAACAACATTCCGAGAAAAACGCGTTTAAAGTGTTGCACACGCCACTTTTGTCACGCTGCAATCCCCTTCTCTAAGAAAGGCTGTAGCGACCGAAATAATTCGAATTTCGATTAAAAAATTTAACAGAATGTTTATAACCGTGTATACTATCCGATAATGAAAAAAATAAAATAAAATCGATTTTTTTTAATTTCACACTGTGACGATCCCTTAAAGGTGCTGAATAGATTCATTCGGCATAATAGTAATTCCAAAATGCTACTGACCAATTGACGAAAAATGAAATAGTTAAACGAATCTTACCTCAACTTATTTTTTTTTTTCGAATAAATGTATAAATAAATGTATAAATAAAAAAATTAAAAAAATAAAAATAAATTGACGAAAAATAAAATAGTTTAACGAATCTTACCGCAACTTAACTTTTTTTCTAATAAATGTATAAATAAATGCATACAAAAAATAAATAAATAAATAAATAAATAAATTGACGAAAAATAAAATAGTTTAACGAATCAACCTCAACTTAATTTTGTTTTTCGAATAAATGTATAAATAAATGCATACAAAAATAAAAATAAAATAAATAAATAACGTCGACTCTGATAAACACCGACGTCCAATAAGAACGATTTAAATAAATAAATTGACGAAAAATAAAATAGTTTAACGAATCTTACCTCAACTTAATTTTTTTTTCTAATAGATGTATAAATCAATGTATAAATAAATAAATAAATAATTAAGTTGACCAAAAATAAAATAGTTTAACGAATCAACCACAACTTAATTTTTTTTTCGAATAAATCTATAAATAAATAAATAAATAAATAAATAAATAAATAAATAAATAAATAAATAAATAACGTCGACTCCGACAAACACCGACCGTCCAATAAGAGAGCCGCAGATGGATTCGCCTCGAAGACTCGACGCTACGATTTGATTGGAGCGGCGCCGACGACTCCTCGGCATTAATTAGCGTGCATAATTGTTTACCGGCGCTTAGCTGGAGCTGGATCAATATTTAATTGAATGCCCGCTAAATGCCAGGTGCATCGCGCGGCTCTCAAATCGAGCCGCGTTCCCTGAATAACGGAGCTATACTCTCCTCCCTCAGCGACTTCATTCGCCGAGGCTGCTGCTGCTGCCTTCAGCGATACAATGCGAACCGTAGGTGCCGACTTGGCTTCCATCGACTATAAGAGCCGAGAACTCGGGGATTTCGTGTAGTACAACGCTGTTCAATCCGATGCGGTTCAACCGAACAGCCCTCTCGCCTCCTCCTTTGTCCTCCTTCGCTTTCTCGGATTCCTTTCTCTCTGTCGTCGCCCTTCTGACCTCTTCGGGTTAGGGGATACGCTTTTCTGACGCGAAACGTGTCAGACCGATAAGCGATTCGCTCGCTAATGAGTCAAAGACCCTTTTATATGGTAGTGGGGAATAGGACTGAAGGAATAAAATTTAGGTGTTGATTATGCATTATTATGTATTATGTATTATTGATTATCTATTAATGTGGCCGTTTATTTTTTATTGTTTCAAAAAATTGTTAATGCTGTAACTCCCTTAATTTTTTTATTGTGAGGGTTTTATTTTGGCAGGTGTGCATTTTATTTGGCTGGAAATTCTCTGGGAATTATTTTTAGATTTTTTTAATTGATGTTATAATACAAAAAAAAAATCTTGACGTAGCTATTTATTTTTTATTGTTTTGAAAAAATTGTTAATAATTTTTTTTAATTTTAGGGAAATTCTCTGGGAATTATTTTTAGATTTTTTTTATCGGTTTTGTAATACACAAGAAAATCTTAACGTAGCGAATGAGTCAAAGACCCTTTTATATGGTAGTAGGAAATAAGACTGAAGGAATAAAATTTAGGAGGTATTAATTATTGAATGTAGCTGTTTATTTTTTTATTTTTTGGAAAATTGTTAATGCTGTAGATCCCTTAAATTTTTTATCGTAAAGGGTTTATTATAGTAGTAGGAAACACTCCTGAAGAAATAAAAGTCACGATGTGTTAATTATTTAATGTTTGGCTTGAAATTCCTGGGAATTATTTTTAGATTTTTTTTATCGGTCTTGTAATTAAGAAAAAATCTTAAGGTAGCTATTTAATTATTATTATTTTGAAAAAATTGTCAAAGCTGTAACTCCCTTAATTTTTTATTTTCAGCTCTCTCCCATTTTAGACGACGATGTTTGACAACCTGGGACGAGGACAATTTTCAACTTAAAAAAAAAAATCCCTTGAATACCAGAAAACGTAAATAACAAATAAAAAAATCGCAGTCTTGTACATTCATCCGTTTCATCACAAAAAAAAAAAAAAAAAATATATGAGCACCTGAAAAATGGTGCTCCAAGGTAGAAGTCCCCCTCAAATAAATTGAAAAAAATAAATAAAACAAATAAAACAAATAAAAAACAAATAAATAAAATAAATAAATAAATAAATGTCTACAGAACACTCCCTCGATTCGTCCCATCTGTAAGTGAACCAAAGTGGGAATTCGCAATAAGACAGACTGCAGCCCCACAAACCGCACCCCTCAGGCATCGTCTCCTTCGCTGTTAACAGCTTCGCAGAGCCTTCGACAATTTTGTCTGCGACACACACACACAAATTAATTTCGTAACGTCTTCGTCTAATCATCCCTAAGATCTTGGGCGGTGCGACTGTACAGCTGTGAGTATATATATATATATAATATACAGTGCATATACAGGGTGATTCAGAATGTTTTTGTCAGCCGTTGAGGAAAAATAGTTGACCATCTCGGGAACAAAGTTACTTAGCCGTTTTTCGTAATTCGCAATATTTATTTATTTACAAGCCTTAGAACAAAAATTAACCAATGGGGACAAATAAATGAATAAATATCTAAAAAATACTATTTATTTATAGTATTTTTTTAATATTCGTTTATTTATGTTCCCATTGGTGTATTTTTTGTTTTTTTTTGTTTTTTTTTTTTTTTTTTTTTTTTTTTTTTTTTTTTTTTTTCAAATTTTTAATATGCAGGGTGATTCAGAATGTTTTTGTCAGCCGTTGAGGAAAAATAGTTGACCATCTCGGGAACAAAGTTACTTAGCCGTTTTTCGTAATTCGCAATATTTATTTATTTACAAGCATTCGAACAAAAATTAACCAATGGGGACAAACAAATGAATAAATATCTAAAAAATACTATTTATTTATAGTATTTATAGTATTTTTTAAATATTCGTTTATTTATGTTCCCATTGGTCTATTTTTTGTTTTTTTTTTTTTTTTTTTTTTTTTTTTTTTCAAATTTTTAATATGCAGGGTGATTCAGAATGTTTTTGTCAGCCGTTGAGGAAAAATAGTTGACCATCTCGGGAACAAAGTAACTTAGCCGTTTTTCGTAATTCGCAATATTTATTTATTTACAAGCATTCGAAAAAAAAATTAATCAATGGGGACAAGTAAATGAATAAATATCTAAAAAATACTATTTATTTATAGTATTTATAGTATTTTTTCAATATTCGTTTATTTATGCTTCCATTGGTCTACTGGTTTATTTATTTATTTATTTCTTCCCATTGGTATATTTTTTTTCAAATTTTCAATAAATAAATAAATATTGCAAATTACAAAAAACGGCTAAATAATTTCGTTCCCGAGGTGCTATATTATCATTCTTCAACGGATGACAAAAACATTCTGAATCACCCTGTATATATAATATATAGTGCATATATATAATATACAGTGCAGCTTGTATCACTTTGGACGAAGACGAAGAAACTGGGGAAAGGTGAACAGTGCAGCAGTGCGACGATGAAGCGAGATTCTGGTATAATTAAAACAGCTGCGAGAAGAACGACGAGAGGGGAGGGGAAAGGGGGGGGGGGGGGAACCCAGCTGATTTCATTAAACGTCTTACCTCAGCCTCGGCTCATTTCTGTTTAGTTCCACACGATCCCCAATGTGTCTCTCGTTTCTCGTCTCCGTTTCGCTGCTTCGCTGCGTCGTCGTCATTCGCTCGTTTTATTTCACCGACGACGAACGAGGCAACGGCGGAAAAAAAACGAGCGACACCTCCGAGGAATTCTAAGCGTGTGACATCTTCCTCTTCCTTTGGGAAAAAAAAAAAAAAAAAAAAAAAAAAAAATGGAGGACAAACGAAAAAATTTCCGAATAATTTTTTAATTAAATAAATACAAAATGGAAAGGTGATAACTTTCTCTTCCTTTGAAAGACGAAAAAAAAAGAAAAAACTGGAAGACAAACGGAACATTTTCAGAATAATTTTTTAATTAAATAAATAAAAAATTGAAATGTGACAGTTTCCTCTTCCTTTGAAAGACGAAAAAAAAAAAAAAAAAAAAAAAAAAAAAAAATGGATGACAAAAGTGGATGAAAGACGAAAAAAAAAGAATAATAATAATGGAAGACAAACGAAGAATTTTCCGAATAATTTTTTAATTAAATAAATAAAAAAATTGAAGTGTGACATCTTCCTCTTCCTTTGTAAGACAAAAAAAAAAATACTAATTTTCGCTTTAATATTAGAAGAAATAGTGTTAAAAAATGAAACAAATTGATGCATTATTTTCTGAATGCAATTACATTTATTTTCTATTTTTACCATTATTACTTCCAATACTAAGGCGAAAATCAGTATTTTTTCAGCTATTCAAATGTTTACACTCTATTTCATTATCCCTAATTATTATTACTATGAAATTATCATTACAAAAAAAAATGGTACTGTTGACCATATCTCATGAATATTTGGGGATTTACAACGCTGCTTCGAAAAAAAAAAAAAAAAAAAAAAAAAAAAAAAAAAACACAGTTTTTACTGACAATTCGCCAGCTTCTCAGTTTCTCGAGTCCCAGGCTAGCGGCTATAGTGGCGCGTAATTTCAATTTAGTTCCGGCAACGAAGCTTTGGATTCGGTCGTCTTCATCGTCTTCATCGTCATCCTCATCGTGGGAACCCAGCAACGGTCCTCTGAACCACGGACCGAAAAAAAAATGGCTGACTTGAAATGCGAAGCTAACTTCGCGTTTCAAGTCAGCCATTTTTTTTTTTTCGCGGTGATTAAAGCTGAGGCCAAATATTGTAAAAAAAATATTGTCGAAAAAAAAAAAAAAAAAAAAAAAAAAAAAATGGCTGACTTGAAATGCGAAGCTAACTTCGCGTTTCAAGTCAGCCATTTTTTTTTTTTTCGACAATATTTTTTTTTTTACAATATTTGGCCTCAGCTTTAATCACCGCATCACTTACGTCATATATATATAAATTTCCACGACGTTGGACTAAAAGCGAGTGGAAAACCGTCGGAGGGGGGAGGGGGAGGGGGGGGGAGGGGTACAAGAGCACTCATAGTCGAGACGAGAGGTTGATTTAAAATTGATTTATGCAAATTGGCGCTGCACGAGCAATTAACAATTCCTTGTAGAACCGTATAGCTTTTGGGCGGTTGGCAAAGAGTGGGGGGAGGGTGGGGGAGGGGGGGGGGAGAGGGTTGAAGGGAGCGGAGAATGCCGGGGGTTGATGGTAAGGCGAGATCGTAGTCTGGAGTGCAGCGCAGGGAGAGACAGTCGAGCGACGGAGAAAGGGGTACTATAGCTATATATATATGTATATATATAGGGTGATTCAGAATGTTTTGTCAGCCATTGAGGAAAAATAGTTTACCATCTCGGGAACAAAGTTACTTAGCCGTTTTTCGTAATTCGCAATATTTATTTATTTACAAGCATTAGAAAAAAAATTAACCAATGGGGACAAATAAATGAATAAATATTTAAAAAATACTATTTATTTGTAGTATTTATAGTATTTTTTTAATATTCGTTTATTTATGTTCCCATTGGTCTACTGGTTTATTTATTTATTTATTTGTTTTCATTGGTCTATTTTTTTTCAAATTTTCAATAAATAAATAAATATTGCAAATTACATAAAACGGCTAAATAATTTCGTTCCCGAGGTGCTAAACTATTTTTTGTCAACCCTGTATATATACAGGGTGATTCAGAATATTTTTGTCAGCCATTGAGGAAAAATAGTTAACCATCGGGAACAAAGTTACTTAGCCGTTTTTCGTAATTCGCAATATTTATTTATTTACAAGCATTTGAAAAAAAATTAACCAATGGGGACAAATAAATGAATAAATATTTAAAAAATACTATTTATTTGTAGTATTTATAGTATTTTTTTAATATTCGTTTATTTATGTTCCCATTGGTCTACTGGTTTATTTATTTATTTATTTGTTTTCATTGGTCTATTTTTTTCAAATTTTCGATAAATAAATAAATATTGCAAATTACATAAAACGGCTAAACAATTTCGTTCCCGAGGTGCTAAACTATTTTTTGTCAACCCTGTATATATACAGGGTGATTCAGAATATTTTTGTCAGCCATTGAGGAAAAATAGTTTACCATCTCGGGAACAAAGTTACTTAGCCGTTTTTCGTAATTCGCAATATTTATTTATTTACAAGCATTTGAAAAAAAATTAACCAATGGGGACAAATAAATGAATAAATATTTAAAAAATACTATTTATTTATAGTATTTATAGTATTTTTTTAATATTCGTTTATTTATGTTCCCATTGGTCTACTGGTTTATTTATATATTTATTTGTTTCCATTGGTCAATTTTTTTCAAATTTTCAATAAATAAATAAATATTGCAAATTACATAAAATGGCTAAATAATTTCGTTCCAGAGGTGCTAAACTATCATTCTGCAACGACTGACAAAAATATTCTGAATCACCCTGTATAGATAAAGGGGTAGTGGTACCAGTGTACCTGCTGGTCTTGCACATAGCTGAACTGATGAAGGACGAAACAGAGAGAATGCGCGATGCTCCGAGAAAATGGAATTAATTTGCTAGGATTAAATCCGACTAGCAAGCGACGTCATACTGCACCAACGCTGTACATACGTATTATATGCAACGGCAAATGGTTTGAGAAAAGTGCATTCTGAGTTTAAGTCGCCGCGAAAAAGGGGCACGTGTCCTTAATTTTTTTTTTTTGTAATTTAGTATCGATAAAAAAAAATCTGTAAATAGTTCCTAAATTATTTCAAGACGAATAAAGTGCACAGCTGCCAAAATGAACCCTTTACGATAAAAAAAATTAAGGGAGTAGCGTTGACAATTTTTCAAAACAATAAAAAATAAAACAGCTGCGAAAATGGACTTTTACCTTAGAACATCATTTTTCAGGTGCCAACAATTTTTTTTTGTGGGAAAACGAATGAATGAATGTTTTTTATTGTTTTGAAAAATTGTCAACGCAACTCCCTTAATTTTTTTGTCGTAAAGGGTTCATTTTGCCGGCTGTGCATTTTTTTTGATAATAGCAAAAGATAAGGTAAAAATGGTGACTATAGCAAAAGATAAGGTCAAAATGATGACTATAGCAAAAGATAAGGTCAAAATGGTGACTATAGCCTCGAAATGAAAAAATAAAATACGAATTTTTTGGAAATAGTAATTATTGGAGACACAAGTTTATCGGTATTCAAAGTTTATACGTCTTCAAAGAGCATTTTCATTTACACGGAAGACCGAAGAGGCTTCGGACGAAGACCTTGGATGCCGTCCAGTTTCGTTTTAGCTACAGTGAAACAATAAGACACCGCAGTGCACAAAGCGCCACGCGACGTTGACCCTCGCCTCTTCCGCCAGAGCTGCCGGCTGTGGTCCGGGGTCACCAAGAATGTAATACTCGGACCAATTACTCGCTGTACGTAGCTTCCAATCTTCCCCCTATTCCTGTCGTCATCCCACTTCCCTTTCGCCTTGGATACGTCTTAACCTTTTTCCGATCCCATCTCTGGAAATTCGTCTTTGGTTTTTTTGAAGACGTTTCATTCTGTAGAATGAAACCTATTCTAGGTTCCAATAGTTTTTTTATTTTTAGGTTTCATTCTAAAGAATGAAAGAATTCATTCAAAAGAATGAAAAAATTCATTCTAAAGAATTCATTCTGATGAAAGAAAGAAAAGAATTCTAAAGAATGAAACCTATTCTAGGTTCCAATATTCTTGGATTTTCCAGGAACCCTCCAAAAGCTGGGTTTGATTTGGTTTCGAAGCTGGAAGACGTTTCATTCTATAGAATGAAACCTATTCCAGCTACCAATATTTTTGGATTTTCCAGAAACCCTCCAAAAGTTGGGTTTGGTTTGGTTTCGAAGCTGGAAGACGTTTCATTCTATAGAATGAAACTTATTCCAGCTTCCAATGTTTTAGGATTTTCTAGGAACCCTCCAAAAGTTGGGTTTGGTTTGGTTTCGAAGCTGGAAGACGTTTCATTCTATAGAATGAAACCTATTCCAGCTTCCAATGTTTTTGGATTTTCCAGGAACCCTCCAAAAGTTGGGTTTGGTTTGGTTTCGAAACTGGATGACGTTTCATTCCATAGAATGAAACCTATTCCAGCTTCCAATATTTTTGGAATTTTCCAGAAACCCTCCAAAAGTTCGGTTTGGTTTGGTTTTGAAGCTGGAAGACGTTTCATTCTATAGAATGAAACCTATTCCAGCTTCCAATATTTTTGGATTTTCCAGGAACCCTCCAAAAGTTGGGTTTGGTTTGGTTTCGAAGCTGGAAGACGTTTCATTCTATAGAATGAAACCTATACCAGCTTCCAATAGATTTCTGATTTTTCTGGAGCATCTTCCAACCCAAACCCCTTTTTCCCAACCCTTCATGTCTGGAAATTCGTATTGAACGAAGCATAGTTTTTTGAAAATGTTTCATTCTAACGAATGAAACCTATTCCAGCTTCCAATATTTTTAGGGTTTTCCAGGAACCCCTTCAAAACTTAAAATACGAAGTTAGGTGGATTATTTACATGACGGTTAAGTCGTGGACAGTTCGTAGGGGGTTCGGCGTACGAAGCCTCCAACCCGGTTGACACATGGCGCAGCCGTCCAGGAAGGAATGTGCTAATGAGATCATTTAGCGTGCAGACCCTGCTCTCTGCTTTGGTCCGATGTCCCTCCTTCCTCCTCCTCTTCTATCTCACTTTCACCCACGCATCCTTTGTAAGAGACTGCAAAGGCGCTGCTGCAGTGACTACAGAATCCCTGGCTTCTGTTCTTCCCGTTGGGATAACCTCCGCTTGATTTACACCGAGCAACGGGTCTTCATTCCCATTGTCCAGTCTCCTTCGCCACTGCTGCAAATTGTTTTCTGGTTTTCACCTCAAATAGTAAACACACTATACTTTGAATAAATGGGTGGGTTTTCAAGATGGACGCCAGCGTTTGAAGCGTTGATGATGGAAAAAGGGGTATCATTGAGCTTCCAATTTTCCGAATAATCTTAAAATCAAAAAATCAAAATGAAATAAATTGAATAATCAAAAAAAAAAAATTGCTAAATTGTTCTCGTCCCTTAATTATGCAGTTACATCTGAAGTATCACCTTCAAGTCCGATCAGTGCAGTTTTCAAGGTCATCGAGACCTAAATCCATCAAAGCTTTCAACTTTACCTCCCAATTTTCCGAATAATCTTAAAATGAATAAATCAAAATGAAATAAATTGAATAATCAAGAAAAAAATTGCTAAATTGTTCTCGTCCCTTAATTATGCAGTTACAGCTGAAGTATTACCTTCAAGTCCGATCAATGCAGTTTTCAATGTCATCAAAACCTACATCCATCAAAGCTTCCAACTTTACCTTCCAATTTTCCGAATAATCTTAAAATGAATAAATCAAAGTGAAATAAATTGAATAATCAAAAAAAAAATTGCTAAATTGTTCTCGTTCCTTAATTATGCAGTTACAGCTGAAGTATCACTTTCAAGTCCAATCAATGCAGTTTGCAAGGTCATCAAAACCTACATCCACCAAAGCTTCCAACTTTACCTTCAAATTTTCCGAATAATCTTAAAATGAATAAATCAAAATGAAATAAATTGAATAATAAAAAAAAAAATTGCTAAATTGTTCTCGTCCCTTAATTATGCAGTTACAGCTGAAGTATCACTTTCAAGTCCAATCAATGCAGTTTGCAAGATCATCAAAACCTACATCCACCAAAGCTTCCAACTTTACCTCCCAATTTTCCGAATAATCTTAAAATGAATAAATCAAAATGAAATAAATTGAATAATCAAAAAAAAATTGCTAAATTGTTCTCGTCCCTTAATTATGCAGTTACAGCTGAAGTATCACTTTCAAGTCTGATCAATGCAGTTTTCAAGGTCATCGACACCTAAATCCACCAAAGCTTTCAACTTTAGCTTCCAATTTTCCGAATAATCTTAAAATGAATAAATCAAAATGAAATAAATTGAATAAACAAAAAAAAATTGCTAAATTGTTCTCGTCCCTTAATCCAGCGGTTACAGCTGAAGTATCACCTTCAAGTCCAATATTTTACTGTATCTCGAAGCACCGTTCTCGTCTTCTCGCGAAGAAGATACGACGCCACGGCCAAGAGGCAATAAAACAACGTATAAAATAATTGGCTGTAAAGTTGCGCTCGCGCGAATCGCTGTTTCGCTGTGTCTGTGTGTTTTAGTTCCCTGGCCCTGAAAAAAGGGGCCCTTCCTTCTTTCGAGACAAACCCCAACAGAGGCCCCCAACTGGTGGCCGTAAATATATCCAAATATTTTATTGTGTGACAATTTTTATGGTAATCGTCATTATAAATTCGCTGGGAATATTTATGTCCCGTCGCTCTGTAAAAATCTGTTGTTAAGGGAGTAGAAAAACGACCCACGTGCTCGCTACTTATTTCGACTAACGATCGCAGACCTGTCAGCCTTAACCTCCTCGTTTCCTTGAGGCATAGTCCTCTTGACCCGTAAATCAGGGGTCAATGATACCCATTCTTCCATCATCAACGCTTCGAAGACTTTTGGTCAGCCTACGCCTAAAAATTCACTTATTTATTCAAAATATAGTACGTTTACTATTTAAGATGAAAACCAGAAATCAGAGATCAATGATATTCCTTCTTCGAGTGGGATTCAAAATAGTAAATGACCAAAACGCGAATGGCCAAAATAACGAATTTAAAAATGATGGACGTCTGAATCTAGAATAACCATCATTACGAAATTTGCTATTTTAGTCATTCGCTATCTTGATCATTCGCTGTTTTAACTACATTTTAATAAAATGTAGGATCGAAATACCGAATGATCAAAATAACGAATGGCTAAAATAGCGAATTCCGTAATGATGATCATTCTAGATTTAGACGTTCGTTAGTTTTTAATTCGTTATTTTAGCCATTCGCTATTATGATCGTTCACTATTTTGATCCCCACCCAATTTAACAATTTTTTTAAATTTTATTTTAAGATTATTTGGAAAATTGAAAGCTAAAGTTTTGATAAATTGCATTATCGGACGTTGGGGGAGCATCGATCCTACACATTTTTATTCTACACATGGGTGATTCTACACAAAAAATTCTACACAATTTTTCTTACACACGATAATGTCCTGCACGAGACATTCTACACATAATTAAATTCAATTTGCAATATCCTACACATACTGTTGATCACAAAAAAATCCAACTCAGTATATCCTACACATTGAAATATTCTGTGTAGATTATTCTACACATCTTAGATCAATAGTTCGTGATCCTACACACATAACTCTTTAGTACCCTCTTTAGTACTCGTTATATGTGTAGGATCACGAACTATTGATCCAAGATGTGTAGAATAATCTACACAGAATATTTCAATGTGTAGGATATACTGAGTTGGATTTTTTCGTGATCAACAGTATGTGTAGGATATTGCAAATTGAATTTAATTATGTGTAGAATGTCTCGTGCGGGACATTATCGTGTGTAGGAAAAATAGTGTAGAATTTTTTGTGTAGAATCACCCATGTGTAGAATAAAAATGTGTAGAAACGACCCTCGCTCTCGGACGTTAAGGGATACTTCAGCTGCAATCAAATAATTAAGGGACAGGAACAATTTAACCATTTTTGCTTCCTCATAAAGGAAGTTTTGTTTTCTTGAATTTTTTTTTTTTTTTTTCGAGATATTTGGAAAATTGGAAAATTTGGAAAACACAAATTTTCGAGATATTTGGAAAATTGGAAGCTAGAGTTTAGATAAATTGCATTATTGGACGTTAAGGTGAAACTTCAGCTGCAATTACATAATTAAGGGACAGGAACAATTTAACCATTTTTGCTTCCTCATAGAAGAAGCTTTGTTTTCGTAAAAAAAAAAAAAAAAAAAATCGTCTCAGAATGGTCCAAAACGTCGAGAAAAGTGGTTTTTACGAAATGTTTTAATTTTATTTTATTATTTGGAAAATTGGAAGCTAAAGTTGGAAGCTTTGGTGGATGCAGGACCCAATGTCCTTGCAAACTGCATTGATCCTGCAGGTAATGTCGAGACTGTAGAAACCAGTAAACTAGGCAACGAGTTGGTTCAATTTGGCGGTGGTGCAGCACTCCGAGACCTCCTCCCCCCCCCCTCCCCCCCCTCTTGCCCCTCGGCGGGTTTAGCGCAATTTCTTCGAATCAAGCGAAAGCCAATTACAAGTTTAATTCAGCAACTTTGCGCCAGCCCACGGAGAGCAGAGCTTCGCTGGGCGATAATTAGCCGCGGTAAATTAAATTTACTTACGTTTCGTGGAACAATCGCGAAAGTTTTGGGCCACGTACAGGTGGCATATTTTATCATTTTGACTCTCTTGGCTCGAGTCAAGACGGTCGATTTTCATTTTTGGAACATTTTATAACATTTAGGAATTTTTATAACATAAAAAAAAAATTTTTGGTCGAACAGTTTGTCAGAAATCGTAGATCTGGCCGCCGGGCCGAAAACCGCCCAAATCGGGGACACGAAATTTATTTTTTCAAAATATCGACTTTTAACCTATACCATCGTTCTCAAGTCGCATATTCTACCCCTGAAAACAATGGTTACAAACCTTTTTTAGTTGATTTTGAAAAAAAAATTTTTTGGCCGAACAGTTTGTCAGAAATCGTAGATCTGGCCGCCGGGCCGAAAACCGCCCAAATCGGGGTCACGAAATTTATTTTTTCAAAATATCGACTTTTAACCTATACCATCGTTCTCAAGTCGCATATTCTACCCCTGAAAACAATGGTTACAAACCTTTTTTAGTTGATTCTGAAAAAAAAATTTTTTGGCCGAACAGTTTGTCAGAAATCGTAGATCTGGCCTCCGGGCCGAAAACCGCCTAAATCGGGGTCACGAAATTTATTTTTTCAAAATATCGACTTTTAACCTATACCATCGTTCTCAAGTCGCATATTCTACCCCTGAAAACAATGGTTACAAACCTTTTTTAGTTGATTTTGAAAAAAAAATTTTTTGGTCGAACAGTTTGTCAGAAATCGTAGATCTGGCCGCCGGGCCAAAAACCGCCCAAATCGGGGTCACGAAATTTATTTTTTCAAAATATCGACTTTTAACCTATACCATCGTTCTCAAGTCGCATATTCTACCCCTGAAAACAATGGTTACAAACCTTTTTTAGTTGATTTTGAAAAAAAAAAAAATTTTGACCGAACAGTTTGTCAAAAATCGTAGATCTGGCCGCCGGGCCAAAAACCGCCCAAATCGGGGACACGAAATTTATTTTTTCAAAATATCGACTTTTGACCTATACCATCGTTCTCAAGTCGCATATTCTACCCCTGAAAACAATGGTTACAAACCTTTTTTGGTTGATTTTGAAAAAAAAAATTTTTGGTCGAACAGTTTGTCAGAAATCGTAGATCTGGCCGCCGGGCCGAAAACCGCCCAAATCGGGGTCACGAATTTTATTTTTTCAAAATATCGACTTTTAACCTATACCATCGTTCTCAAGTCGCATATTCTACCCCTGAAAACAATGGTTACAAACCTTTTTTAGTTGATTTTGAAAAAAAAATTTTTTGGTTGAACAGTTTGTCAGAAATCGTAGATCTGGCCTTATTTTACTAAAATCGATGTAACTTCTTATTGGCTCAATGAAATCACGATTTTCTTTTTGCATTCAAAAGATAACCCTTCAACGAAGAAAATGCCACAAGGCAGAAGTCAATATCTTAATTTTTCGATTATTTATAGAATTTCAAATTCGACCCTTAAAAATCGCAAATTTTAAGAAAAAATCCGCTAACAAAATTACACAATAAAATTCAATATAAATTGACCCATTCCTAATTTTTACTAAAAACGTACCGTAAACAATTTTGCTTCTATAAAAAAAAATCCGATGACAAAATTTCACAATAAAATAAAATATAAATTGACCCATTCTCAATTTTCACAAAAAATGAACCGTAAACAATTTTGCTTCTATATCTATATCTATATTTATATTCTATTCTATAAAAAAAAATCCGATGACAAATTTTCATAACAAAATTCATATAAATTAACCAAATCTTAATTTAAAAAAAAAAAAAAAAAAAAACCGTAACCAATGTTGCTTCTATAAAGAAAAATCCGATGACAAAATTTCATAATAAAATAAAATACAAAATAACCAATTCTTACTTTTCACAAAAAAAAAAAAAAAAAAAAAAAAAACCGTAAACAATTTTCCTTCTATAGAATTACTTTGCACAGATCCCAATCATTCTCTTCCCTATTCCAACCTCTCAACTATCACTGATGGTATATATATATATATATATATACACATTGCTTTGCTTGCATAAACGCAGAAAACCGGAGTGTCTATCGGTCTTTCCACGTGTACTATGCGTCACGTACATTCCTGACGCTTAACCCGAGCGCCTCTCGCGTATCCCATAATACCCCCCCCCCCCCCTCCCCCTCTCTCTCTCTCTCTCTCTTACGCGCACGCGCGGATGCCATTCACTCTCCGCGTCGTTGATCGTCGGCACTGATTCGCCAAATGATCCGTTCTGTTTGAGGAGCTCTTCCTGGAAACTTAAGCCTGTGGCCGGAAATTAATTCGCCGATCCTCTCGTCCCGCAGCTATTATACTCTATTGGGCGAAATACACGAGCGCCTACAATTCGCGGTACACGAGTCTTGCATCGCGTGGACGACGAATGTGTTCGTGCACTGTAAAAAAAAAAAATTTAGTGCACCATGAATTATAAAATTTAGAAATCGAGTCTATGGAATAATGAATTTATATACACTATAGATAAAAATTAATAAGTGGTACTCATCAATCAATTTAATCAATGATAGACACGTATATAAAAATTAATGTACATTGTAAAAAAAATCCTAAATTTATTACACCATGAATTATAAAATTTAGAAATCGATTCTATGGAATAATGAATTTATATACACTATAGATAAAAGTTAATAAGTGGTACTCATCGATCAATTTAATCAATGATAGACACGTATATAAAAATTAATGTACATTGTAAAAAAAATTCCTAAATTTATTACACCATGAATTATAAAATTTAGAAATCGATTCTATGGAATAATGAAATTATATATACACTATAGATAAAAATTAATAAGTGGTACTCATCAATCAATTTAATCAATGATAGACACGTATATAAAAATTAATGTACATTGTAAAAAAAATTCCTAAATTTATTACACCATGAATTATAAAATTTAGAAATCGAGTCTATGGAATAATGAATTTATATACACTATAGATAAAAATTAATAAGTGGTACTCATCAATCAATTTAATCAATGATAGACACGTATATACAAATTAATGTGCACCATAAAAAAAATTCCTAAATTTATTACACCATGAATTATAAAATTTAGAAATCGATTCTATGGAATAATGAAATTATATATACACTATAGATAAAAGTTAACAAGTGTTACTCATCAATCAATTTAATCAATGATAGACACGTATATAAAAATTAATGTACATTGTAAAAAAAATTCCTAAATTTATTACACCATGAATTATAAAATTTAGAAATCGAGTCTAAGGAATAATGAATTTATATACACTATAGATAAAAATTAATAAGTGGTACTCATCAATCAATTTAATCAATGATAGACACGTATATACAAATTAATGTACATTGTAAAAAAAATTCCTAAATTTATTACACCATGAATTATAAAATTTAGAAATCGAGTCTAAGGAATAATGAATTTATATACACTATAGATAAAAATTAATAAGTGGTACTCATCAATCAATTTAATCAATGATAGACACGTATATAAAAATTAATGTACATTGTAAAAAAAATTCCTAAATTTATTACACCATGAATTATAAAATTTAGAAATCAAGAGTATATAATAATAAATTTATAGACACTATAAATAAAAATTAATGAGTGGTGGATTTTGATAAATTTATGCCAGTATTATATATACGTGTAGAATTTTTACAATAGCTTTTCATTTCAATATTACAATTCGCAATTGAAAGTTAAGGGGTTATGCGACTGTAGAGGCCGAAAAAATAGGCTGTTTTTGGGAATTTTTTCCGGAAAAACTGCAATGAATATCGAGATTTAAAAAACGGGTATTTATCATACATGTCAGTGACTGTATACGATAATTTTTTTGAAGCGATTCGTAACAAAATGGCGGTTGTGCAGCGTTTCTGCGACGACGTCTCCGTTTTTCCGAGCTCCACGGACGGACCGATAACTCGAACAATTATGTTCCGATTTACTTGAAATTTTGCACATATCTTTAGAAATACATTGTCTTCGACACTACGAAGGATTTTTTCGATATTTGAATTTTTAACAAAATGGCGCACTTTTGAAGTGAAAAGTGCAAAATTTGCCTAAAAAATCGTCACAAAATTGTTAATAACAAATGAACTAAGGCTAAACAAAAAAAAATCCTACGTAGTGTCGAAGACAATGTATTTTCAAAGATATGTGCAAAATTTCAAGTGAATCGGAACATAATTGTCCGAGTTATCGGTCCGGCCAGCTTCAAAAAAGTAGTTTCGAGATAAACGCGTTTAAAGTTTGTCGACTAAAATTCGAAAATCGAGTACTTAGAAATTTTTCCCGGCCATTATCTTTTGGGACATCATTTTTGAGGTCCCAAGGGACCTTTTGAAGCAAAAAAAAAATCGATTTTTCGAAAATTCTGCAGTGGCATAATTAATTTGTTTGCCATGATTCGATGGATTCAAAGTCGTGAAAATAATAATAATAGGCCATTAAAATTGCTGTTAAGGCTGATGGAGGTTTTTGCTGCATTGTCTTCGTCTTCTTCGTCGACCTCTTCTTCGGTGGCCGACGGATGACGTCACAGGACACGTCGCTCAAACGGCCCGAGAATGGCCGGAAGTCGTGAAATGGGATTAACTTACTTAGCCGATACCGGCTACCTCGTCGCGTATATAATTCTCTGTGTGCCTGTACTACGGCATTAACTACATTGGTTACAGCGCTGCGTACTACGCGAACGTGTTACGAGGTGATAATTGAATAGATAAGGCCGCAGGGACAGCGATAGAATGGCGGTATTGTCAGGGTACAGGCCTCGTGTCTCAGGGTAATTTTCAGGATGGCCATGGAATTATTCCTTCGACGGTGAAACGTCCGTAAAACGGTTTCGTACCTTTTTTAACTATTTTTTTTTATCGAATTTTTGCACCTGTTGCATATTTTTGCGATATTTATTTTAGTGTTAATCGAGGTTTTTAATTTTTTAATGGTGGGATTTGCCATTTTTGTCCATTCGAAAAATTATTTTGAATAGATACTCTTATCTATTCTCTTATCGATACTTTTATATATTCGTTATTTTGACCCTTTATTTTATTAGAATGCAGTTAAAATAGCGAATGATCAAAATACCGAATGGTTAAAATAGCAAATTTCATAATGATGGCTATTCTGGATTCAGACGTTCATTATTTTCAAATTCGATATTTTAGCCATTCGCGATTTTGGCCATTCGCTATTTTGACCCTCTATTTTATTAGAATGCAGTTAAAATAGCGAATGATCAAAATACCGAATGGTTAAAATAGCAAATTTCATAATGATGGCTATTCTGGATTCAGACGTTCATTATTTTCAAATTCGATATTTTAGCCATTCGCGATTTTGGCCATTCGCTATTTTTACCCTCTATTTTATTAGAATGCAGTTAAAATAGCGAATGATCAAAATACCGAATGGTTAAAATAGCAAATTTCATAATGATGGCTATTCTGGATTCAGACGTTCATTATTTTCAAATTCGATATTTTAGCCATTCTCGATTTTGGCCATTCGCTATTTTGACCCCCTATTTTATTAGAATGCAGTTAAAATAGCGAATGATCAAAATACCAAATGGTTAAAATAGCAAATTTCATAATGATGGCTATTCTGGATTCAGACGTTCATTATTTTGAAATTCGATATTTTAGCCATTCGCGATTTTGGCCATTCGCTATTTTGACCCTCTATTTTATTAGAATGCAGTTAAAATAGCGAATGATCAAAATACCGAATGGTTAAAATAGCAAATTTCATAATGATGGCTATTCTGGATTCAGACGTTCATTATTTTGAAATTCGATATTTTAGCTATTCGCGATTTTGGCCATTCGCTATTTTGACTCCCCATTTTATTAGGATGCAGTTAAAATAGCGAATGATCAAAATACCGAATGGTTAGAATAGCAAATTTCATAATGATGGCTATTCTGGATTCAGACGTTCATTATTTTTAAATTCGATATTTTAGCCATTCGCGATTTTGGCCATTCACTATTTTGACCCCCTATTTTATTAGAATGCAGTTAAAATAGCGAATGATCAAAACACCGAATGGTTAAAATAGCAAATTTCATAATGATGGCTATTCTGGATTCAGACGTTCATTATTTTGAAATTCGATATTTTAGCCATTCGCGATTTTGGCCATTCGCTATTTTGACCCTCTATTTTATTAGAATGCAGTTAAAATAGCGAATGATCAAAATACCGAATGGTTAAAATAGCAAATTTCATAATGATGGCTATTCTGGATTCAGACGTTCATTATTTTTAAATTCGATATTTCAGCCATTCGCGATTTTGGCCATTCGCTATTTTGACCCCCTATTTTATTAGAATGCAGTTAAAATAGCGAATGATCAAAATACCGAATGGTTAAAATAGCAAATTTCATAATGATGGCTATTCTGGATTCAGACGTTCATTATTTTCAAATTCGATATTTTAGCCATTCGCGATTTTGGCCATTCGCTATTTTGACCCCCTATTCTATTAGAATGCAGTTAAAATAGCGAATGATCAAAATACCGAATGGTTAAAATAGCAAATTTCATAATGATGGCTATTCTGGATTCAGACGTTCATTATTTTCAAATTCGATATTTTAGCCATTCGCGATTTTGGCCATTCACTATTTCGACTCCCATTCGTCAGTTTAGTGACAGACTGTTCAAAATCCGTCAGAGTGACGACGAAGGGACGAATGAGAATTTACTAAGAATCGACGTAACACCTTTTCCAGGTAGCATCGACATACGCACGACTCGTGAAAGTCTCGGTTTCGAAGGCTTTGGGGGGACTCTGAGCGACGACAAAGGACGCTAAAAATAAATACATAATTAAACGACGGAATAATGAACTTCTTTATGCCTGGAAGCGACGAAGGCGAAACGACGAGGCGCGAGTTGAAACGTTGGAACAGTGCCTCTGGCGAACTTGGATACGAAAGCCAAGCTTGGGGATAGGGCAACATGTTGGAAAACCGGAAAACCTGTGCTAAATTACATATGGGATGGTTGTAATGAAAGTGTAATGAAGACTTTCAAAAATGGTGTCAATTAGAACCTTTTATATTGCACTGTCCCCACTCCTAACCCTTTTTTTCTTGTTTGCCTTATGAGGTTATGCCACTGTAGAATTTTCGAAAAATCGATTTTTTTTTCGCTTCAAAAGGTCCCTTGGGACCTCAAAAATGAAGTCCCAAAAGATTATGGCCGGGAAAAATTTCTAAGTACTCAAATGTCGAATTTTAGTCGACAAACTTTAAACGCTATCTCAAAACTACTTTTTTCAAGATGGCCGGACCGATAACTCGAACAATTATGTTCCGATTCACTTGAAATTTTGCACATATCTTTGAAAATACATTGTCTTCGACACTACGTAGGATTTTTTTTTGTTTAGCCTTAGTTCATTTGTTATTAACAATTTTGTGACGATTTTTTAGGCAAATTTTGCACTTTTTACTTTAAAAGTGCGCCATTTTGTTAAAAATTCAAATATCGAAAAAATCCTACGTAGTGTCGAAGACAATGTATTTCTAAAGATATGTGCAAAATTTCAAGTAAATCGGAACATAATTGTTCGAGGAATCGGTCCGTCCGTGGAGCTCGGAAAAACGGAGACGTCGTCGCAGAAACGCTGCACAACCGTCATTTTGTTACGAATCGCTTCAAAAAAATTATCGTATACAGTCACTGACATGTATGATAAACACCCGTTTTTTAAATCTCGATTTACATTGCAGTTTTTCTGAAAAAAAATTCTCGAAAACAGCCTATTTTTTGGGCCTCCACAGTGATATTTTTATGTAATCGAAGTGCCTTCGATTACACTATTAGTATTATTATTATTATTATTATTATTATTAGACTATTAGTATTTCTTTCTTTCGATGCATTTAAGTCATTCATATTTTTGACGACGTCTTTTTCTCCCTTTTTTCCAACCTTTCTTCATCCATATTTTTTCTCATTTTTCGTAAATTTGAGTAAAATGAGGAGAAAAATCTTGCCCCTTAAGTGTCAATAAAAAACTTACCTTCAGGAAAACTGAATCTCGGCTCTGAAGCAAAAAACCAAAAAACCAATTTCATATAAGACTATTATACAAAAGCCCTAACATCGATTTAGCATCGAAATTAATTCCTCATTTTTTTCTCCACCGTAACAATTATCCCCAAACGAAATCTCGACGGAATTGAATTGCCAGAAGCGACGGTCCATCCCTTAACATGCAAATAAATGGGAAAAGCAGTGTTCATGGAAAATGGAGGAGGTCGATGATCGCGTTTACTGGGAATCCTACTTCGGTAGGATTTCATTCGATTTCCACTCAGCCCTCTTCAAACTCTGAGCATACCCCTTCCATTCCACCCCCTCTCCCCTTCCCAACCCCTCTCCCCCTTCCCTTCCAACCTTCTCATCCCTTAAAACTAGCTTCAGTCCTAATTTGAAAATGTTGCCACTGGTATTTGTTATATTTTCGCACGGATCATTATTACAACCCCTATTTACCACCCCCCTCTTTACCACCCCTTCTGGCATACCCTGGCATACCCCTCCTACCCTTAAAATGCTGCTACGCGCCGCAGGGATTACGGCCTTAATCCGAGCCCCTATAAATTGGGCGGAATCGCTGCTCTTCACTTCAGCAACGACCACAACGACCAACCACTGCTACACATTCACTATCAGTGAACGATGGTATTTATATGTATACATCCGGCAATATTTTTTTTTCTTGGCCTTCGTGAAAAGTTCATATCTCCTTTCGACAGTCGAATCGTTGAAGAGTGTTCAACTTGATCAAAGGAAAATCGTAGGATAACCTTTGAAGGTATCAGAGTCAAAGTGAAAAAAGAATATGAATCAGGATGCAAATCACTGAGCAAGGTTACAGTGATCAGCCCTTCAAAAGTTTATCCAATACCTTTCAAGCTTTTATAAGACTGACCAATAATTGTATCAATGGCCGAAAACTCGATGCCTAAGAGCCGAAGAAATATGTCCTCAAACGCAGTTACAGTGATCAGCACTTCAAGAAAAGGTTATCCCACAAAAATGTTTTTCCAGAACAAAAATTGTATGCCAAGTATCAAAAGTATAGCGATCCCACAAAAAAAATTCTTGGGAACAAAAAATGTCCTTGTCAAAAAATCTTTATAAAAAAAATTCCATGAAAACAAATCGTGGATAAAAAATCTTTTTCAAAAATATTTAACCGATCAGCCCTTCAAGAAAAGATTATCCAGCACCTTTCCAATCGTTTTCCAAGGCTGACCAATAATTGTATCAATGGACCAAGAACTGAAAAACTAAAAGGGTCTTCGTATGCAAAGTCACAGTGATCAGCCCTTCAAAGAAAGGTCATCCAACACCTTTCCAATCGTTTTCCAAGACTGACCAATAATTGTATCAATGGACCAAGAATCACTAAACGGGCCAAGAAACCGTCTTCAGTTCCATTTTGAACGGTCCTTCTTCCAACCCAAAGGAAAAATATCGGTGGTCAACGTTAGAAATTCCGTATCCTGGCGGTAACGACCGCTACAAGAGAAAGGAGAGGGTCCAGAGGAAGTGGGAGG